>JAQMYL010000011.1:24877608-24897525 GCA_030014365.1 Clarias pachynema | reverse complement strand
CAACGGTGCGTGAGCAAGCAGTTCGAAAAAAATGGTCGGTGACGTCACGTGGGTCGGAGGAAACACGTGGGCGGTCTGCGGCCCTCCCTACTGAGTGGCGGTAGGAGCTTAATGTGGGAGCCTCCTAGTGACTGGGAGGAATTGGACACGATTAAATTAGGGTAGAAAATCGGGAAAATATCGGGGGGGAAAAAAAATCTAATTTCTGCAATAATGTTGAGTTTGAGAGAACACTGCGCTTCATCATACACAAAAAAATTAAGTAGGTTTGACCTGAATATTGGCTGAATTGGATATTTCTATACAAGATAAATGAAGCATGTGCTTTTTTTTTCTTTTTTTTTTCTTTTTTTAAGGTATTTATACCTCTTGAATCCATTAATGGGGTTGGAGGGTGTTTTGGTTTGATCCTTTGTTTGATAGCCTCAACATCTGAGACTTTGCTCACTCAACAGCAAAATTTTTTTTGTTCACTTTTCATGGAATCTTCAGCATCTTGAATGCTGCGATCTGATTGGCTCTTCTTCAATACTTCAAAGCATTTCTAAGGCTACTTTCACATCGCGAGCCACATTGCTTAATTCGGATGCTTTTGGTCAGGTCAGATTTGCGGCTCACGTGCATAATTACAAGTCAGACTTTTTTGTCTGGCTCCAATGTGGACATGCGTGTCCTCTGAAACACCACACGTTTCATATCGATACGTCTTTGTTTGCGTCATCTGGGTTAAAACACGTCGTGAGTTTATGCGAGCGCTCATACGTTTCAGACACAAAAATATGCTTGGACGTCACCAAGTGCCCTACACATGCGCAGAGGCATGAAATCCGATCTGCCCGTATATGAAATGATACAATACGATATGATTCATATAATATAATATTCTAGGCATTCAACTACTGAATTTAACGTCCCGGGTTCAGACAACAGCACCACAAAGTTGCCACTGTTGGGCCCCTGAGCAAGGCCCTTAACCTTCAACTGCTTGGATGTACTGTATATGTAAATGTATAAAACCGTCTTCCAAATGCTGTTAATGTAAAAAAAAAAAAAAAAAAATACACAAAATCCAGTCTTAGGGTTTGGTTTGAAGCCCGATTTCGATAAAAAGGGTAAATCTGCTTTTATTACAGTAAACTATAAATAGACATCTATGGTTATGGTTATCTGCAAAGCTTAATGTCTCCATCAACCTGCCACTGTTGGACCCTTGAACAAGGCCCTTACACCCTGCCTGCTCCAGCACCCTGCACCATGACCTCTGACCCCAGCTTCCTAACACACTGGGATATGCGAAGAAAATACTTTCACTGTGCTGTAATGTAATGTATACGTGACAAATAAAGCTTTTACTCCTTCTTCTAGTGTGTGTAGGACCCGTATTCACATAACGACTCGTGATATCTGAAAATAAATAAATTAATAAAAAAATCCAGCCTCTCAGCACTAACAACCATTAATAAAGATAATTGTAATGTAGGGGTTTGTAAGCTATAATACAGATGATTCACTGGGGTACTTATCTCGGTGTCATTCTCTCTCTCATCCTCTGCTTTGAGCTCGTCTCTGAGTCGTGACTCATGAGATCTCGTTTCTAAGCCGTGTATTGTACACGCATGCAGTCACTCGCATAATATCATATGGTGCCGTGGTTACGCTGATGATCCATAAGAGCGAGTGGGAGAGATTACAGCCGGTGAGACAATCGAGACACACTTTATCTCCGGGATATAAAAGCGTGCGAGCTTGCGTGTGGTGGAAAGGAGTGTGAGTTAGTTCTTTTTTCCAGGCGATCACAAAGCACAAAGGTTTTGCATTTTGCCTTGAAATGGAGGAATAATGAGCGCATGTAAAAGAGGAGGGGTAGTTTTTTTTTCTCACACACTATCTTTTACAAACGCACACACAGAATTATAAATCTTTGGGTTTTCGCACAATCACGACTCCCGTGGGAGATCCAGGTCACGTGACTCACGACATCAACAGAAGTTCTCAGGCGCAGGGACTCCGTGTGTGTGTGAGAGAGAAAGAAAGAGATTAGAGAGGGAGAGAGGGAGAGAGATTGTTGTTCTTGGATTCTTGTTAATTGTCATCATCACAGTGCAGCATTCCTAATAACACTGAGCATCATCAGGATTTATTCCTACAATGGTTTGCTTCACAACATTCACAGTTAGACCATAAACACCTTTTTTTTTTGGAAAGAACTTCCAGACTCAGAACACCAAGATTACTGTATATAAGCCATATAATGTACTTGGAACCAATATATGTTTTGAGGAAACACACCAAGCATTAGGAGTACATACACACCAACCCGAGGCGGGATTCGAACCCAGGCGTACAAAGTGACAGCGCTAGCCACTGAGCCGCCTGTAGTTATGCTAACAAATGTAAAGACAGACTTTGCTCAGCATTTCGGAAAACATTTTACAGAACACTTCCCGTTAGTTCTATCATGCGCTATTAACTCAGGCTTATGACTTCTACAGCTAGCTAATCTAAATTAGTTCATCTAAAACTAGAGCCTAGTCTCGATCGAAGTCAGCACCAACAGTTTGTTGTAGCTTTGAAAAAAAAAAGTTTTCTTTATATTTATTTTGGAATCAAATAAAACACTGTTTTATTAAAAACAAAGGAAAAACAAACTTTATGAGCTTGGCGGTTTACCCCTGCTGTACTGTCACAGTGAATAATGGATCAGATAATTCAGGGTCACATCAGTGACTTCAGGGGCTTCGGGGCTGCTCGGGACATTTTTCATATAATTTTGTTGTTGTTGTTGTTGTTGTTGGCGAGTTTTGGGGATTCATCTTCAATATTTGGGAAGGTTTTATAACTCATGATACAAGGATATTTAATCATTACTGGAACATTCAGGAACGTTTTACACCTATTAGTCCATGTGAAGAGGCAGTAACAGAGGTATAATCTGTACTTTGGTTTCATTGTGAACATAATCAAACAAACTAATAACAACAACAATAATAATAATAATGATAGTTTTGGAGCATTAGGCGCTTAGTGATCAGCACTGCTGCATTGCACCTCCAGGTCCTGGGTTCGATTCCTGCGTCGAGTCTGTGTGCATTAAGTTTCTCCTCATGCTTGGTGGGTTTCCTCCAGGTACTCCGGTTTCCTCTTGCAGTCCAAAGACATGCAGATTAGGCTGACTGGCGTTTCCAAATTGTCCATAGTGTGTGAATGAGCATGTGTGAATGTTGACTGGAGGACCTACCATGGTTGTACAAAATGGGAATAAATACAATGGTCACCATTGGCCTCCACGGTGCATGTTGGACTACAGAGGTTCCTGGATGGATGGATGGATGGATGGATGGATGGATGGAGGAGCATTAGGGTTTGATAATCTTTAGTAAACATGTAGGGTCCCTATAAACTCTATAAAATGCTGCACAGCATGATCGATTCATTTTCATCTTTTTTAAAAGAAATCAAGCACAACTGGAAGACCACGCGCTCTTGGATGTGCTGTTTCATTTGTGTACTTGATTGGCAGAAATCGAGATATTACACAGATTTTTTTTGTGTACCATTTTCAACTTAATTTTACTTTGCATTCTTCTTCCCTTGATGCGGTTCTTGCCTGCAGGTGCCCGTGTCCATGATAGACAGACGGCCGTGTCTAATGAACAATGGGCTGTTGTTAGTTATAATTGTACCTCTTCTGTATCATTATCTCAGAGATGGAAAACTCACCCAGACAGCTCATTTGTGCTCATGTATACTTACAATACATGCTGTACATCCATGCATAATTTACAGTACATGCACAGTTCTCTGGCCATAATTGCAGAACTGAGACAGCATACAGCGATAACATAAGGACCAGTGAACTGAAATGAATCGCTGGTTCTGTACAAAGTGGGTAAAAATAAACCCAACCTTCAACCTTAAATGATCAGAATTTACAGATAACACTGTGTATAATATCGCAAATCAAAAGCAGCATCATGTGTGATGTGCACCGTTCACACCCACACAGCTCTCACACTGACTGACACACTCGCACACCGAACGCACCACAACACATCTACACATCGTCGTTGTGTTTATTCCTCGGCTGTAAGAGAGAGATGAGGTGGCAGTCATAGGATCCATCTCTCTTAAAAGCTTGTCGCGCTTTAATAGGTTTACTGTGTGTGTGTGTGTGTGTGTGTGTGTGTGTGTGTGCTTTGTCACGACCAGTTTCACAGCGCCAGCAGGAGTCATTACAGTTCACACACAGAAGCAGACTATTACAGCACAAAGACTGCAATAATTAACGAACACCATGCAACAGAGAACACAGGAGGACTGGGACTGCCTTCTGCCTCTTATACACACACACACACACACACACACTGTACACACACACACACACAGAGCAACATGCAACAGTATGCTAAACATAAAATCACTTGTACAGTATCTCTATAAACAGGTGGGTGGATGAATAGTGAGTGATTAGTTGACTGATGGTTGACTAGATGGCTGTATGTGGGTGTGGATGGATGTACGGGTTGATTGATGGAAGGAACCAAGAATTGTGGGATGAATAGGATTGGTAAATATCAGATAGCTGACTGGATAGATGAAAGATAAATGGTTGGATGGATGGCTTAATGATTGGTTTGTTGTATTATAAAGAGAGCATGGGCAGATGAACGACTGGATGGATGGATGGATGGATGGAAGGATGGAAGGATGGATGGATGGCCAGATGGATGGAAGGATGGTTGGACAGATGGATGGATGGACAGATGGATGGATGGACAGATGTATGTATGTATGTATATATGTATGGATGGATGGATGGATGGATGGACAGATGAATGGATGGATGGATGGATAGATGGACAGGTGGGCAGATAGATGGATGGATGGATGAGTGGTTGGACAAATGGATGGACAGATGGACTGATGGTTGGATGGACAGATGGATGGATGGGCAGATAGATGGATGGAAAGATGATGGGTGGATGAATGGATGGATAGTTGGATGGACAGATAGTTGGATGGATGGATGGATGGATGGATGAATGTACAGATGAATGGACGGATGAATGGATGAATGGTTAGATGGACAGGTGGGCAGACAGATGGATGGACGGGTGGATGGATGTATTGATGGATGGACAGATGATGGACTGTTGAATGGACAGATGGATGGATTGGCAGACAGATGGATGGACAGATGATGAGTGGATGGATGGACAGATAGATGTATGGACAGATGGATGGATGGATGGATGGATGGATGGATGGACTGATGGATGGATAAATTGGATGGACAGATGATGAGTGGATGGATGGACAGATAGATGGATAGAGAGATGGATGGATGGATGGACTGATGGATGGATAAATGGATGGACAGAGGAACGGAAAAAACGGATGGATGGATGGATGGATCAGAATCATAAAGAGCTTTATTGTCAAGTACGTTTGCACATACAAGGAATTTGTTTTGGTAACAGAAGCTTCCAGAGTTTACAACAACACATACTGTTCAAAAAAAGAGAAATGGAATAGGATGTGGTGGATTGTCAAATAAATATCAGTGGTATTGCACCGTGTTGCACCTACTGCACATAATGATATTGAACATATTTTTTTTATTGCCAGTGGGAAGAACATTTAACGGTTCATGAGGTAGTTTGCCTGGAAGAAGAAAAAAGCTGTTCTAGTGCCTGGCTGTCCTGGTGTTTGGTGCTCTGTAGCGCCGACCAGACGACAAGAGTTCAATGAGAAGATGGCTTGAATGTGAGAAGGCCAAAGTGATTTTCTGAGCCCTTTTCTTCACTCCGGATAAAGAGTAATTACTGGATGGAAGGATGGATAGATAGATGGAGGGAAGGCTTGATTAACGAATGTTTGATCATTTATAGGAAAGGGATGGATACATGGTTGATGGAAGGATGGATGTATGGATTAATTAAAGACTAGTTGGTCATATTTATAGAAAGAGGATGGAAGAATGGGCAGATGGATCAATGGAACAAATAATAGGATGGACAAATATCTGGTAGTTTACTGGAACGATTAATTAATTAATTACAGGTTGACCAATTATAGAGCAGATGGATGGATGGATGTATTAATTACAGGTTGGACATACTTATAGAGAATAGATGATGGATGGATGGATGGATTAATGACTGGTTGATTATATTTATAGAGAGTAGATGATGGATGGAGGGGTGGGTGGATGGATGGATGGATGGATGGATGGATGGATTAATGACTGGTTGATTATATTTATAGAGAGTAGATGATGGATGGAGGGATGGGTGGATGGATGAATGAATTACTGGTTGAGTGTATTTATCGACAGTATCTGGACAGATGGAGGGATGGATGGATGATTAATGACTGGTTAGTCATATTTATAGAACGGGGATAGCTACAGTAGATGGAAAAGAGGGATGGATGGATTAATTACAGGTTGGCCATTTATAGAGTACGGATGGATGGATTACCGGTTGGGCATGTTTATGTAAAAGAGATGGACCTTAGGATGAATGGCTGGATAAATGGATGAGTGGACAGAATGAGATGTGAAGAATGAATAAAACATCTGGCGGCGCTACATTATTCTGCTACAGTAAGCAGGGGACACTGGGAAACAGTACAGTGTTTATTACATTCATCATTCACACACAGGACACACTCACGCCTCGAGCTTTCAATCATGTGGAGAAATCTTCACAATCAACATATGAAAGATGAGTTATTTCCATTTCAACAGGCAAAATCTCTCTCTCTCTCCCACACACACACAAAATCAATCAGCAGGTGAAAGAAATCTCCAAAAGGGGATTTTTATCCATTTTGGCAAACACTTAACCATGTCTAAGGCTTATAATAGGATAATTCGATTAGCACACCGGGTGCACATCATCATCATCATCATCATCATCATCATTCATTCATTATTATTATTCAGTCAGCCATATTGATAAAAGAAAAAAAAAGTGTAGGAGTGAGAGAAAGAGAGAGAAAGAGATAAGTAAGGAGTGATGGATGAAGAGAAATCAAGACAGTATAAGAAGAGACGAAAGTGCAGACAGAGGGTGAAAGGAAGGTACAGTACTTTGTGTCCATCTTAGACCATCTGGGAAGACACACACACACACACACACACACACACACACACACAAACATACAGTGGGCTGGTAGAGAAAGAAAATGCAATTAACATCAGCGTCAGAAGTCATCTATTATCTGCTGAGTTAACTCAGGCTGACAGGTAGAGGAGTGTGGGACTGAATGCTACAGCAGGACTCTCTCTCTCTCTCTCTCTCTCTCTCTCTCTCTCTCTCTCTCTCTGTCTGTCTTCTCACTTGGTTGCTCTTTTTGCTGAGAAGTGCTGAAAAATGTTTTTTTTTTATCTTGCAATAAAAAGGAGTCTCCAGTACTAGAGCTTTCCAATTTCTTATTTTCTTATTTTATATTTTTTGCTGTTCTATTAATGTTTAAAGACAGGAACCAAGACAGGAAGTGTGTGTGGACATTCATTAACATTACACGTTACTTACTGTATAAAAAGGTATGGCATAACTTTAATTAATTGATTGAAGAAAAAAAAAGGCAAATGTGATATAAAAGTAATAAAAGCTTCAGAAAGTGGTTTTGTTGGAAAATAAACGACACTGTGGAGTAACTCAGCTTCATCACACGTCTCTGATGCTGATAATGACTTCTTGCCATATGTATAGTTATATATGATTGTGTTTCTTCTTCTGACTCACTGTATGGTTTCACACACACACACACACACACACACACACACACACATGGTGACTCAGATAACGATGACTCAGAGGATGAAAAAGTTGTTGCATAAAAAAAAGTTATTCCTAAAAAAAAAGAAATTCCCCTCGGGCTCAAACTGCAGACGGGAGAGAACACTCCGGAGTTCCTTTAACACTCTTCAATCAGTTTAACACTGTCGCTGTGCGTGTGTGAGTTTATTAAGGAGAGGTTACGGTTTGTACAAGCATTCCTTAGCTCAGGTATTCTTAGATATTTGAATAAAAGAAGCTGACATTTGGATATTTGCAGAGCATTTTCAGAGAGAAGGGAGAACTCTCTCTCTCTCTCTCTCTCTCTCTCTCTCTCTCTCTCCGTTCCTACAGCCGGATGATAGATCAGAGGGCCGAATGACTCATACCTCCAACTTAATATTTCCAAATATCAAGAGGACATTTTATGCCTCGTATTTCCCTGCAATATTTAATAGTTTCCAGATGCAACGATTTTAAAAGCAACCTTCAGGTCAAATATTCTGCCTGTGTTCCTGATAAACAAATGAAATAAATAAATAAAAATAAATGCAATCATTAAGCGTGATTATAATTCACAAATGTGGCCATAAAGTGTCCATACAACCTTTTTCTTTCCTTGTTTTCTCCAAAATAGATAATAGAGCAGACAAATGACTAAACAGATGGATGGATTAATGACTAGTTGTTTGTATTTATGCAGAGCAGATGGATGAATGGAGGGATGACAATGACTGGTTGGTTTTATTTACATAGAGTGTATGGATGGATGGATGGATGGATGGATGGATGGATGGATGGACAGACAGCTGGATGAATGGATGGATGGATGGATGAATGGACAACTGGATGGATGGATGGATGGATGGATGAATGGATGACAATGACTGGTTAGTTGTATTTACATAGAGTGGATGGATGGATGGACAACTGATGGATGGACAGACAGCTGGATGGATGGATGGATGGATGGATGGATGGATGGACAACTAGGTGGATGGATGGATGGACAACTGGATGGATGGATGAATAGATGACAATGACTGGTTGGTTGTATTTACATAGAGTGGATGGATGGATAGATGGATGGATGGACAACTGATGGATGGATGGATGGATGGATGGATGGATGGATAAATGATGTATGTATGTATGTATGTATGGATGGATGGATGGATGGATGGATGGACAACTGGATGGATGGATGAATGGATGGATGGATGGGTGGATGGATGGGTGGATGGATGGGTGGATGGATGGATGGAAGGATGAATGGATGGACAACTGGATGGATGGATGAATGGATGACAATGACGATGGACTCCATTACATGGAGTGGATGGATGGATGAATGGATGGATGGACATTTTTACCCTGATGGATGGATGAATGGATGACAATGACTGGTTGGTTGTATTTATATAGAGTAGATGGAGGGATGGATGGATATACAAACTGATGGATGGATATCCAAATGGATGGATGGATGACTTAATGGGGATTAACTCACTTTTGGAGCCAACCCCAGTGGTCATTTGAGGAAGAGCACATTCTGGCACTTCCTCACTGGACTAATTTTTCAGAACCGAAGGTTGCCCCTTCGCTTCAATACATCAACCTGAGAGTAATTATTTTTCTAGAACATCCAGATTTTCTAGAAACAACCTCAAGACTATTTTTCCTTATATAATACTACAATTATGACACAGTCACTTTCTTTCCTACTCAAAAAAAAAAAGTCATTGATGCTCTTCTCTGTTCCTCTCTTTATGTCTGGATGGATGGAGTTAACCTTAAGGTCATCTTTAAAACTTACCCAGAGTGCACTGAAATATTCCTGAAGGGCCTCTTACATCTCTTTGTGTGTGTGTGTGTGTGTGTGTGTGTGTGGGGAAAGATAGCCTCAGCATAATGACACCACACTCTCTCCGACAGTGATTCTGAGCTGCGATTCTGCTGACAAGTAACAGATATTTCACCCCAATTTATGCAAATTTGTTCTATGACATGAAAAATGAACAACTGTCTTTAGGAATCAGCTCGAAACTCCCGTGGAGAGCCGGGTCCCTCACTGCTCTCAACGATTTATAGATTTTTATAGCTTTTCAATGCAAATTATTGTGTGAGCTTGTGTGTGCATGTGTGTGCAGTTGCAATTAGAAGAAATTACACAAAATGAATTTAAAAGGCATAAAGGCGTATAAAAATGTCAATTTTCAAAATGTCAAATGTGAATGTAAAAATGTAAATTGTTAAATTAAAGGAGCATATGGCATTTTATTGAATGAACATGTTTTGCACTAACCTGCGATGAATGATAAGAATTTATCAAGAAAAAAAAAGAAAAAATGAGAAGAATGTGAAATGTTGAACGAGTTCTTACTATTTCGGATCACGGTGCTGTTGTATTCTCGATTCTGACTGGTTAAAACCTGTTGATTTTCTTCAAATAACGTTTCTATAGTTACTGCTTACATGGGCACTCGAGTCTCGATACAATACAGGGTTAAAATGAGTTTTTTTTTTTGTAAGGACATGTTTAATTAACACTTATTTTCAGGGTCAGCACTTTATTATAGTCAGTAATACCCAGTTCACTATTTTTGCTACTGCATGTAATGTAGCTTGATGTGGCTCTGATATAATCTGATGCCTTTAGCTACTGTATGTCTTAGAAACCAAGCACTAAGACACAGGTAGGGCAAAATACAGTCATGCTATGTAAAGTTTACTGTAATTGTACAGTTGCAATTGACTTTTGTGTTTCTTTGCATTTCTGTTTTCACAGTTCCGTTTGCCCTGATGTAGGTCTCAGTAGGTTTCCATAGACTCATGGACAGCTACAATTGACTATGAATTACTACAAGTGGCCACACGGAACAAATGGAATTGGCTCTAAGTTGACATCAAGAGAGAGAGAAAAAAAAGTGAGACTGTTGAGGGAGTGACTTCCTATAGCGTCCTATAGTCCTCTTATTCGATGTAAGTAAATTTTGTATTTCATTTGGAAGTCAGGAGTCTGGAGGAGGAGTGTTGAGGCACAGAATATAGTGTGAAATGTCCACAGTGTGTGATGATTTGGGGTGACATGTCATCTGCTGGTGTTGGTCCATTCTACTTTATTAAGTCCAAAGTCAACGTAGCCGTCTACCAGGAGCCCTCTCTGCGCTTCCTCATTCCTTAAATAATAATACTTCCCATGGCTCATTGGAAACCTTTTGCTGTAACTGGAAAATGCTGGGTCTCTATATGACTTAAATGTTAATTACTTTTGTTCTTTTGATGTACGGGACACAGATCGATGAGCAAACGCTTAAATATGGATATAGATATTTGATTTTCACCTCCTGTAAGCCATATTCACTGAAATCAAGACAAAAAAGCTGGAAATTTTTCACTTTATGTATTATGAACCTAAAACATACTGTATGAGAGTTTAATTTTTTTATACTTAAATTATGAATCTTATTTTTTTATGCACTGTATATATAATTCATTAATTGCAAAGCGTAACTATACTATTGCAGAAGGTTCGAATTTATCATTTAGGTGGCAGATTTAATAAATGCATGCATTAAAAAAAATCTACATTTTATTCAGTCTTTCAGGCATTTAACATTTTAGAGTTTGTTGTGGAAATGAGCCGGAGGTCAGCGAGAGGTGAGAGTGAATGAGCATATGAAAGTGAAATGAGCAGGTTTTGTGACACATTTTTTCAAACAGCAAGCAATTAACAACCTTGCAGTCCACCCACAGGTGTTCCAAAACTCACCGCTGTATGTGTGTGTGTGTGTGTGTGTGAGAGAGAGAGAGAGAGAGAGTCGTGCTGATGCTTATTTGAAGAGGGTTTTTTTTACAAAAAAAAAAAATGAATCTATCTTCACTTTACCTTTACTAAGCAACATGGAACATAATGCAAAAAATAATTATGAGCTGTTTGGACTGAAATGTTCTACTAAAAGCTCTCGCTGCGTTGCTTATTTTGCATAAGATTAGAACAGCTAGCGTGTAATTACGGCTCAATTACATACAACATCAAATAAAAGGAGAAATCTACGAATATTACCTTCATTATTTCACTAGCTTTTGTTTTCTACAACATGTGGCAGGAAGATTGTCGAAGCAGTCGTGTGTGAAACCTTTAAATCTGTCTCGGTTTCATGACATTTTACACCTCGGAATCTTGCACTTGGTTTTGATCACACCTTTTTTGTGTGCGACTTGTTACAAAGTGTGAAACCACTTTGGGAGTTTATCTTCCTTATGTGTTCCTGTGTGGGTGTGTGTATGTGTATGTGTGTGTGTTCTATCCATCGTACGCAGCCATGCTGTGTTAACGTTTTTAAATCACAAGTTCATTTTGTGTGTTCTTTCTCTATTAAAGTAGAGCTGATGAGCTCTTTCCCAGCATGCTTTGCTCCTGGCTGTGATCTCTGGTCCGCCGCTCTGGACGGACTCCAGCAGGAAGCCCGAAGATCTTCAACACCATCAGCTAATGAGAGGCAGAGAAGTTACTCCGAACAGCTGCTCCGCACTTCAGAAAGATACCAAGATGTACACAATGCTGTGTGTGTGTGTGTGTGTGATAGAGAAAGAAAAAGGAAGAGAAGTAAAAGTTCTTAGCCGCGTCTGAACCCCATCATTTCTCTGTGTGTATGCCTGAGAGCCATGGAGAGTTCCTGACTGCTGAAAGCGACAGCTGTGTGGAAAGCATTAGCATATTTTATTTGAGAACATTTCAGAAGGGGAACCCTCCATCTATCCTTCCTCCTTCCTCTGTCTTCATCTGGGTTCTTTCCTCCAGATGGCTTTATTAGCACACGGGGGAGAGCGGGTTGTTCGCTTTGTTTTAGAAATGGCTGCTTTATTCCAGCTGGATGAATGCTAAGAGCTTCTTGGGCTTACGGCTCCCTGGAGGACAGTTCCAGTGCTGAAAAGCGGGTCATATGGATGAGACTCATCCACATACCACCATAATGTCCACACACACTCACAGATGCACAGCCTGCACACACATAAAAAGACATAAAACACCATGTGCTATGTAATATGAAAGATCAAGCGTATGAAAGGATAAGTATCTAAGGGTTCTTTAAGGTTAAGTGTTGTGATGAGGGCAACACAGAACGTTCATGAGTTCTCCCAAATTACGTATTATGGGATAAAAACCCAACAACATGCCAGCTTGTCATTGTTTCTGCATCACAGCCTGAGTTCCTTTGACTAGGTCTGGATTCACCATCTTGGATGAAGCTCATACTGAAGAACGACTCATAAAAAACGAAGTTCTAAATGTTAAGCAAACAGCTTGAACGTTTTAACCTCCTATATTTTTGTATTTGTGGTCAAATGTTTGTAGACAAGATGTCACACTGTGAAACAGTGAAAGTCAGGAATGTTTTGGTTAAATAGTAGCAAAGCGGAAGAATTCTGCATGTTTTTAGACTCTGTGATTCGTTACAAAGAGGCACGAACCACTAACGAAGTCCTGAAGAACTGCCCTATGGAATATTGGGCGACGGATACGACCCACCCTGGAGATACTGTATATTTGTTATTTCTGTGTTACTTAAGCGGTCGGATTACAGCTCGTCACCTGATTTTCATTCTCACACTACGGGCAATTTGGGAATGCCAATTAAAACGCCTAATCTGCAGGTTTTTGGACTGCGGGAGGAAACTGAAGTACCTAGGATAAAAAACACCATGCATGGGGAGAACATGCAAATTCCATGCCCACAGACCCAAGGTGGGAATTGAGCCCAGACCCTGGAGATGCAAGGAGACAGTGCTGACCACTACACCACTGCGCCACTGTCTTATACACCACTATGATGTTTTGTTTTTATTTTAAATTTGCTCAGCTCTGATTTCTCTTGACCTCTTGACAAACTTCCTGATGATCCTCCTAGGATTTCCAATGATCTTGTCATCAAATTTGGGATTGTAGGGCTGCAAGGCAACATTGCTAACCACTAAGCCACCCTGCCACCAACTTATACACTGGGGGCAATTTGGGAACGCCAATTAAAAACGCCTAATCTGCATGATTTGGGAGTGTGGGAGGAAACCGGGGTACCCGGTGGAAACCCACCAAACACCATGCAAACTCCACGCACACGAGACACGGAGGCAGGAATCGAACTCAGACCTTGGAGGATGAATTGATGAATGAATCATTCAGTGGAGGATGAAACCAGGAGCTTGGAACATCTTGACACTCATGATTGGCGTGTTTTATTCTTATGAAACCCTTCATGAGGATGAAATGGAAGTGAAAGACATGATCACAGTGTGCAGTGATGGTAAAGGGGTTTAACCTGTAGCGTACCCAAAGGGGACATGACTGGGAAACACTCTTGTGTGTGTGATGAAGAGAAAGTGTAAGAAGTGTGGGGTAATTATTATTATTAATAATAATAATAATAATAATAATAAGATACACAAATGGCCTCTGGAGAATCGTGACTTGATAAGAAAAAGCCCACAGGAATATAATTATTGATTGCATCCTCCACCCCCACCTCTCTCTCTCTCTCTCTCTCTCTCTCTCATTTCCTCTCCTCTTTTCTCCAAGTGCTGCAGAGGAGCCGCTTACTGCATCGCGGGGGAGGAAGTGCACAGCAGCAATAAAACCGGGAGAAAGAGAGCAGGGAAGGTTTTTAAAAACGGGAGAAAGAAGAAGAAAAAAGATAAAAGAAAAAAAGAGAACGCCTTTGATCTGACCAGACTTCCGTGCCGGGATAGAGCGCGCGCGCGCGCGCGTGCGGGGGAATACCGGGTGCGCCGGGGTGCGAGAGGACGCGCGCGCTCTGCTGGATCCGCGCGAGGCTTCTTCCTCTCCGTCTCGCCGGTGAGTCCGTGTCACTAATGCGCGAGAGTGAGCGTGCTTGTTTTTTTGTTGTTGTTTTTAATGCATATCAATCTGTTGCAGGTAATTTGAGTTTACACACGTGTGTGTGTGTGTGTGTGTGTGTGTGTGAAGTGAGAAGTGAGCATCCGCATTGAGAGCTGTCACGACTTGGAGTGATGTCGTGCGCTGCTTTCTATAGAAGGAACTTTGTGCTGTTGCGGTTAGCACTGTTGCCTTGCACCTCAAGGCTCTGGGTTCGATTCCCACCTCGTGTGTGTGTGGAGTTTGTATGCTGTTTGGTGGGTTTCCTCTGGGTACTCTGGTTTCCTCCCACACTCCAAAACATGCAGATCTCAAATTGCCTGTAGTGTGTGTGATGGATAGGCACACTGTTTAGGGTGTACCCCACCTCATGCCCTAAGGATGGTCGTGAGATAGGCTCCAGGCCCCTCGTGACCCTTATGATAAAGCGATGAGGTATAGATGATGATGATGAGTGAGTTAAGAGTTATTTAGCCGTTTCTGCTGAACCGCTTCTTCCACCTTCTTTACAGCACTGAGTAAAATTTAACTGTCTTTCAAGTTGCACAAGGGTACATTTACTTTCCTCAGGTTTGCACCAAACACACAGACATCATACCCATGGCAGTACCACCCTAGCACCAAGTGTATGGTTTTTTGCAGTTGCTGACATTACATACACTGCTTCATCACCCTCAACACACACACACACAATCATTTTGTCCCATATACTGATCTGTGCCTTTATTATGTGCATGCCTAAAATGTAATGTAAAAATTGCAGTACATTGCCAGTTTTGCAAAAGCATGACACGAGCACATTTTGCAAAGAAGGTACAGTTTAGTTCCCTTTTTTTATTATTATGGCAGATGATAAATACTCTCTAAATGGATGAAAGCCATACTTGTGAAAGTAAGACCCTAGGAAATCCTGAAAAGTACAGTGATATCTTTTTAATGATTTTTGCAGTTGCTCAAAGGTTAACACTGCCCTCTGGTCAAAAAAAATAATAATAATTTTGTCCCATATACCACAGACTCATAGCAGAAAAATAGACATTTTTGTGTCACTGTACCTTTCATTTGGAGCTCTAATATGTACAGTATGCACTTTTACACTGTATCCAAGTGTGCATAAGAAGATTTAAGGTACATGAATGGCCTGCAGTTTAAAGGTTTAATGCACCTTTTTCTATGTACATGATGATATTATACTAGTTACAGAAAGTGGATGCTTGATGATACCGTACAGTACCATTACATACCTGTACTTACTCTCACAGATGAATAATACAGTAGGTGCTGAATAGTTACTAGAAAGCAAAACACCCTATTACTGTGTACCTTAAAAGTACTGTTTAATGTCCTATGTCACGGTTTCCTTGAATGTTGGCAGATTTTTAGGATTTAAGCTTTTCATCTTTTACCTGGGATGGTACATGTAATGTACCTGTAATTCGTTTTAAGATACAGTAAAGCTTTAAATGTACATTAGTAGTCTTAAGGTCTGCTTAAATTATTTTTAAATTTGAACGTCTGTAAATCACAGATTAATTTTAGATTAAAGCTTATTAAAGGTACATTAATAATTCTTATGTACCTTAAAAAATATTTAGAAGGAAGATCATATTCGCATGTACTGTAGGAAGCCTGACGTTTGGTCCCTATCTTTTATTCTGTGAATGAATAAATGAATGAGGCGAAAATTTTGTCACTGAACTGTAGTATAAGAGGCACAAAAGAAAAGCAAGGGAGAGGGAGACAGGGCGAGAGAGATGAGGAGAGAAATTGATTCCCGTGTACACGCAGTGAGGAGAGCCGAAATTTCATTAAGGGGATGCTGCTTGCGTCAGAGCCGTGCATGGTGATTGATGTGTTCTCCATCGTGCTGCCGCTTGGAAAGAGAGAGAGAGAGAGAGAGAGAGAGAGAGAGAGAGGAACCGAATGCAAAAGCATGTACTGTACTATACTGCAGCCTTTCCAGCTCCATCACACAGCCTCGTTTCCTCTGTTTAGCAAACGGGTTTTATTATAGTAAGACTTTGTATCCTGCTCAAACACACACACACACACACACACACACACACACACACATAATGATTATAAAATATAAGCTTATTTCAGTAAGTATGCACAACCTACAGTACGTAAGTGATGGACAGTCTGTAGATTTTCTAGGTTTATGTTTCAGTTCTTTTTTTTTTTTTTTTTGCTCTCGTTTAATAATAGAGCAGAAATTGAATAGAAAATGTATTTCCAAAATCTCTGGATAAATATTTAATCCATATTGAACAGACATATTTCCCGATTTAAAACACCTTTTTTTACAAGAGAAAAAAAAAATGAAATGTGTGAAAAATATCGAATCGTGTAAGAATAAGTGAATTATATTTGAAATGAATCACATGAAAAAAAAAATCAATTTCAATAATTGAATCATTTCTCAGAGTTCTGTCAGAGATTGTTCTGTAAAGGACTTATATTATAAGAGTGGCAAATATTCTGATTTAATGCACACTAGGAAAGTATTGCTTTAGTACTGCTGCTTTAAAGGTCATGACCTTTAACCCTGTATCCGGAGCCGTCAGGATAACTCAGCATCTTTGTAATAAAGCTGATATTTTCTAAGCAACATATTAATTTATGAGGGAAACTTCATGCTTTGTACATTCTGACTCATTCAGCAGAAGCGCAGAGAGGTTTATCAGCTTTGTGACACACACGATGATGTTTCATCAGCAGAGGTCAAAGGGCATCAGGTTATCAGCTGCACTGATGGAAACCAATGTTTTATTATTGCTTTCCTTCTGCCTGTATGTTGTCTTTTGGTCTTTTCTTACTCTGACACACACACACACACACACACACACACACACACACACACACACACACACACACACACACACACACACACACACAAGCAGCTGCTGGGGAGGTCCCCACAGCCATCCATCATCATACTGCTGTAGGACAAGGTTCTGGTTCTGCCTGAGTGCACAAGTTTGTGCGCTGTTCAATTCTCGATACTGATTGTCAGAAGGTGTTGATTCATTTCCTATGACAGCAGCTCAGAAAGTAGTGGAGCTGCAAATCACAGGTTTATATCAATACGCTCGTTCAAATACATTATCGTTCTATAGGAACAATTTATCAGATGTGCCACATAAACAGATAAAAAAAACAGGTTGTTGTTGAAATGATGAAATTTTCTGTGAGGAATTGTATGTATATTTCTAGCTGTTATATCATTAATTATAAAATGAACAAATGTATTTTACGGACGTTCCACAGCATTTAGAATAACTATATAGAGATAAAATACCAACGTGCTGTACTTTTAAATTTTTTGGCAAATACACTTGCAATGGTGTAAAAAGAATAAATAATTTTGAGAAGCTTCTCATTTGGCCTTAAAATTAACTTGTCAACGACTTGCGGAAGAGACGCATCTGTCCAGGAACTGTACACACAATCGTTCACCAACGCCACTTGCACAATACATAAACTCACCTAGGAGTTATTGCCACATCCCCCTTACGGTCCTGACCTTGCTCTAAGCCATTTCCACATGTTCCTGGGAGGCCAGTGTTTCAGAGGTGAAGCATGGCTCCGGCATATTGAGAAAAATTTTCTACCTTGAAGGTATCCAAGCACTACTGAAACCCTGGGATACAGTAAGATACAGTAGCAGCTAAATGACCTAGCTGTTATGCTAGCATAATAGTATCAGAGCTTTGACCTCATAGTAGTTTATTACAAGGCGAAAAGGACAGGGACTGCACTCATTAATCAAGCGTGTTTAGAGCACTGTAAGCTCGCCTGTCTATTGTGCTGTGGTGCTAACATGCTAATATCAAAGTTCAGGGGATTATATAGAGAAATAAAGGGAGTGTTTACTTTCAGAACTGTCAGAATACAAAGTCCCGGTTTGACTTGAACACTCCTCGTACACATTCATGACTTAGATGGGAAAAAAAACACCATTTCATCATTTAGTTTTTTTTGTAATAGTTAACTGAATAAAAGTAAATAAATGAATAATCGAATCTCCCCGATAATGTTGTCGTCCTTCTGCCACCGTGAGCCTGAAGCAGAGGCAGCGCTCCTGTGAGAGTGTCCTTAAAGAGACTCGACTGCTGCAGTAATGCGTCTTCTTGTGTTCATGTACTGTATGGTGTAGGACAGCCTCGTCCATAAAGAAGGGTCAAATTCTGTTCTCTCTCTCTCTCTCTCTCTCTCTCTTATTATTAAGGTGCAGGAGAGAAAAATATATGGAACAGAATAAAAAAATTTTGTTTACACCATAACCTCCGGGTGCTTGTGTCACTTTTATAGACGCGTAACCCTAAAGTACGTCTCTCATTTAACATATTAGCATGAAATCCAAAAACATGCATAGCAGTCAAATAATCACATAGAAAACTCAAAAACAAGAAAAAAAACAGTAAAATAAACAGTAGAATAAACATTAGCTGAGGTTTTCTTTCAAATGTACTCAATGAATCAAATAGATAATTTTATCTGTCACTAGAAAGACAAAAGAACGCTTAATATCCTTCCTGCATTTCCAGGCTAAATGGCCTGTCTGTTAGCTAGCTAGCTGTTATGCTAGCATGCTAATATCAGAGCTTCTACCTTATAGTAGTTTATTATAATGGAAAAATGGTCATTAATCATCATGATTCATTTTTATTATTTATATTTTATTATTTCTTATTATATTTATAATTTATTAAAGTATTTTTTTAAAGGTAATTTCAGGTTTCTTGTCTGCCATATGGAATGCCCAGGTTCAATTCCCTGTCACTGGATGCAGCCTGGATAAAACGGGAGGGCTTCCACTGTACAACTTGTGCCAAAGTTGTGTGGCGACCCCTCTGTGGGATCAGCCGAAAGACTACGAACATGTTTTTATAACTTGAAAGCTTTTTAAGCAGCTCAATTGGCCTGTCTGTCAGAAAGTGATGGTAACGAGATTACATTAACATGCTAATATCGGAGTTAGGCAGCAATGCTAATCATGCTAACATGCAAATATTCAATTCAATTTTATTTGTATAGCGCTTTTAAAAATTGTCATTGTCGCAAAGCAGCTTTACGCAATCAAAAGAATTATTTAAGTTTGTATGGAATGTGACTGTGTATGAATCAAAATGGTCAGATACTGTAGTTCCTGATTAGCAAGCCGAGGGCGACGGTGGCAAGGAAAAACTCCCTGAGATGGCAATAGGAAGAAACCTTGAGAGGAACCAGACT
>JAQMYL010000011.1:24788676-24806300 GCA_030014365.1 Clarias pachynema | reverse complement strand
GTGTGTGTGTGTGTGTGTGTGTGTGTGTGTGTGTGTGTGTGTGTGTGTGTGTGTGTGTGTGTGTGTGTGTGTGGGAGTGAACAATTCAGAAATTCATTAGTTCGCCATGCAAATAAAGACTTCAGCACAGTGCAACAGATTCAGCCAGGATTTAATAAGCCACGCCCCATCACTGCCATATATGGGCTTTTAAAAACGTCTAGGGAATGTGGCGTGAGGGGAAACGGGGAAACGACTGAACACAGTGTTGGGGGGAAAAAAGTCTATGATAAAAGGAGGATGAAATGTGTTGTGAATTTATTTGAGAGATTTTATTTACGAGTGTTCAGGCGGATGCATGTTTCTGAAATGTTACAGAAAGTTATTCAGTTTTATTACATTCTGACTAGAATCAGATTTCCTCATAAATTTATAAAATGGTGCAATTTTTAACGAGTAAATTTTCTTTAGTCTTTCTTCTGTTCTTCCTCCCTTTCGCTCCCCTGGTTTTCTTTCTTTCCTTGTTCTTTTTTTCTTCACCCTTCCTTCACTTTCTTTTTCTTTCTTTCTTTTATATTCTTCCTTCATTTCTTTCTTTCTTTCTTTCTTTGTCTTCCCTTGACTTCCATGTTTTTTTCTTTTTCTTGCATCCTTCCTTCCTTCATTTTCTTTTACTTTCTTTCATTCTTTCTCTTGCATCCTTCCTTCCTCCCTTTCTTCCTTCCTTTTTTCTATTTTCCTCTTGCATCATCCCTTCCTTCCTTCCTTCCTTTCTTTCTTCCTTCCTTCCTTCCTTTCTTTCTTTTTTCTCTTGTATCTTGCATCTACTTATTCCTCATTTTGTTTCTTCCCCTTTTTCTTTCTTTCTTCCTCCCATTTACTTCCCTGTTTTTTTTCTTTTTTTCTTCCACTCTTCCATTATTTTCTTTTTTCTTTCTTTATTCCTTCCCTCGACTTCCATGGTTTTCTTTCTTTCTCTTTCATCTTTCCTTTTCTCTTTCTTTCTTTTTGTTTCTACCTATGCTTTATTTTCTTTCTTTGCCTTTTTCCTTTACTTCTTCCTCCCTTTTACTTCCCTGAGTTTCCTTTTTCCTTTTCTTTCACCCTTCCTTCACCTTCCTTTGTTCTTTCTTTCTTTTCAATTTTTTTGTTTTCTTTCTTTCTTTCTTTCTTTCTTTCTTCCTTCCCTTGACTTCCATGGTTTTCTTTCTTTATGTTCCTTCCTTGACTTACTTTTCCTTTTTTTCTTTCTTTTTCTTTTACCCCTTTACATTCGTACTTCATTTTTTCCCTCTTTTTTCTTCCTTCTTTTCTTCCTCTTCTTGAATGTCATGTTTTTCTTGCTTTTTTTCTTCATCCATCTTTCCCCTTCCATGTCATGTTGTTCTTTCTTTCTCTTTCATCCTTCCTTCCATCTTTTCTTCATCTTCTCTCTCTACGTTACTGTTAGTGGTGCTGACGTATCATGTAATAATCCCGGATTTTAAACTCTACACCGTGTGAAAAGACACACACCAGTTGTTTTAGGATTATCCCTTTTTTCCAGGAATGCTTTTCCAACACTGAAACACAATTCCTGATTTTCCCGTTACACCATATCGACTTCTTGATCCATCAGACTGTATGTCAGAGTTTCCATGGAAACCCACAGGGTTTGGTCTGCCTTTTTTGCTGTTCCTATGCACTAGAAGAGGAGTTTTTTTATTTTATTATTTTTTTACAGATCTCCAGCATGTCCACGTCATTCCTGGACGTCTCTTATCCGGATACGTGACTCTTGTGATTTTTTAGACTCGGTGAGACACAAGCAGAGAACAGCGACGACACGAACACGGACAGAAGCGGATATTCTCCGCCTGTGGTCAGAGGGACGTGTAATTAGTCGACTGCTGAGAAAAGGCCAAATGTGAATATAGGACTCCTGCACGGTGCGTGCTGACAGACTCGGGCGCGTTTACTTATAGCACCATGGTCTGAGAGCGGAGTCTTACTCAGACGCAAAACACACTAGTGACCCTGAGTTAAATATACAAACATGAGAAAGCACTTTTTTTTTTTTGGGTTGGTTTCTCAGATCTGATGTGTCGCCCACGCGGCTCAGGTCTCCATTGTATCACCACCGGGCGTGGCACACGCGTGATCCCTGTGATGTCATTTCAGCGTTTCTTTGATTCTGGTTTCCAGTTACTCTTAGCACGCTGAGTCATGGATGTAGGAGGAGTGCGCTTAGAAAGAGATATAAACGTGAACTGTGTGTGTGTGAATACAAAATTATTTAATATACAGTATATATATTTCCCACTTTCATGATGATACTTTTTTTTTTTTGGTTGCTAGAAGCCATTATGATTTAAAGACTGTGACTGTACTTATTACAGCTTCAACATGCCGTGATGTCATCAGCAACAGTGCATATTTATACATATATTTTTAATCTTTAATATTATATTATACTACGTAGATGTACTAGATATGGAATTCAATTGCGCACACAAGTGTTCTTAAAATATTTTTCAGCGCCATCTGTTGGATTTTGGAATGAACTACAATTTTTATGTGTTACCGTGAATGAAGGTGTGTGGTCGCGTTTATTAAGTAGATTTCAGTCGCACACTCATAAGCGCCTATTAAAAAGCGCCATCTGTTGAATTTTGAGACGAGTTAATGTTTTTTTTTTTTTCTTCTTTTTCTTTCCGGGTTGATTATTTATTCATTTATTTTATATTTTTTTTCAATGATATAAGGGCGTTTTCCATTTAAATTTCTAAAGTAACATATCTTCTCTTTCCGTGGGACGATGGTGATGTTCCCTCAAGCTCGGCCAAATACACCTGTGATAACCCCGTTAAAATTTGCTCAGTATTTATCATGTGATGCGCGCACAGACAGACAGACAGACAAAAGTTTCAAAGACCACCCAGAATAATTTGTCTACAAATTTCTGTACAGACACGCCCACTTTACAGTCTTATTATATGTTTAGATACTACAGTGTCCACAAGTGTCAGTCAAAGACTCGATCCAGTTTTGGGCGCTCGTGAGCTCGTGTATGTGTAAGCGGATGGAGAGCACTTTCCTCTGATTGGGTTTCACTCCCTTGTGATAGAAGATTAAGAGCAGGGGTTGGGTTTCACTAGTGTAAAAGGTAGCATACGTTTGTCGTTCCCCTTTCTTGATTGGGGAGAGTTAGCGCAGTTAGCACAAGACTCTGAGGTATATGCAGCATCGGGCAGAACAAATCTCTTCCTCCCCCACAGAGCCGAGTGAGCCACGCCCATTTCTACTTTCCGCAGAAGTGCTGGCTCACAGCCCCGGGAAATCGATTTTTTTTCCCTCTTTCCCCTCACCCGGGGCTTAAGTAGTAGTAGCAGCAGCGTGTGTCTTTTTTTCATCACTCAGGACCAGCTCCTCGCTCCTGGCCTTCCAGTCAGGATGAACCTCCTGTCCACATCGTTCCAGTCATTATCATTTCAAACATTCGGTCTGATTGTGTGTTACGCTTTCGATTATGAAGCAGATGTGTCGAAACTGTAATGAGAAGAAGCCAGCGGTCGATTCCTCCCCCGAGACTCGGGAGCCTGAAGGCGGTCGGTCCTCGGCTGAGGCTCTGACCGCGATCACGCCCCGGGTTTACTCCTGCAGATCTTTCATCATTAAGCAGAACGAGACTGGATGTGCGTGTTACAGCTGGACAAACAGTTACATAATGAATTCCTCCTTCTTCTGGGAGGAGCGGCTCGAGTGGGAGTAGTGCTTTGGGTAATTCTGTAATTTAAAAGTTGGCAAAACAAAACAAACATGGAGTAAAAACCTGGAGACATACTGACCCAAGACCAGACAGGCGAGATTCTTCTAAAGTTTATCGCTGCGATGCTTCCACTGATTACGTTTTCTTGCGTCAAAGGATGCAAGCTTGCTTCTACAACACAGCCTCGTCAGATACGCAGCAATAAATGTGTGGTAGTTTTGATCTGGTCAGCACTGTTGGGTTTCCTCCTGGTACTGCGGTTTCCTCCACAGTCCAAAGACATGCAGGGTAGCCTAATTGCCGTTCCCGAATGAGTGAGCGGTATAGAGAATGAGTGAGTGAGTGTGTGTGTGTCAGATGTGAGAGGGTTTGGCATAAACACATGCATAACATTCTTGTCATCTCTAATTTTCATTTTCTGTTTCTGATGTTTTGTGAGTTTGCACGACACATAGAAGTTTTAAAATATCTCTAGATTGGACAGGATAGATTAGACCCCCATACTAGTGAACTCGGGATGTTAATGATTAATTGTTAATCTTGTAATTGCTGTTAAAAAATGAACTCAGGTTAGATTTTTGTTTGGAAAAATATTTCTCTGACTCATTTTTGAATCTGAGACACAAGCAAGATTTTTTTTCAAGAGCCTTCTTTTTAGAAATTAAATTTGTGTAAACTTAAATTTAAGTAAAACTTTTTTAAAAAAACTGAAAAAAATTGCTTCTTGTTACTTTTAATTATTAATAATTATTTGATTTATTAATTGTTAACATGTTAAAATTTTGGTTAAGAAAAAAGCGCAAAATTTGCAGGTCTAATCTGAACCTCCTAGATATCTTGTTTAATTGTTTCACATGCTAGTTTTGCAGAAAATTATTCCTACTTTTCCTGTCCTTTTATTGCTCTGCTGTTCATCCATATTGTCCTGAATGGCAACGATGCATCGTACAGTATCGTTTATATTAAATTAAATGATGTGGATTAGATTACAGGTTGCAAAGTGCCTAAAAATACAATTTAAAAACTGGTAGTTTATGTAACAACCTCAGCAGCGACCTCATTTCCCCTCTCGTCTGTTCCAACCACTCAGCATTCAGCATCATCAGTATCCTAATCACCGGCCTGATCATCTGTCATCATCTGCACCTGTTTCTCACTGGTTCAGGCCTAAAGTTACATGTTTTTTTTAATGCTACAAACAAATAACATTCCTCTGAAACTGCTCAGGTACAGGAACTGGGCTGAACAATGAGAATTCTTCAGGAAGCCTGGAGAACTATTCTTCTTTAAAAATACAAGAAAGTCTTCAAAGGGAACATATGAAGAAATAAAGGGGATTAATACTTTTGTACAGTACTGTACTGTGTGTGCATCAAAAAAAAAAAAAGCTACACAAATTCCAATCCTGCTTCTCGAGTTTATGTCTCGTATCGGATAACTATGCGGCCTTGGACGGCGTACGATGCTGGATCAGATCCGATTAAAAAAAATAAAATAATAAAATCGAGGTCTGTCTCACATTAAATAGATTTTGTTCTGGCAGCGTGAACGTAATCTGATATTGACACGTGGTCACGCAGTCGTCCAGCTCTCAGCTCTGTGCCCGGATCAATGCAATCATGATGCAGTAAATCAAATCAGGCCGGCCCGTGTCCTGAATAACATCATTAAATACTACATCTGCCCGTCCTCCTTTCTTGGTTTCTTTTTTTTTTTTTTTTTTTTCCACGATCAATAATGTGGTCAGAGGGATGAGCAGTAGATGAGAAGAATTAATTCCTTGCTATAGCATTAGAGTTTGTTTATCGTTTCCCATCGAGCTCCTGCGAGCGTAATCCGGCGTGTTGACGTGAGGCGTGTTACTATGCGCTACGAAGATAATAGCTTGTTGCTATTTTAATCCGTAATGCAGAGATAAGCAGGGGAGCTTAAGTCAGGCTCTGCATGACGGGAAACACGCGGGGCTGATCCGAGGTTGTTATCTATGAATATTCAGTGTGTACTTGAGGAACACAACACATTTTGTTTGGAAGGTATTGGAAAAAATAAAAAATTGTGATGCAGTGCGAGGGCAGTGAACTAAACCAGCCACCGCAAACCAATAATCAATGTTTAATTCCTTTTATATAAGTCGTCTTAAAGAGCGACACATACATTTTACTTTACATACATTTATAGTTTATAGAAACACAACGTGACAAAAGAAGCGCTTGTTCCGTGACCAACGATTTATAAACTCATTAATCATCACTTAACATAAAAGATATATCACGTTTGAGAATTCATCATTGTGATACTATAGTAATAATAAATCACAGTGTGTGTGTGTGTGTGTGTATAGTATTGATGCTACGCGCTCATCACACACTTGTTATTCGCGGTGAAATTCCTCAACGCGCTCCGTTTATTCTCCTCGGCTCCCCGGTCGCCATGACGACCGAGTCCCCCATGAAGATGGCAGATTCCTCTTTCCGCCAAGCTTTGGCTCGGGTTAGCGGTCTGAGCGAAGCAGGCACACTGTGTGTGTGTGTGTGTGTGTGTGTGTGTGTGTGTGTGTGTGTGTGTGTGTGTTTAGATTATAGATGTGTATGTATGTTTGTCAGGGAATAGAGGTGTGGTTTTCAGGGTAAGATTGCACAAAACGAGTGTGTTTTTCCAAATTTGAGTGTTGTATTGGAAATGTTGACGGATACAAGTGGTGGTGGGGTTTTGTTTTTGTTTTGTTTGTTTTATTTTATTCATATGTTCCACCATGTGTACAGTACTGTGTTTATTTTTCACACCCGTGTGTTTTTCTGTTCTCCACAGATCTTCCAGGAGCATCCAGTTCCTCTCTCAGCTGTCTAAGACGTGGAACCAGAGGGACTTTTTTTTTTTTTTTAATGAATCACCCATCGCCTCTCGACGCCATGACGTACAAGTAGGTGGTTGTTTGCTGTTTCCCAGCTGCCTCGCTCTGTAATAAAGCCCCTGCTCTGTGTTTTTTTTTTTTTCCTGCATGATCTCACAAGTGCATGGCATCACGGTTCTAGCCTGCAATTACATCTTCCGTGCACTCGGGTAAATATTCCTCTTGCCCTAAAATTGCCCAAGCAGCATATAAAGGCCCGTACTGTTAGGGCTCAGTGTTACATATGGCATTTGCATGCAGCCCGATTTGCATGTCCTGTTGGCTCGGCTGTGTTTGCTCATCTCCGTTAGAAACCGCTCCTTCTTCTTCTTCTTCTTTTTTTCTTTCCTCTCAGCTGATCTGAAGAACAGTTATTCTGACCCGAACTCTGATCCAAGATCATCATGAGTGAGAAAAGTGCTGCTCTGTCCCCCCCCCCCCCCCCAATCTATTGCTCAGTGAGCTGCAGCTCTTTACAAAGACAATAAGAAGAATGTAGGCCATGAATTCATCAGATAACACGAGGCGAGAGAGAGAGAGAAACGAGGCAAAAATCTCTTTTGGCTGTAGAAGCATGGAAGTGTTTATAAGCTTCATCTTCTTTATCTCACAGAAACCTTCACTGAAACCTTTAAGGTCCTATATTGTATTGCTATTTTTTTTAACAAGTTAACACACGACTCAGAGCTGAAATGCCCCTCAGATGATGTCCTTTTTTATATACTTTAAACTCCCTTTATTTCCCTCCTGTACCAAACATGTTGTTTCAGTGTCTGTGTAAATGAGCCACTCCTGAGCGACGCCCCTCCACAGAACAATAGAGCTGAGTGGTGGGGATCTTCTTGTATGAGGTCACATAAGAGGGAAAATCTAACTGGTTTAAATACGAACTTTGAAAAAGCACCATTTATTTATTTTTCTCTGTCATGTGTTTTTTTTTTAATTTTTAATTTTTTTTTTGCTTGTACACATTCACACTTGAGACTCATGCGAACGTCTGAACATGACTAAGAATGAATTTGGCATAATAGGTTCCCATAAATAATAGGTTCCCTTAAATAATAGGTTCCCTTAAATAATATGTTCCCTTAAATAATAGGTTCCCTCAAATAAAAGGTTCCCTTTAATAAAAGGTTCCTTTTAAGTATCAGCTGATATGGAGTGTTTGTTTACATAATGAACTTTTCAACTGAAAATCTGTTCAACACAAACTAAGTTTTATTGAACAGTTAAAATTATTCCCATTTATTGACACTGTAAATATCAGGTGTATAAAAGTGTAAAGTGTAAATATACTAAATTTTATAAGTAAACAACATCCTAACCAAAAAAAAGACGAGCTCAGATCTCTCTTTTTTTCGGCTCCCTAATTTCACATTAGGCACGATTGACTTGTTTACTGTATTTAAGAACGATTGCGCCCCCAACCCCCCTTCTCCTTTGCACAGCGTTTACATGTTTTTTTTTTTTTTGGTGTTTGTTCTCGGGTACGCTGGCGTATTTACACTCTTCGATACAGCAGGTGGCAGTATGCATATACTTTGTGAGTCGCCATTCAACACAAGAGAAGAAGAGAAATTTTGTGCTATACTTAATGATATTTCGGGAAAAATGTTAAGGGCAGTTAAAGAATGAGATTGGTGTGGCCTTCGCTCCTTGTCTGATTGGCGTACTGTGCGCGTGGTTCTCGAGAATGGAACAAACGTGTTCTCACTGATCAGAATGATCAGAATGAGTTTGGGGGGGTCAAACGTCATCAGAAAGGACCTCGTGTCCCTAATGTGAAAACGCCCTTTAGGCTTTAACGGGTTTCCAAAATCCTCTGCGCAAAACCCTTTCAGAATGAAGCACACTGTTTGTCTCGCCTTAACGGGCTGATCGAACGCGTTTATCACGACAGAAGTGTCACATATGAGAGTACTTTCTATCAGCTCGTGATGGAACTGAATCCAAACACTCGTCCTCCTCAGGCCTGTCAGTAAGCCATGAGCTTCATCCCGAAGCATCAAAGGTTTCCTAGCAACTTAACCGAGGCCCCCGTGTTTTAGTCGACCATTGTGTTTCCCGTGCAGGCTTGTGTTCTGTGTGCAATTGTCAGTCTGGAAGAATGATAAATATCCTGAGTTGTGAACAAAGCCTTCCCTGCTTAACATTCATGCTCTTGTGTTTCACTTGTCTGCTTCTTCTTCTCATTTCACCTGGTGACGAAAGGTTTCTTCGAGTTACTCCGTCTTTTTTTTTTTTTTTTTCCTTTCCTTTCCTTTTTTCTTTCTTTAAGCCCCCATCTTCAGTCGCACCTGAGCCCCAGGCATCATGCTGTCGTGTCATGATTCATGACTCAACAAATGATGTCAGTTGTGGCAGGCGTTTATTTGAGCGTCCCAGCCTCTGTAAACCTTTCTGAAACTTTTCTTGGCATAACAGTCCCGCAATCCAAATAAACTCAGTTCTGTAAATATGCTCTCCATCTTCGATCAGAAGCCACGGTTTTATGGATGGATAAGGAGCAGTCTTGCCGTCTGACTCTCTGTCTGTCTGTCTCTCTGTCTGTCTGTCTGTCTGTCTGTCTGTCTAAACGCGCCATAGCAGAAAGATCACCGAGCCGCGAGAGTGATCGTCCCCGCTCGTCCTTTTCGGATCGTCTAAACACTCTAAACACGCTTTTGGAAAAGCAGGGGCCCCGTCAGGGCTGAGAGGCTCGGCGCTCAGGCTTTTCCAGCACAATTGTTGTGCAAACACCACACTGCTTGTAAAACAAAATCCAGATTTGAGATTCCGGTTCCCAGAGATACAGAGATACAGACGAGGTTTTTTTTTTTTTTTTTTTTTAAAGAACCCAGACAGATAGTGATCTAAATCTACAATCTGGATTTATATGACGCTTTTTTATTCCCATGCTCATCATTAATTCTATATTCTATTTGTTTAATTAACTAGTTTTTTTTTCTCTTTCCATCTGATTCTCAAGCCTATAAATGATCATCACTATTACACACTAGCACATCTGCAGAGTCATGCACAAAGGGGGGAAAAAAACATGACATAATCAGTGTAAAAGTACCAACACGTCCCAAAAACACTGAGATCAGAGGACCACGCCCGCTCCCAAAGCACAAGCGAATTTCCTGTAGGAGTGTAGTCGAGTCCCAGAGCGTTCATCAATCACTCTAATAAAGGTCTTTAATAAAAAAAAAAATTGAGTCATGTAGAAATACTTTGAAAAACAAAAACAAGCACAATCCTGGAGAATGAAAAGGGAATTGAGGGAGGGACGATTTGAAAGCTTCTTAGATCACTGGGTGTGTCGGGGAATAAACCAAACATGTCAAGATGCTCAGATTAAGATTTTTAAAAAAAAGTTTAAGTGACGCTGTAGTTTAGAAATTTTGGCTTAAAATCAGACTTTTTCGCCGTCTCTGGCATCAACATTGTTTTTGATGTTTTTTTTTCATTGTATACTTATGAATCAAACATGGACGGCTCAGTGCAAGTTGAAAAAAAACAATCAGGTTGATTCGCCCAAATCTGACGAACGTCCACTTGTCTTGCTCCGCTTAGTCAGCGGCTTTCAAAAGGGCCGTATGGAGACCCCTAAGGGACTGCCAAATATAAACAAAGGGGTCTGTGATATTTTTTGTGATGTTGGTGGAAAACGCATCTCAGATTACCCAGGATATTATATTTAGGGGCCAAGCACCAAACGTCAACTTGGGCCTAGTGTATACTGTTTAGGAATAGGACATTTTAAAATAAAACAAAGTGAACACAATATTCATGGACTACAGCTATATTGAGGGGGTCTGTGATGTATTAATATTTATTAATTATGATTATTCGCCTTAAAAGTGATTATTATGCTTCGAAACGTTTGAGAACCCTTGTGATGATGTAATGATGGTGGAGTTGAGTTTATTGATGTCAGTCGAAGTTTTAGCTTTTAAAAGCTACCGTGGTAACAGCTTACTGATACGTTTCAAACTTTGAGTTTAGCTAATAGCCAGTACTGTTATCATCATTATCATGATAGCTCCACCCACAATTTTTTTTTATAAACCGTTTCCCAAAGTTATGATTACGTCAACCAGATGACTTCATTAAGTGGAGGTTTTAGTGTCTAGAAGTGCTCGCTGTCTCAAACACCATCTGCATCTCTTCATCCGTCAGACGCCATTGTGCGCCGATCTCCTCGTTCCACAATCGAACCGTCATTCCGTCACTTCAGACAACACAGTCGGACGTTATAAAGAGCCCGACCCGTGACCTCGCCACTTCCTCTTCCTGTCTCTCAGGCCCCTCCATCATAAGAGAAACGCGTTTCCTCCGTCTGTTGAGCAAGACGCCAACTTTGACCTTTAACTCATCAATCTGAGGCTGCGTCCTGTCGACCCCCTGAAGTCCGCGATAGCTGAGAGAGAGAGCGAGGCGCCGACACCTGACGTGGAGGAGTGTGTGAGAGAGTGAGGGAGTCAATGAGACCGAGAGTGTGTGTGTGTGTGTGTGTGTGTGTGTGTGTGTGTGTGTGTGTGTGTGTGTGTGTGAAGCAGGGTGAGGGGGATAATTGGGGACAATTGTGAACTGCTGACAAATGGTCGGGGGATGGGACGGTCCGAGTATAACGGACGGGTATATTGTATGATGTGAAGCTGAAGTTGCACTTTTGAAAAGGACGTATGAGACATCGGGACGTCCTGCGAGTAGGAAGTCACCGGTTCAGCAACGTGAGAGCCGCAAAGTTTGTATGGCGTGTCGACGGGTTCAGTATTGACTTTAAAACCGGATTCAGTTGCAAGACAGGAATAGTTCGGCAGTCCAGCAGCATCACTCAGGTAGGGGGCGTGGCCAAGAAAGTTTTATTTTAGAAATCACATTTTTACACCCACTAGCTATTTATTTATTTTTTAATTTTTTTTTAGACCGGATTAAATTCACTTGCATTTGTTTGCAGGTGCTACAGTACTTTGTATTTTCTTTTCTGGATCAGCCACGCTTGTTTGCTTTTTCCTCCTTCAAGAAAATTATAGACTGAATTACTTACTGTTTTTTTTTTTTTTTTCCCCTTTCTGATAATTTTAGTCCTTAGACACGTCAACGATTTTTCTTTAGGCAGATGCGCTTTTGGAAAAGTTTTTGGTCCCGCTGTGCTCACAGTATTTGGTCGCCTAGCATGCTCATCCACTTTCCGAGTCTCAAACGGATGAATAGTGCGCTTGGGAGGACTCTTACTTGGCGTGGGGTCGGGAGTGGAAACGCGGGTGTTCCTACTTTCCTACATTTGGAGTCTATTAGTAGAGGAAAGAAAATGCAAGTTACTGTGGTGGATAAAAGGGACCATTATAAAGTCAGTTTAAAAAGTTTCTTTGATCCCAAAACATTTTGTGTCCAGATTTGTAGACGAACCTGCAGTCTTGTATCTCCTGTACTCATTTATTGCTGTCGAAATGTCAGAGATTTATCACTGTATCTTACTTGTAATCACCAGCCGGTATGATATTATCACGATACCTCGGTGCCGGTTCCATTAAAATTGCGATTCTATAAGTATCACGATTTCATAAATATCCAGATTCAAATTGTAACAAATGTACATTTTCCCCAGATTTTGTTACAATTTATGATCTTTTTATTTTTTTTTATTAGTTTATTAAATTAGGGACCGCACACTAAGTGTTGCTGCGTACATGGGGCATACTGTATAGCACAAAGCTAATTTGTAATTATAAAGGTTAATGATTAAATAAAATCTAGCCCATTCCTTATAACATTAGTTTTCTCACTTTTAATATTCCTCTGGAGTTTTTTTCAGTTGCTTATAAACACATCAATGGCTAAAATCTGATTACACTTTATTCACCACAAACTTGGCCTCAATAATGTGTGTATGTATAAGTTTGTATTTTTGGAGAAAAAAAAAACAATACAAACTTCATTCAAATCTAGGAGTTCAATATTTAACTTCAAATGAAATGAAACGAAAAAGCGACATTGTTACTGAGCAGCGCGTACCTCTGTCGTCCGCCATTAATTATTATTTCTAAACAAAATTAGCAAATAATTCACTCCTACCACACAGAATGAAAATGTATGAATAGTTCAGAGTGTCATCTGTTGGATTATAAAGATTCAGGGACGTTTTGCCGCCTCAAACGACTCCGAAATCTCAAAGCCTCGTGGGTTTAGCGGCTTCGAACACGCGGACGTGTGCGGCTCCTAATTTTCGACTAATCTGTGCTCGCTGTGAACGGCAGATCGGAGATCATAACTGAATCCATTGTTGATAATCTGAATCGATGGACCCATCTCTCTAATAATCACACAATTACACCATCGCAAGGAACCAAGCGGCCCGTAAAACGCTCTGACCTACATGTGGCTGTCTGGCAACCCGAGCCTTCAGCACGCAGACCTGTTTTCTTTTTCTGACGCATGGGTCCGGGTCGCTCGGTCAGTCCGCGTCTGCCTGCGTGCCTTCACAGAAGAAGGTTGAACTCTCTGTTGGAACGGGAGTACGAGTACAACGTGTGCCAGACACCACAGACGTGTTGTCTCTCTCTCTCTCTCTCTCTGTCCTCCTCCGTGTGCTCCCTGGTTCATTTTATATAGACTTTATTTATTTATGTCTCTCTGGATGATACGAGTGTGATCTCAGATCAGATCAGTTCGCTCTTCAGTTCCTAAAGCTACGTCTTAATTAATGTAACAAAATTTCCCTGTCGATTTTCTAATCAGAGTACGGTGTTTTTATCACCAGCCGTTAAACGAGGCGTGATGGAGCTCAGCGTAAACACGGCCATAGTTTTTTTTTTTTTTTTTTTCCCTGGGTTTGTTCCCACCGGGTGTGGGAGACGCTTTAATTTGCATGCGATTTAGAAAACAATGGCTGGTTTGTAATTGTCTCTCTCTCTGTGTGTGTGTGTGTGTGTGTGTGTGTGTGTGTGTGTGTGTGTGTGTGTGTGAGAGAGAGGGTGTGTAGGGAGGGGTGCGTTGTTGTTTGCAACAATGTCCTCTTTGCTCTTGCATTTATTTATTAATTTTTTTAATTATTATTTCTGTTTTTAAAGTACAATTTAGCCCAGATGTTTGTGTTAACTCAGAGAGTCATCGATCATTCCTTAATAAATTAATAAACCGATTACGATACACTCTCAGTAAAAACACGTCCTCGATTGAGTGGCTTATTGCGTTTCCTAAATAGTAATTTATCACTAATGCTTTTTCGCAATGAACAATTATTCCGCCACGCAGTGTAGTCACTGTGGTTGCTAAGCAACAATAACAGGCAAAGATGAATAAATTACATAGACAGCAGGGCTCGATGGTTTCCTGGTGAAAGAGTACAGATTTCTGTTATCTCGAGGAGCTTCGTAACAGCTTCGAACAGCCAATCAGATTCCAGAACGACTTCACTCGGTTGCAAAAACAAAGCAGATGGGTGTACAAATTTTTTGACAGCAAGCAGGATAGTTTTTTTTTTTCTTTGTATTTTGTTTGTTTTTTTCCTTCTTCCTACCCAAAACATCATGTCATGTGCTGTTGGGGGTTTCATCTCTAATAATAGCAAACTTTTAGAAACAAAAAAAAATGTCTTACTTATTTTTCCGATCAAGTTGACTTGCTAGCTGAGAATCGAACAGGCTGTAAGCTAAAATCATCAAAGATTATGAAACTCGCTAGCTAACGCTGCTACAATGCTAAGCTACCTAGCTAACACAGTCAAAGCAGGTTTACTAGCCTGCTTGGGGAATTTCCTCAACCAGGATGATTTGTTCATCTCTGATCAGCGACATTGTGTGCTTGAACATTTCATTGGAGGTTCTCAGTCATCCTGGTCCAGGTTCTCCTAAGGTTTCCATCCAAAAGCTTTCATTAATTGCTCTTAACAGCTGGCTCGGAGCGGCAGGTGTGTAAAGCTCTGTGGAGTCAGTATTTCGTGGTTGTTCTAGTCGGGTTTCGTGTGAGTCATTAGGGGTCGCCTAGCTGAGAAACTGCTCCAGACGTCTCAGATTGTTTTTCTCACTGATGAAAAACGAACCAGAATTTGGGATCAAGTGTTCTCTGAGCTGTATTTCTGCTGACATACTCTAGACTATTATTCTTTGCCTCTGTCGGGAATTTCTTCTTCTTCTTCTTTTTCTTCTTCTTGCCCTTTTGGTATCTGAAACAGCACTTTGCTGTGATCTTGATGGACGATTAGAGCAGTAGTTCAGGATCGATCCGTGATGAAACCACAGTGATTAACACTTCTCCTGTCACACGCTTCTCCTTCTTCCTCTGTCTGAGTATAAATGTGAGGTGTGTATGTGTGTGTGTGTGTGTGTGTGTGTGTGTGTGTGTGTGTGTGTGTGTGTGTGTGTGTGAGTAAGTGTTGGCTAACACTTCGCTGGGTGGATGTTTTGCATTTTTTCCTTACGGTTTATGAGGGTCAGCATGAACGAACGCCAGGAGTGTAATCTCACTGCTTTTGGAAAACATTCACACCTGCATGCTGTCACACGCTGCTCTCATTATGATGACGACGATTCCTGTGTGGAAAACTACTGCATGTACAAATGAGAAGATGCATGCACACACACACACACACACACATATATACACACACACACACACACACACACGCGCGCACACACTCACACACAGACTGTGTCAGTGTGAGAGTTTTACGAGGCTCAAAAGCTCATCAACCCCTCATTTACTCACAGCTGCCTATTCAGACTGTTCACTTCCTTTTCAGTCTAATCTCAATAGTGACAATCTCTCTCTCTCTCTCTCTCTCTCTCTCTCTCTGTCCCTGCCTGTCTCTCCTTCTTTTGGCAGTTTGGTTAGGATTAGGTGCATCAAGATTTGTGCAGTGGCCAGTATAGATTCCCATAGCCGAGTGTGTGTGTGTGTGTGTGTGTGGAGCATGAAGCAGCGTGTGTTCTGCATCCTGCATGCTGCTTTAAAGTTTATTTATGTCGTTCTCACAAGTTAGAAACTCCATAATGATGATCTTACTGTTTTGTTATCTCTTTCTCTCTGTCTCTCTTTCTGTCTGTCTCTCTCTCTACCTGTCTAGCCCGAGGATCGTATAATTCTCCCCCGCAGGACGGATCGTCTGGTCTAGCGCAGCGTCGCATAAGAGCGGCAGGTCAGAAGCTCCTCCCACTTTTGCCTTGTCCTGTGTGTGTGCATGTGTGTCTGCCTCTTCACTCTCAGGTTCCTCACGTACGTTCCCTTTGGGTTCTTCGTGCTCATTGTTCTGGAGTTTTTCCTTCAATCCGAGCCGTCCTGCTGCTGCTCCAGTAAACTCCTCCTCTTCCTCTTTCACTTCAGTCTTTTGTTACAGAGGGCTTCGGGTTTCCTTCAGGCCTCCTGATCATGTCATGTTTCCTCCCTGACACTCTGTCGGGTTCAGCTCATAATGATGATGATGATGATGATGAATTCCTCTTGTAATTATTAAAAAAAAAAAACATTTGTCTCCATTTCTGCACGAGTCTCTCACTGTCTCTCTTGTCTGTTTAAATCTCTCTGTGACTGTGTGTATGTGTGTGTGGTCGATCTCTCTCTCTCTCTCTCTTTAGTCTGTTTTCTCACTCATTCTCTGTTTCTTCATCTGTTAATCTCTCTCTCTGTGACTGTGTGTCTGTGTGGTCGTCTTCTTACTTTGTCTCTCCTCTTTTAATTCTTTTTTTCCTCGCTCTTCTCTATCTGTGTCTGTTCATATTTCTTTCTCTCTCTCTCTTTCCGACTCTCTGTGTGTCTGTGTGGTCTCCTTCTTACGTTCTCTCTGTTTCTGTCTCTCTTTCTCTGTCTGTCTCTCTGTGTCTGTCTATTCTTCCTCTCTTTCTTTCTTCACTTGACCTCACCTGGAGAAATGTCAGTGTTCGGACTTCAGTTTTGGTGTGTGTGTGTGAGGGAAGTGTAGAACTTCTGCACTTAAACGTCACAATAAAGAGAGAGAGAGCGCACTCACACACACACACACACACTGCTGCCAATGGGCATGAAGAGTCAGATCCTCACTGTAACACACCCTGTGTGTGTGTGTGTGTGTGTGTGTGTGTGTGTGTGTGTGTGTGTGTGTGTGTGAAACCTTTTCTTTGCTTTTCTGTGTGGTTGCCAGCATTCAGGCCCGGCACACTCATTCACACACCTCTCACACTCTCTCTCTCACACACACACACACACACACACACACACACACACACACACTGGTAGTGCCGGAGGACACTACCTCTTCCTCAGTGCTGCTCGGTGGGGGTTTTTTTGTGCACACTGACCCTAAATCAGCGCGTGACATCAGCATGCAGCTGCAGGTGGGAGACGTCACCACCTCGTTATGGGGTTATAGAGAAGGAAACGAGCCGATGTACCGCAGGGAATACCGCCGCGTTTACGAGGGCGTTTAGAGAGAGGGAGAGAGAGAGACGACTTTTATAGACTGAAGAGCGTGTGATTAAACCACGTTAAAGAGTTCTTCATCTTGTTTTCACATCACGCAGAGGGATTTAGCTCCAGAGTAACGCGACTTTTATGCTAATACTACATGAAGTCAGCTTGTAGATCATAGACAAGCTATAACTACTCTGTATACAACTCTTGCATTGCATTCTGGGATTGATCGGTCTCTACACTGGATTTCTACACTGGATTTTTTTCGTTCATTACAGATAGTCCCTGACTTATGAACAAGTTCCGTTCCAGGATCACGTTCGTAAGTCGGATTTGTTCTTAAGTCCGAAAAAGTGAGTCTTGCACGCCTTTGACACGAATATACAACGTAAAGCGAACCGATCACCTTGACTTGAAATCTCTGTCCCCTTTCCCCACACTGCCATCATGTGGGGAAAAAAAACTTAACCGCGCTTCTGTCTCAGAGCTGTTTTCCACTGTATTGGACTGTGAACTCTGTTTTGTTGAGGATTATTATTATTATTATTTTTTGGGAGGGGATTTTTCTCCCTAATTTAGTCGTGTCCAATTCCTCCCCGTCACTAGGGGGCTCCCACATTAAGGCTACTACTACCA
>JAQMYL010000011.1:24777453-24788576 GCA_030014365.1 Clarias pachynema | reverse complement strand
TCATCCCTCCCCTCTGAGAGAGCTCGGCCAATCAGCTCTCTCTAGACCTCCGGCTGCGAGAGGTTACAGCATCACCTCAATCGAACCAGCGATCTCCGGATGATAGGGCGAGCACTTTACCACAGGGCCACTCGGAGGCACCTTGTTGAGGATTTTTTAAAAAAAATTAGGATTATTAACCATCAGGGCAGGCGTTTCTATCATCGTGCTCCCGGACTGATTCACTGAAACCGTTGAGGCCCCATAATTTCTTGAGCGCACACATTTTATACATTCACTTATACTAATTGTAAGTATTGGTATCTGGTGCGCTGCAGTGTCAATTTTTTTATACAATACATGCGAGCTACTTCCGTCATTGAACTGGAAGTAGAATTGCGGTCCGTTCGTATCTGCAGAAAACCGTAACTCGAACGGTCGTAAGTCGAGGACGGCCTGTATTATGACGTCACTGGAAAATGTTAAACGTGAAAAGACGACCTTTTTATTTGGGTTTGTTAAACTTTTTTCTCCCGCTTTGACGTCTCTCTCGCATTAAACAAATTAGCATCGCGATCGCTAAGCACGCCGCACATACTTTAATAACATAAACGTATTTCAGGCTGGAAGGTGCATTCTAGTATAAACCACAACATTTCTGTGGTTTTTAATCTGGTTTAGAACGTCTCAGATTATCGCCAGTCGTGTATTAATAACACGACCTCCAGCGCTGGAGTTACAACACGCTAAACCCGCTCCAGGATGAGACCCGGGTGTCACGCAGAACCGGCATCACAGCAACGCCAGGCTCGGCGCGAGGAAGGAAGAGCATTCGGGGGAAAACGCGCTCGCTCTTAAATGCCAGCGTTCGTCCCGGCGTCCGCGAGTATTTACAGAGAACAGGAAACTGGAAACTAAGCTCCTTGGGTTTGAACGCACACAGAGGGAAAGGATCACGGTTACTGGCACTCTTTAAAAGGGATCCGGTTCTTCTGAGGTTAAAACCTGATCCGTCTTCCAAGTGCACACACACGCTCGCTTACACACACACACAACGGACACCTGCGGTAGAACATCACAGAGCCAGGCCTGCCATTCTGTGTTTGATCTTTAGTGGCTCCCAGAATAGCCCCATCTCTATCTCTCACACACACACACACACACACACCATACACAAAGGGCTTTTAATTAGGAACTTATTCACAATGTAACTTCCACTTAAAAAAAAAAAAAGAATAAAAATTTTAACCTCCGCAATTTTTCAGTTGTTGCCATGGTGACGTAAATGACTTGCCGAACATCAGGTCGTCTCCCGTCACCACAGACTCTAGGACAAGGTTGATTAAGATTAAGATCACAGACAACCTCCGCAGTTATTACAAATCACAAAAGATCTCCAGGTGATACTAGTTCTGTGTGAATAGGACGTGAGATGCATTAAAAGGTGCTCGAAGCAGTTAAATGGTATAAAAGTGAAAACCATATTCAGTACTGTGCAAAAATACGAGCGCATGCAAATAAATGCTGTAGTAAACTTTTGTACTCAAGTATAAGTACTGTTACTTCAGTGAAATTTTACTGAAGTACAAGTAAAGTTACCATTATAAAAATCTACTCAAGTAAAAGTAAAAGAAATCTATAAAGACTAGTTTGAGGGAATATAAATCTCATAATAAATTTGTACTTTGCATAATAAAGCTGTTGCCTCTCTTCCACTTGAAATCAAAGTGGTCGCTTAAATATCTGTTGACGCTCTGTGCCGGATAGCCGAGGGGGGAAAAAAGAGCTCGGAGCCGAGAATAACGTTCAGCACAAGACCTTTATCGGCCTCTTTCAGCATCGCGAAGTTATAATACAAGACATAAAGTAAAAGTAAAGAAAAGGGTGAAAGAATAGAGCGTTTCGGGGTTAGCAGCACACCTGAGCTCCTACTCCGTTCTCTCCTTCTCACACACACACACACACCTGGGTCTGCATAACTGGCATCTGTTTTTTGTCCTTGTGAATTTAGCGCGTTTGTTCTCCTCGCCCATCAATCAATCAGTACGGTGCATTTTTTTTTTTTTTTTTTTCCTTTCAACGTTGCATTATTTTAACCATTTTAAATTTAATTCATTTATTTTTTTTTACTCAGTAGTGAATATGATTTCAAATGTAGCGAAGTACAATACTTCAAACTAAACATACTGAAGTAAAAGTAAAATTACAGATTTTAAAAACTACTTTAAAACGTAAAAAAACTACTCAATTACAGTAACGCGAGAAAATGTAATTGGTTACTTTCCACCTCTGTGTGTAGACAAGGATGTCTTAAAAAAGAAAAGGGGGAAAAAATGCATGTATAACCCCAGTAGACGGTAATTAACCAAACAAAGTCAGTATTTGCTGCGATGTTGCTTTGCGGAACCTAGTTAGTCTCAGGTGGAATTAGTGCAGTTTTATATTAGCAGGAAATTAGCTACTGAGTTTATCTGAGCGTCCTGCAGAACCAGCCACTGTTCTTCTGGGGACGTTAACTGTCTCACCTGCATCCAAAACCCAGAAATCCTTCTTTAATTTTTTTCTATTTTTAGTTTTTGTCTGAAAAGTGGTCACTTTGTGTTTATCTGGATTTTTCTGGAACTTTTAATCAAAAACATCAGGAATGTTTTTGTACCGAATCATAGTCAGAAAAGTCAGAAAAATCAGTAGGTACAGATTTTTTAAATACTTTTTATTTTTCATCCAGGAATTTGTGCTAATTTCGATTCTCTTTCCTGATTTGAGTTTTTCAATAGCGGAAAAAAACCCTCTTTTTCTTCTGTCAATTCATCTGTTCCTGTTTAATTCATTACATGGGCTTTTTTTTTTTTTAATGACCTTATGAGGAAGTTGTGGTGTTTTTTTACTGCCACCTCCTCAAGCCAGTGATTTTCCTGTGGGTAGAGGATCCAAGGTAGGGGCTGATGGGTAATAAGTCGAGGTATGAGGAAGGAGGTAAGATGTGACGGTATTTGAATTTAGAGCTTTTTATTATTATTTTTTTAACCAGGACTCTCAGACAAATATGAACGAACAAACACACATTGTCTTGTATTATTGTTTATGATGGAACAGTATACAGTGTATATGTTTGTTTAAAAAAAAAACAACAACTATAGATATCCATGCATATAAAATGAACAAAGTTTCTTTAAAGTTTTAAAATGATCCAAACGTTTGTGAGAAAGCTTCCTGCGACCGACGGCTGGTTTCAGGTTTTTTTATGTTTTTTTTTTTTTCCGGTCTTTGTAAAAATGTTTGGGTTGGGTCATAACAAAGAACAAAATACAAATAAAGAGCAATTGTTCGTCCACCTAGGAGAGTTTCATTTCTCAGATTCCTGCAGTGTAAGCAGCGCCGGACGTACGCTACAGTTTCTCTATAGCCGCGTGATTAGCGCTTTGTACTGTACGATGCGCTCCGATTCATTCCGCGTAATGCGAGGATTCTCTGGATTAAACTGAAGAGAGAACGAGATCCACACAGATTTGACGTTCAGTCCAGTCTTGGAGATTACAGCTCTTCATTCGAGTTCACTCTGGGCACCTGGATCTTTAACGGTAAGTGAGCGGAGATGTTTAATCGCTCAGCACTGGATGTACAGGTAGAGGTGAAATTACAGAACATCTTTTGAGATCGGCTCAAATCCCATAATCAAGCCTGGTGTGTCGGTGCACGGTCTCTCTGCACGTTTCTCCAATGAGAGGATTCTAGGGATTTGATCTACAGAGAGGAGGAAACACCTGGTACAACTGGATTGCGGGTAAGGACGTGACGTCTCCGTGTCCCTTTAAACCCTGTAATCAAGTTCTCTCTCGTTTGCTGAAAGAGATTGAACTGAAGCGAGGACGTTAAATCCGATATCCAGAGTGTTGTATTCCCTTCCTTTTAATTCACTCACACACCGACAGTATTGTTTTAATGACATGTTTTGTGTTGCTCAGCTCGCCGTAGTGTCATTCTAGTGTCACCCGGACATAGTGTATATGCAGGTAGGGAAAGTGCGCCTCTAATTTCCCTGAAGCTTGTCTACATCGTGAGCAATCTCCTCCCTGTTTGTGTTATGGCAGGTTCCTGAAGAGAGAGAGGCCCGGAAACCTTCGATGGCGTTCGTCCGATCGTGGACCTGGTGAACCACAACAAGGACTCATAGTGTCCAATCAGTCTCCTAGCACTGGGTTTACTTCAGGCGGAGAACCTCTGTTGATTCAAAACCTATAATCCCTGTTTTTCTTACGGAGATGATTCTGACGATTGCGCTGAAGTACACTGGATGTCAACCTGATGGGAAGACTAATCTTCCAAGTTACTTCTTTTCAATTCACTCTTGCCCCTGTTCCATCAGGGTAGCTCACGGACTGGTTCAGAGCCTAAACGCCAACTGGTTCTCCGCATTTCATCACTCGCCGAAACAAACAGGAAAACTGGTTCCACACCAACTATTTGCTGGACTACAACTAAGAACCGCTCTTATCGCCATCTCACAGGGTGGAATTTTCATGATATAACAAGACCAAGTTGTTGAGTAGTGTTGAAGAAAAAAGAAAAACAATGGACATGAAATCAAAACAACAGAATATAATGCTGATGATGATGACGTGCTCAGCACTAAGGAAAGGTTAAGGAAAAGCTGGGACGTACGCACACTTAAATGACGCAATGATTTGGTCCTGTATGCAAAGTGTCTAAAAGTTTCAAAAGTTGAACTGGTTTCATGTTGGTGGAAAAACTTTTAAGGGTAAGTAGTTGCAGAGGTTTCATTGCTCAGATCCCAGTACTGGCTGATGGTTTTCCTTTAACGTTCTGGACACTGTACGCCATCCCATTCCACACAATGGATTGAAGTTCAGTCAGTCATGAACATTTAATGGTAGAGCTGAGATCCAACGAGTCCATTTTCATAGAAATTAACTCTGACACCTGTTTTTTTTGTGTGTTTTTAAAAAAATGATAAGCGGCTATAAACGAATGGTTTCTCCAGACGTCTCGAAACATTCCGTCTGTCCGTAGACAAAACCTCATGGACTTGGCACCGTCACCGAGCTCCAGAGAGTCTCCTCTTCCTCCTACTAGTCCACTCGGACACCTGTTCCTCGAACTGTAAGCGGAGCCACATGGCTTGAAAATGCCATTCGCGATCCTGCGGCCCCCGTCTGCGCTGTCCAGCGTTACGCTGCGATTGTGTCTTTACCGCCCCCCCCAGCGGGGGTTTCGGGTTTCTCATAGTCTAGATTCTCTTCTTGACATTCTGAGTGATGGGAAGCGATGCTCTCCACACACACACACACACACACACACACACACACAGTCGGGAATGATATGCGTGGCACAGGGAATGTCCATCGTGTTTGTCTAAAAGCGTCCGCTGCAGGTGGCGATGAGAAACGCAGTCCAGTGTGAATGACAGTAACAGACCCGAGCAGCGATCCGCTGCTCTCCCTCTTTCCGTCGAGGATATAATCAGACTAAATACGGCTTTCCGTTACGTTACTCCTGCTTCAAGACGGCACGAGCGCTTTAATCATCTCGGTCACGTTTGGAGCGCAAGAGTGCTTTTACATCAGCGTGAGCAGATGGTCAAATTAGGGCTTTTTCAATCCAGACTTTTTTTTTTTTTTTTTTTTGCTGGAGAGGCTTGTAATTATATTTTGCAGTGATGGAGGTGACGTGTGTGTGTGTGTGTGTGTGTGTGTGTGTGTGTGTGTGTGTGTGTGTGTGTGTGTGAGAGAGAGAAGGTTATGTGTCTTGACACCATTTGGATGTGTAGCAACAAGATATTGTGTTTTCAACTTTTAAAAACGTTAAAATCGGTAAATATTATGAAACCTGAGTTACATTTTATTCTGTTTATGACTGACAGGTTTTTTTTTTTCCCCCTCTCTTTCTTTTCTCTACTTGTTGTTTTGGCGTCCACCACCTAGCATCATCATCATCATCACTCCCACACATCACCTGCACATCCCACTGTGTATGCAACCGTCTCGCACGTAATCTGAGCCTTAAGACTCTCTTTGATTTGGGAAATTAGTCCTACATTCTGTCTTCATGCTGAGATATTTCTACACGTGTGGCAAAAAAACAAGTGCAGGATGAGTGTCTAAGTGACTTTGCTCAAATCCTGGCTACCCCAGAAAAAGTTCTTTTCTAATCCGTGTCCGTGTCTCGGATTAGTCACCCTGTCTTTAGTCGTGTCTTTGTTCTCCTCTCTCCGAGCTCGTACGAGTTTTACAGGGAATGCTGTGCTTGGGCTCTAAATATAGGCTTTTTTTTTTTTTTTTTTTATACTGTAGTTGACCTGACTCTGCATGTGTCTTTAGTGTGGTCACGCCAGGCCTGCGCTAGCTCAGCACCCTCTTTGTATACTGTAATTATATGTGAAAGTAGCTATTTTGTGTCGCCGTGTTGCCAAGTACACTCGTACTCCCCTTCCCCGCTTTGTGTAAAATCAGTGCCTTGCTATAGAACGGCAAAAATGACCCAGTCCGGTGTGTAGCGCCGTCTAGTTACTGTAGCTCTGGCTCCGAGATGCGTCGAAGCGTCTACGGTTTCTGAACTCCTTGAACAAGAATAAGATCAGAAAATGGTGCTCTCCTGCTTTTTTCATCTCCAGCAAGAAACCTGGCGGAAGAACTGAACGAAAGGTGAAGGGGGCGGGGTTATTTAGTGATTTTGTAAAACGTTGTTTTTGTGAACAGCGAACAGGACTGTTACCGTGACGATTTCAGGTCTGATGAAAAAAAGATTTCATTCAGTCACCTTTAAGCTTACTTGATTACTCACACACACGATATGGTGTCCAGTTCATGAGTAAAAAAATATAAATAAATGAATAAATAAAGATTACTCATCTTTCCAGAACCACCCTTTCACATCTTAAATCCTGGAATACGGCTATGTTTCATCAGGGAAGAAGAAAAACCTCCATAGATGTGATAACCTGGTGATTCAGTACATTCAGGTCGTCAGCTGACTTCATTTTATTGCCACATAACGTTACTGAGTCTCGACCTGAGCGACTGATCAACCCCAGATCATAACACTGTCTCCAGAGGCTTCTACAGCGGACACTATGCATGATGGGAGCATCGCTTCATGATCTTCCCTTCTTACCCTGACACGCCCATCACTCCGGAATAGGCTCAATCTGGGCTCATCAGGTCACATGATCTTTTTTCCATCGTTCCAAAGTCCAGTCTTTATGCTCCCTCCAAACTGAAGCCTTTTTTTCTTTTTCTGATGAGTCTCACTAAAAAGTGGTTTTCTTATGGACACACAGCTGTTTATTCCCAATCGTGTGAGCTCTCATCACATTGCGTGTGTGTGTGGAAATGCTCTTATGTTCACTATTAAACATAACTCTGATTCTACTGTTGATTTTTGTTCATTTATTTATTGATTTCTTTTTAACCCTGCAACTTCATCAAACGTTTAAATGATCTCGATTCATAAAAACCCCATCGTGTTGGAATTGACCCCGAGGCATCGAACCGTGCGGAAATCTTTCAACTCCTGATGAGTTACAAGTGGAACAGGCTGAATACCGATCGTCATTCTTCTACTTCCTGTTTTGTGCCCTTAGGCTTCTTTTTTTTTTCTTTTTTTTTGTCAGCTGTTTACATAATCAACCGTTCCAGGTTAACGCCCACAGATCAGTTACATTAGTTGCGGTAACTCTTTTCTTGGCGTACCTCCTTGGCCTATTTTATTTATATATTTTTTTGCTTTCATTTAGTGGAGAGAGAGAGAATGATTTGTTCGTGCTGATGATCGCTAAAGATGATGATACATCGACTTTGTATTTGTAGAAGTGTAAAATGATTTCTTTTCTCACGGTGTCCTTCAGAAGAGGTCGTGTCCCCCTGCGTGTTCTCAAGGGTTCTTCCTCACGTGGCGAGTTTTTTAATTTTTTTAATTTTTAAATTTTTTTAATTTTCTTCTTCTTCTTCTCCCCCTCATCACCATCACCTTCGACTTGCTCATTAGGAAGACATCTATATCTATAATTAGACATCTGTGGAGATGTCCTGTCGTCATGGCGACGGTATCGATTTCCTCCCATCTTTATCTCTCTTTCATTATACAGCCAGTGATTTGTCGCAGACGTCAGCAGCCAGATACGTTTATTTATTTTTTTATTTTTTGGGAATGTGTATGGAATGCTGGATAAGTACTCTATAACCAACACACACACACGGGAGAGACTGAAGGATTGTGGGAGAGTTGAGTGAGAAAGCGCATCCTTCCTTTGCCAAAAAGGGCATTTTGGGTCGAGTCTGAGTGGCACCATATTGATTCCCCCCCGATCAGTGCCGCCATGTGAGCGGCTGCCGGGTTGGGAGGAGGCGGCACACAGCGATGGATATTGTGCAAAAGAGGCTTTGGCAGGAGCTGAATGTTTTGGATAGTCACATGATCTGCCCAGTGGGCGTGGCCCCACCGGCTGTGACCCACTTCCAGTCCTGAGAGCAGCGTGGACAAGGCAAACGTCAAACAAACCAGGACACATGTTCAGAAGATTTTTTTGTGTGTGTGTGTTCTATTTAAGACTCTGTATATAAAGTGTGTGTTTAGTGTCTCATTCCATCGCGATATGACGAATAAGATGCTTCATTCAATGGCCAAGGAAAAAAAAAAAAAGAAAACCGTGACGAGCCTTTCATCCCATCATCTCAGAGTCTGAGTCAAGCCGACTGTGGACAAGGTCCAAAAAGAGCAGCTCTGGTGGGAGGGAGGGAGGGATCATGTAACTGTCAATCATCACAGAGGCCAATCACAAGTTAGCTGAGAGTTCACGGATTATGAGCGGTTTGTCTGATGGGTGAAGAGTTAGTGAGGTCATGAAGCCTGACCGGTGACCAAATGTTTGCCAAACGTTTGCTTTAAAAAAATAAAAAATACATCCAGTGTACAAGCGATGGACAAAGACAAACCCAAAGTCTTAAGGTAAACAGCAAAACACTCATCGTGCTTCTTGGAAAAATAATCAGCAATCACAAGTTCTAAGGTGTTTGTTTACTTAAATATAACACGGCCATACAGTAGGGCTGAGATCAGGTCCATGTCCATCAGCAGACAGAATGTAGAAACCAGAGGCTTCAACTCTATGACGTGTGCTCGAGAACTTCCTGATGCTCGCAAGAACAGTATTGTGTCGAGTGCGTTTGTAAAACCCATCAAGCTCCATGATGAAGACTCTCATGAAGACCTTCCCAGGGACGCAAGATCAAAAGCTGCAGAGGAGACGTTCATTTAGAAGTTCACCAGCCTCAGAAATCACCAATTAACCTTAAACAGCACCGCAGATTAGAGCCGTTATGAAGGATTTACAAATGTTAAATCCAAAATGTTTATTCATTGATGGAGAATAAACACAGGATTTGGGTCAGTTGTGTTAATTTCACTCCAGCGTATGAGGTGTTTTTTTTTTTTTTTTTTGGGGTGACTGTAAGCTTTGATCTTTTTCCAGGAGGAATTTTTCTGGACTCCGTAAAAGTCGAGGTGACGATGAAAAGCGATCCGACTAAACAAGAAGCTTTGAAGCTTTTTCTATCAGCTCCGGGCGATCCCATCCAGCCGGTCAATAAGTCTCACCTGTACCTCAGTGCCGAAACGACGACTCGACAAATCGGTTTCCACGGCAACAGGTGTCCATGCCAACACGCTCGTCTTTCTATTGAGCCGAATTCCATTTAGGCATTCATGTAGCCTGGGCTCGTCCTTTTCTGTCTTTTTCTGTTTCTTTTCTTCCTTTCGGTCTTTCTCTCTCTCTCTTTGCTTTTCTTTGTCTCGTCTTTGATGCACGTACGGCTGTTTGTGTGCACGGAGCTGCTTTTGTTCCAGACGCAACCACACACACACACACACACACACACACACACACACAGAACACGACACTGCAAATTATTAAAGCTTTTCTGAACATAAATTTTTTTTTTGTTATCTTGAAACCTGAACTCGTCAAAGATTTCTTCACACACACACACACACACACACACACACACACACACACACACACACACAAGTGTAAAAGGGTTCAATGCACAGGTTTACACGTAACCCTTATCAGCTTTAGAATGAGCCGGAACAATCTTTTTGTTTTGCCTTTTTTTTTCGTAGCGTTTCGACGCCAACACGGCGGCTCTCGTATCTATAGAACTGCAAAGATCCTTTCAGTGAACTGTAAAAGCTTAGAAACCTGCTCGACGGGATTTCACCGCCGTCCCTTCCTCTGTGACACGCAACGGGATTCACAGCGCTCGGACCGGGACGAACACTCGCGTTCAACACAATCTGATTCTTTTATGAGGAAAAAATAAAGAACAAGTATTTCAATTATATCATCATCTTTAATACAGTACGTGTACGGCTTTTTCTTCTTTAAAAAAAAGCCTCGAAGGCGTCGCGATGCCCCGTTCACATTCTCATATTACAGTTTTGATTTTGTACGCAGACGCTTTTCCACCTTTTAAGCCCGGACGTCTCACGTTTCTCTCCGCAGAGTCTCTTCAAAGACGTCAGTAACCACCGATAAGTGCCCGAGTTCAAAGGGACCATCGTGGAGTCATGGCGAGTTACTTTTTTTTTTTTTTTTTATCTTTTCCCTGGATAACACAACACGCACGGATGCGCTTGAGTCTCTTCAGGGAACGATAAAGTGAAGGTACTCGATCCTGCGGTCAAATTACAAGTGATGGATTAGCAGTGTTTTTTTTTTTTTGTTTTGTTTAGTTTTTTCCTTTGACACTCTGCCAAAAAAAAAAAAATGTCGCACTGAAGAACGTGCCAGCTCTGCTCTCCTTTAATCACGATGTCATCTTGAAGTGAAACACGGCACGCTCTGCTGACGGAGTTATAGCTCCGCGTGTCCCTGCATGTTTAAAAAAAAAAATTTTTAAACCCTACTCGAGGATTGGGTAACGAGCGAGGATTCGCCGAGCGTAAAAAAAAAAGTTAAAGGTAAACACAGCACTTGGACTCATTCCTTTTGATTTGTATCGTTTTTTGTCAGTTCTTCTTTTTCTGAATTTTCATAATAGTTTGATTATAAGATCATTAATGTTGTTTTAAAAAAAAAAAAATATATATATATATATATATATATATATATATATATATATATAAAT
>JAQMYL010000011.1:24729717-24744533 GCA_030014365.1 Clarias pachynema | reverse complement strand
TCCCACAGTCCAAAGATATGCAGGTTAGGCTAATTGGCGTTCCCAAATTGCCCGTAGTGTGTGTGCCCTGCGATGGACCCTACCTCGTGCCCCAAGTCTCCTGGGATAGGCTCCAGGTCCCCACGACCCTGAATACAGGATAAAGCGGTATAGACAATGAGTGAGTGGTTTACTAGATGACAATTAATTTGAAGAAACCAAAAATGTGTGGCAGTGTTGGTACATTGCACTATATGTCCAAATGTTTATATAGGCCTAATATAGGGCCTGACCATCGCACCCATCAAGTCATTGCAATTATATGATTTATAGTTATGATCTGAGCCGGTTTGGATGATTCAGAATCGCTCTTAATCACGTTAAGGATAAAGTACACTTGCTCTTCTGGGATTTGTACACGAAACAGTCTTTTATTCTAAAAGCTGTTGGGGCTTTCATGATTTTTTTTTTTTTCCTACACTTTCAAAATTGAGGTTTGACAGTGTAGAAACAAAGGCACTGAAAGCAGAAGTAAAAGTTTAACGGCATTGCATAAAGACATGTAAAAGCCAACAATTTGGTACAACCAGGTCACAGACAACAAATACACATCTCAATGTGCAAAACCTCCTACAAAAACAGCAAGAAGTTCTGCACCTCTCAGTCAAGAACAAGAATCTGAGGCTACAATAAGGACAGGCTCACAGAAACTGAACACGGGAAGACTGAAAAAAGTATTACTTGTTTGTTTTTTTTTCTCTCCAAACAGTTGAATATTAATCTGGATTAACTGGTCAAAGCCCATGTGAAGTTGAACCCCAGACATCTCCAGCTCCAGTTTCCACCCATAATCCAAACTCATCTGTTAATATCAGTGGCATCACAGTGCCACCTTCTGGTGTGGCAGGGAATAACATGATAAATGACACGAAGGGATTTTTCTGAACAATATGTTCAATATGAAAAAGATTTATATTTATTAGATTGTACAAGACATGCTGGTTTCACAATGCTTGGCAACATAAAATGCAGTCATATCTCATTACTGAAAGTCAACATTTTCTTAAAATGATTCCTACCGATTGCACTACAAGGCACATCTACACACAGCAAACCTTTGCATGTGATTGGGCATGTAGAACGGTTTGCACACAAGCATCAACATTTACAGTTTAATCCCTACAACGTTACAGCAGTTTTTTAAAATTTTTTAATGGCACTTGTGTGGCACCATTGTTCTCCTAAATTAATAATAATAAAAAAAAATCTGTGGTTTTACTCCAAAAATCACTTCTCTCCACAATGCAGTGCTTTGTTTAATAATCAAATCAAGAACTTTCCATCCACCACAAGTTGAATCGATCATGTAAATCTTTTCCTTCCTTAATGTATTATTCCCAACCTGGCCAATGTGCACCTCAATTCATTAACTACACGGCGGTGGAAAAGAAAACAAAGTTCTCAATCATCTTCAATCTTCCATTATAATAAGGTTGCAGCAAAGAACAATCGTTTTAATTAGATAGAATCATTACTATGACATAAAGGCCCCTTTTTGTTTAAAAAAACAAACAAACATACAAAAACAAAATGATGTAATACGGTTTTGCGTGGTTGATTTTCTGACTGAGCGTGAAGCGCTGAGAAAAATCCAGCTAAATGCACAGGAGGTCGTAATCTTAAAGGTCACTTTAAGTATTCACTGAATACCAGAATAATCCGCAGGAAGGCTCCAGAGAATCAGAGGGTCTCACGGTCATCACTACTTTGGAAGCGGTCTTCTAAACAACAGGATGTGTGGTTCTGGAGGAAAAGGATAAACAGGAAGTGACTTTTTAAATTCAGTAAAATAATAAAAATTCATGCCAGGGTAAATTTATCAAATGAAACCAGTGCAAGATATGAAGTAAGTCATCTGATGGGAAGAGCTGAAGATTACAACTGAATTATTTAGTAAGGATTTCATTACCATAATGTTTTCATTATTGTAGCACTGTAGCAGAGACGAACATACAAGATAAATAAACTGGCCTTAGTTCAGAAACTCCAGTTCAGTAAACACAAATCAGCACTGTTTGTTTTCCTCTTATGCAGCTTATCCACTCATATGCAGTTCTCTTAATTAGCTGGACCAGATGTTGGGCTAGCTCAAAAACAGACTTTTACAAACAAACAGACTTTACCCCCTCATTTTTAAATTATACAGGCAAAAGTATGTGTACACCCATATGTGGTTATTCCTTAACTCTAGTGACCCCTTTGGGATGAACTGGTACTGAAGCCTCCTCACCCAGGATCAGTGCCTGATCTCAATAAGGTTCAGGCAGAGTGAGCACTATCCCCACAGCCTTTTTAGAAAAGCTGAGCTTAGTATAATAGCAAAAGAGGAAACATATGGGTGCGACGGCGAGGTGGACACTCAAAGTGCTTAGGAATTACGTCATCCCATTCACCCATTCAAACGTATCGTGTTGCTGACTTAAAAAGTAAAAAAAAAAAGTTGTAATGAAAGCCGCCACGGTGATACTGACCTGGTTCGTGAATCATGTAATGCACCCATCCGAGAGACTGCTGCACACCGAGCCGCCTCCACTCGTCCTCAGACATCAGGTGTGACTTGGGGACTTGCTTAGCCAACTCCCGTGGCAAAACAACATGCCTGATAAATAAATTGACAGCAAACTAGGTATAAATATCACAGAACAGAACAAACATTTAAAAACTTGGTTTAAATCACTGATTATTATTACATTACAATTATTTAAACGTTAGATTTCAAACTTCATTGTAAGCATTTTTGTATGCATTTCTTATGTATACATATTCAGCATATATTTTTTTCTTTTGGAAGAAAATCTGAACAGCTACGTCATTTACTATTTTTGGCTGAAATATTCCAGTGTTGTTCCAAACAGCCACTTTTGGACTCTCACTTGGTCACACACTAGTATTTACTGATTTAAACCATGATTACGGTGCCCTACGTGGTGTCCAGTTCACACGTGAAAGGATTCCACATACTCCCAGAAACACTCTTCCTGGAATATGGCTGTAACATCAAGGAAGTAAAACTCAATAGATGTGATGCGTTTGGTGGTCAGCTGACTTCATTTTATTGCCCCATAACATTGCTGAGTCTATACCTGAGCAACTGAAACAACCCAGATCACAACACTGCCTCCGGATTACGCATAATGAGTGCATCAGGGTGAGAAATGATGCACCCATCGCTCTGAAATTGGGTCATGGACTCATCAGACCACATGACCTTTTCCCATTGCTTTGCAGTCCAACCTTTATGACCCCTAGCAATCTGAAGACTTCTTCCTGATTAGTCTCATTAGCAAGTTGTTTTCCGAAGGCCACAAGGCCTTGTGCAATCACTATTAAAATATAGCTATGATAAGTTTTATTTGCTTATAGACTTTTTCCTCTCAAATACATAGCTAACTGATGTTCGATAAATAAGTAGCTTTTGTAACAAGTTAGAGACGGTAGACTTAATTCCATCTGTGATGAGAAAACACATCTGACATTTAAAAGCCATTTTTTTGGCTGTTTTTTTTTTTTTTTTTGCATTACGCTTCTAAGCAAAACCTTTGCAAGCCTGAAACAGTTATCATTATTTTTTGGATATTTTGCATTCAGATGTGCAAAGAAAATACAGAGCTCACAAAAGCTTGAAAAACCCATTCTCAGTGTCATATTGGATTGGACAAATTGCAGTCTGATCCATCAAACCCGCCGTGGGAATCGAACACCTGGTGCAAGCCACTGTGCCACACACACAGACATATATTTATATTTTCATTACTTAATTTATTTATTTATATATTAATAAATAAAAATGAAATCACCATGGAGCCTTTATCTGCTAACAGCCTGAAAAACCAAATGGCTAAAAAAAAAATCTCAAACTACTGTACTTATAATCTTGATCATTTTTACCATCTAAAAACTTTACCTTATGATCTCAGTTTTAACCTACCGAAAAATACTGACTGAGTTATGATTTTTTTTTATTTATTTTTTTTTATCTTAAACATTTAACTTCTGATGTTCCCAAATTCTCACTCCTGACTTCTCAGAAGTCTTTTGAAATCTAAAGATTTTGAAGCACCTGGGCGCCGGCACTCACCCCGTCCCCCAGGTGCCGGCGCTCACCCTGTCTCCCAAAACTCCACATTTTGACTTGTTTCAAAATGTATTTATTAAATAATAATAATAATAATAAACATGACTTCTCAAACTACTAACACCTCCAAATTATCTCAAATCTTGACTTCTCAAAATCAAGAAATATCTCAAAGGTTAATCTTATCAAAATCATCTTTTGTTTCAAAACCTTGACCTTTTTGACTTATTAAAACCCACAATTCTTATCTTAAAATTCTGGTTTATCAAACTGCTATTAGACATTTTTTCCCCAGCAGTCTTAAACCAAACCTATATTATCATGATATGTTAGATGTTTTGGTCAAATCACTGCAGCAAATTAGTTCAGCTTAATTCTGTCAGTTAGCCTTTAGCTTAACCTCGAAATTTACTTCACAATATTTTACCACAAACATACTCAACTACAAAACACTTATTCCAGACTCTGTAATGTTTGTTTTTCTTAATTCCTGTGAGAAGCAGTGAGTTATCCCCACCTCAGAGAAGAAAAATATTAACGAACAACCATTAAGTTCTAACCTTTAACCGTTAGTCAGAGTGACGCTAACTAGTAGCACTAACGCTACCTGGTGACGATATTACAAACTTGTTCAGGGTGGAAAATCTCACACACCTAGCCTTAGCTATTCCGGGTCGTTTAACAACATTCACATGCTAATCACACTTTACCGTTCTTCCTTTTTTTTTTTTAAAAAATCCCTTTATTTCGGACATTACCTGTATTCATAGAGGTCGTCGTTGTATTTATCAGAGTAGTAGATCTGTTTGTGAGCCATAGCGGTTCAATCTAATCACCAGAGATTGGAAGGATGTCTTTTTTTTTTTCGATGGAATGTTCTCGCCCAAGCCGCACGAGCACTTTTTCACGAGGAAAAAAAAAAAACTTTTGAACGCGCGAATAAATGTGAGTTCGTGCATCTGATTGGATAGAATCAACCACGTGACAGAAAACCGCCACTGAGCACGCGTACTTTTCAAAGGAACGCGACAGAATTCCAAATCGCCCCATCGCTCCTTCCATTCAGCACTTGACAGAGCATAAAATGGCGCCCAAACACACCCTACCTAGTGCACTATGCTTGTATTTAAGAGTTAACCTGTCCGCGAATGTAAAAAAAAATCCCACCCGTTATCCCAGGGACCCGGGATCACAGTCAAGGCTGATGTCTATTTACAAATGGTCATAAATATACAGTATGTCCTTACTACCTCTGAAGACTCCATGTCAGAGTCCAAAATAATGTCCATGTGGAAAAGTGGCAAGAATTTGCATGTTAACACTTGATGCAAGTGTGTCCAAAATGTACAAATGTATAAATCTTTAATCTTGTAGATATTATGATGAAGTTTTTAATCTATAAATATATTTGGAATAATATGGAGAAATGTATTGCAAATACATTTGCATTGCTTTAACTTAATGTAAAATAGAAAAGTATTTGCCCAATCCTGTTTATTATTGAATTTAGTTGTTTCAGTCAGGCCCCTTATCCCCAGTGAAGGACAATCTCAATGCTTCATCATACCAAGACATCTTGGACAAAGCTATGCTTCCAACTTTGTGGCAACAGTTTGGGGAAGACCCTTTTCTATTTCAACGTGACTGTGCCTCAAGTGCACGAAGCAAGGACTACAAGAATTTGACCGGCCCGAACACAGAGCCCTGACCTCAATCACATCGAGCACCTTTGGGATGAACTGGAACGGAGATTGGGAGCCGGGCCTTCTTGTCCAACATCAGTGCCTGACCTCATAAATGTTCTACAGAATGAATGGGCACGAATTCCCACAGAAATCTTGTGAAGAGCCTTCTGAGAAGAGTAGAAACTGTTCTAGCTGCAAAATGGGCACCGACTCCATATTGAAGTATATGTATTTGGAGGCAATGTCATTGTTTGGGGAAATACTTTTGTCCATTAGTGTAGATAGATATATCTACAACAATCTGTGATTTATCTTTTTTTTACTAAATATTATATATAGTTGTATATTTAAGTGATATTTTAAAATATTTTTCCGTGGCTGAAATGGATTGTCTTTATTTACATTATTTCCTATGGGACAATTCGTATCGCAATACGGACTTTCTTCTTAAGAACTCGCCTCCAGAATGAAATAAAATTGTATTCCGAGGTTCCACTGTATCACAACCGTGCTGATATTCAGTACAACAGCACAACCTCGAGTGTAATATTGCTTTTACACAACAGTTCCACACACACAATTTATTATCAACAGATTATGATTTGTTTATTTATTTAACCAGTTTTTTTTCTCCACAGCAGAACTAATCAACCGTGACTGGCAGAGCTGATGGCCGATAGTTAGTGTAATTAACAGGGTTGAAAGTAGTTTTAATAAATTCTTACCAGTACCAGTGTACTATGTGCCATGGCGGATGTGAAAGTTTCTCTTCATATTTCCACTTATTTCACTTAAAAGCAATTACTAAGGAGACAAAATGTTGTTTGAGATGAAATGTGTATTCTTGCCGAAAGTGCTTCCGTCATCTGTGACTGAAAGTTAGTGCAATAAAAACACGTGACATAGTTAAACATCCCAGTGGGTTTACCGACTATTATCACCACTCATGACCTGCCTCTTGTCCAATCAGATTGCTTTGTCAGAACTAACGTTTGTATACTATAGAATATATATTGTATAGTTCAAGATATTCCTAAAGTAAGAGGTTTTAAATTATGACACAAAACTGGCATTACACCACTTGCACTTGGGGTAGTATGATCTCTACGATATTCACAATATTCATATGCATATGTAAATATAGTATTATGTACCAATATCCAATGTGCATTTTGAGTGCATATGTCATACATTTCTTTTTTTGAAAGAGATGACACATTGCCATAATTTAATAAAAAAGCAGTTAAAATTATAAGCATTCGTAATTTCTTTGACATTTTTGCCCATACAGTAATTGTATAACCCTCTAGTGTATAGCTATGTTAATGTGTTTGTACATGTTGTTTATACTTTTGCTGCAATGACATGTTTCTAAACTATTTTGTGAATGAAATTGGTTGTGTCTGTACCAGAATTTGGTTCACATCAACAAACAAAGCATTTTGCAAATTTGAAAAGAATTTTAATGAAATTCTCTGGTTTATTTTGCAGATTTTGTATAAAAGGTTTGCACAGTCCATGTAGAATTAAAGGTTATTGAACTATTTACAAGTTAAATACAGAAGAGACTATATCTACATAGGCAGTGTCTTTGTGAACAAACACAGATCAAGGTTCTTCTAGCATGAATTTTTAACCTATGGCACTGGAATACCTACAGTCTCATTATCAACTTCAACAGCATCATAGAGACCCGGGTGACTCGGGTTAGTAGCGGCTCGGCTGGGGCTGTTTGTATTCTCTGTTCTGCATTGCTGGAGTATAGGGGCAGATTCTCTTGCCTCCTGCTGGGTGAAGTGTCCACCGTCCTGAGTGCCTACTGATACCTCTGTGCCTTTAACTTCATCACTTTTTTCTCTTTCTTTTGGGTTCACCTCTTTCTCTTTGTTTTCTTCCGGCATCTCTACTGGAAGCAATGGAGTCAGCTCCAGGAAGGGTTTGTGACGAGGCATTATGGGTTTTACGGTTTGAGGAACATGGACTGAGATGAAAGCATCTTTTGGAGGTTTAGCTTTGGAGGAAGGCTTCATTTTTTCTGACTTGCTTGGTGTGGCTGCACAAGTTTTGGCAGCATATTCAGTAATGACTGCTTTGTAGTCTGTAATTTTCAAGCTTGTCTCCATTGCTAGTGGATCCATGCTGATGTCAAGTGGTAAAAATGCTTCCGCAATGTCTATGACCTCTTCAGGTGTCCTTTTCATTTCTTCATCCTTGAAAACCACACGTCGAGTCTTAGTCTGCTTTTTAGTTTCTTCTGGTTCTACCTGACGTAGCTGGATAGGTTCACATGGGGAAGAGTTAGCACTATCCCTAAAGAAATCAGTGACCTCATTAACATCTTCCGGCATTCCAGTGTCATTCTTGTTATTCTGTGCAAAGCCAAACGCATCCTGTGACCACATCCTAACGCCATCTTCTTTATAGGCATCATGTAGTGCATCCGTCTGAGTCACTGGAGTTTCATCTTTAAGCACAAATTTCTCCAAGTAGCCTCTGTCTTCAATGTCAGACTCTTGGCTGTGGAAGGACTTCTCTGAAGTCACGCTCTCTGTATCGTCCTGCTTCATCCTGTTTCCTACAGCATCTGCATACAAATCAGAGTACATAAACGCCATGGCTTTTGGTTCCTCCAACAAAACCAGATCTATGATTTTCTGAGGCCCTTCAGGCAGAAAAATGGGAGTAAGTATTGACTCCTGGCTACCAAAAAGGTCACATCCACTTTTCTTTATTGGTATTCTTGGCTGTTCCTCTCCTTTATTGCCCCCATTTCTTGTCTTTTGAAAGTCTGGATCTTGTCCACCTCCATAAAATACCTCATCCACATGCTCGCTGGTGATCTCCAGTTCACTGATAGAAGCAGAATCGTCTGAAACTTCTGGTGCTGGTTTTCCATTAATAGCATTATCTTCACCCTCATAAAGTTCTAGATCAGTGGTGGTCTCAGGCTCTTCAATAGATTCTACTGTAGGAACTCCTGTTGGTGCCTGATGGTCCAAGAGTGTGAATTTCTCAAAGTAGTCCTCACATGTACCTTGTTTGTGTTTTGGCTTGATCAATGGTGGCAAAGGTAAAGGTTGTGCTATTGCCTGGACTGTAACTTGAAGATGTTCTAGATTTTCTCTCTCCTCAGATGTTTCAGCTTCTTCAGGGATCACAGTGGTTTTAATAATAGGTGTTTCTTCCAGGTAAGACAAGTTATCCACCATTCCTTTGCTTTCCTCCTCATCCACTGTAGACACCTTTGGTGGCACAACAATGTTCAGAATCTCTGATCCCTCAGAGACCAGGCAGAACAAACGTTGCTTTCTTGCTTCTTTCGAGTCTTTCTCTTTGTCCACATTTTCTTTCTCATCCCTCACATTGGGAACAGAGACTTCCACCATGGCTGGCCTATCTGGTTCTCTTGGCACATTACCTGTTATCATTGGTAGCTTTTCAGGTGCTTTATTCCGCTTTCTCTTTTTGTTTTTGATCATACTGTCTTCGTCCAATACAAAGGTGATCTTGCCTGCTGTTTCTGTACCTGGACTTGCTGAATGTCTTGGAACAAGGCCGTTGTGGATTTCCGGAGCAGGAGAACTGATTTCCGAAGCCCAGGGTGTAGAGCAGCGGCTAGACGCCGCCTCCCATTGGATCCCGCTGTCCTCGCTCTGTAATGTTACCATTGAGAAAACTGGATCCATCATCAGGCACTGAAGCTTGGGCTTCACTATATCTTCTTGGACTACTGCTCTCAGACTGGAAGAAATCGAAGGACTCAATTCAGTTTAAATGACTAAAATGTTAATTAAATCATAGACAATAAGACGTGATAGGTTTTCCTAACTAATATTATGAACATTTTTGCATCATTCTTATAAGCTGCTAGTTTTTGCTTTCAAATTGCTGCTGTTTTTTTTTTTTTTTTTTACATTTAGCTAATCCAAATGGTGGACTATAAGAATAAAGTTGTTATGTATTACGGAAGCGTTTTGTTGAAATGGAAAAAAAAAGAATAAAATAATTTATTTTAAATAAATAAATAAATAAATAATAATAATAAAATATTCTCTTTAAATCTCTGAATTAATATGAAAAGATAATTTCACATTATTTCAATATATACTGCTCAAAAAATAAAGGTAACACTTAGCCCCGGTTTGATATGAGACCGGCACATATGAGAGGCGTTCAAGTCAAACTGGGACTAAGTGTTCCCCTTATTTTTTTGAGCAGTATATATTTATGTTACAACATGAAAATACATTATCCTTAAAAATTTTTTATTATTCTTCCATGACAGTAATTTACTTTTGTTATATATATAATAAAAAAAACTACAAAAGAAAATAAAACTTACACCAATTTGCTAATATGCACATTTTAGAAAAAAAAAAATTAGGAATTAAAGGTAAAAATATAATACTGTATTCACATTGCATTTCATTCATATAATTTAGAAATTCAGAGAAAATTCACAGAAATGTTTTTTTTTTTCTTTTTAAAAAAATGCAAACTGGTAAATCACCTGTTACTCAAATCCTCTAATTCATCGTTTATATTCTGATCCCCCTCCTCCTCCTCCATGGCTGAGCTTTCTAATCCAGCCGGATCAATTTTTTCCATCAAATCCATTTTTGTTTCTTCTTTATTTTTTCACCTTCTCAATAACCTCACGAGCCCTTGGAAGACCTACAAGTTTGCTAGGTTCTTGTCATTGCCATTTCTCTCTCTCTCTCCCTCTCTCTCCCTCCCTCTCTCTCTCTCTTGCTCAGCATTACCTCTAAATAGCCAAATAGGCATCCTGCAAGTTCTCATCTCACCACCAGAACCATCTGTAAAGTACATCCCGCTGATACCTTAATGTGAACACTTCCGTGCTCTTGTAACTCGCACATAAAAAGGTTATTTTCACCTATTATGTGTGCCAAAGCACTTTAGAAGAGATACGTTGCTATACATATCCTTGTGTCTATGATATTAGTATCATCGTACATATGCGTAGTGTGGGATTCCTTACTTTCTTTACTGTAGCTAAAAATATATTACTGTAATGATGAGACATCTATCCGAGGTTTCAGAGGCACATCGAAAAGCAGATGCATTAAACAAAATGGGATTTTATTTTAAAACCTAAATAGGAACTATAAAAACCCACATCGCTATTCTAAAATGATTTCACAACAAAATGGGCAAATACCAAGAAATTTGTTGTTATTTTTCATAACATCAGACAATCCGATGGCATAAAATCTTTCATGCATAGTTAATCTTTCAGCATTACACTTCTGGAATTCTTTTGTGTTATGTGTTCCTGTATAACCATTACTACAATATTGCTGCTTCTTCCCTAATATTTGTATTTGTCATCGTGTTATAAGAGAAATAAACCACTTTAGGACATGCTGTAACTGGAGAATACTCAATTTCAGCCAGTAACAGTAACTCTGTTTCGTGTTGGGTTGCATCACGCTATTCCACAGTTGATTATTTTCCAATAACGTCACACCCCCAAGTGTTTTACTCTTTACAAGTTACCGCCAAGCAAGCTCAGAACATCTCAAACATTCCAATAACATTTTCTGGTAGCTGAGACATGACCTTCAGAGGATTTAGAAGCTGAAACTTAACCCTTTATGCATGTATGCATGTGTCCTCCATATCTAAACTTGACCTGCGTGTACATTCAGTGCAGCATACAGATAGTAATTATTTGTTTTAATGCCACAGATGTAGAGAGTGATCTTCACTGTTGATAGTGAGTGTTTGTTTGTGCAGCTGGTGGCTGTATCGAATGTGTATTAGTCAGTAATTAAAGATAAGGTGACCAACACATCAGCATGTGGGGATTTTTTAATAGAGTCAGAACTAGATGCAAAACTGTAAACCGGGAGGGCCGGGTTGAGCCTGAGGTTGATGGTGTCACCTGTTAGCGCCTGTCGTCTGAGCTATGGGTATGTGTAATTGAAGAAGAGCAAGAAATCAGGACACAGCAAAAGCTATGTGTGTATATGTTTATCTGAGTGTGGAAGTGTTTATCTGCTGCTGGATTATACACAAAGTGAAAAATCTTGATAAGATATGGCCAAAATGTACTATCGGTGCAAATTTTATTAAATTTTTTATGTTATACATATAATACAGAAAATGTGTGTGCCAAAAATTTCATGTTACTAACTATAGCCGGTTTGGAGAGATGATTTTATGGCCATTTTTCAGTGATATACTGTCTCACTTCAAACAATAATTATTTAAAATGCAAACTATTCATATTTCTATATGACTATTGGTGCTTAAAGTTGTGTAAACTAGAAGCATATGACCTGTAAAAATTGTTACCCCCCAAAAAATCTGTAGTGTCCGTAACCATGTCAAATTCATGTTAACAATTTTTTTTTTTTTTTCATTTTAGAATAATACACTTTTCAGGTTATGCCTTCATAAGTTTCAACTGAATGACAATTATTATCGTTGAACAATTTGAATTCAAAGAAGTTACGGACACTACAGACATAAAAGGGCTTGAAATTGTATTTAGCAATAGTGTTTCATTCTATCTGATAAAAATATACACATGTATGCATATTTACAAAAAAATAAAGCATGGTTGGGGGATAAGAATTATGTAAGTATTATGAAAAATGTTATATGATCCATTTTGAAAATTCACTTTTTCACCTATAGGTTATTGACTTTTTAGCACCAAGTCCATATCTTATTGGAGAAAAGTAATAAGTCTCTCAATATATATATAAAATGTCTGGTTGTTTAATTTCTAGTTTAAATTGTTCCTATTCATCATCTCTTCTAATTTTTCCATTGCAAGATTCTGTTTTTTTCTGCCCTATAGATAATAAGCTCCACCTCCAACAGTCAGAACACAACCAGTGAAAAATAACCCCACCAGTCAAAACTAGTCCTTCTGTAGTTTCTGTATAACGTCTGACCTTGCGCTCTGACCCCTGCCTGTTAACAAGAAGCCGGAATATGCGAAGAATAAAGACTTTCACTGTGCAGTTATGTATTTGTGATGAATAAAGGCTGAACTTAAATTAAGGATGTTAGACATTTATGAAGTATGTGTCTGAACTTGTAACTTTTTACGAGCTTAAAAGGTACGTTTTTTTTAGTGTATAATAAGTTGTAGGTGTTGACATGTAAAAATTATGTGTAATAAATTAGTGGAAAGATGCAGGGAGATTTATTAATATTGCAAGAAGATTATGAAGTTATGGATCCATGAATGAATGGATGGATGGATGAATGGATGGATGGATGGATGGTTTCTTTATTGATGTAATTCTGTTAAAGTCCACAAGATGGCCTTCATTAGTTGCATATCTACAGTTTAACCTCATGTGTCATCCAAAATTGAGCACCTATTCGACTTCTAAATCAAATCACAATTAACACAAATTATTCAGGGAAGCGATGAATTTTATATATATATATGACATCTTTATTAACTTCTAAATCTATAACTAAATCTATAATAGTGCAATAAATTAAAAGAAAATATAAATGTTCCTAACTATAAAATTATCACATCAAGGAAAATGAATGGGTGTGTTTACACGAGAATGTTTAAATTATGCCTGTATTAGTAATTAGAATTATAATGACTATGTGGCTATAATATCCAACACTTTCATTCATTTAACGCTCATAATAAATTATAGTGAATATAATTGACGCTTTATCTATCAAAGCATCCATGGGGTCAAATCTATTTTGTTGTAACTCTTAGAACATTTGTATGACTTGGTCTGTTGAGAACTTACAACACATAGTAATCTGGAGTATACAGTGTCACATAAGAGCCAAAGTGATGAAATAATCTGATTTCATTTCAATCTCACTGCGCTAGAAATTACAGAGCTGCTGCTGATGTTGCTCGTCAAGCATGGATCATGATGTTTTAATAACATGTTACAAACATAATTATGTTTTTAGATTCTTATTCTATTTATGCCTGTACAATGTCCCACTCCCACCAGGAGCTGATTAAGCAATGGTCCTGGACATACTGTAGTCAGGTGAATATGGCAACCCATTGGATGTGATTTGAGATCAACCTGGCAACCCTGAAACTGGCATGATGTTAAGATGGGTAATGATACTAAAAGGGAGATTTAAAAAAAGATGTTTGATGTAAATTATGGTTACATGATTATCCTGATTATTAAAATGAAGGGTCTGATAAAGGATAAAGAAGCCTGAAATGTGGTCTTCACAAATTCCTGTCTGGCAAAGAACAAAGTACAAACACCAGTGAGTATTTTGTGGGCATCAGTCAGCTGTGAATGTTCACCTACAGAGCAATGACGTGTTTTGATCCTCACTGATTCTCACTGTTTTTATTTTCCGTTTGAACGACTCTTTGAAATGAACAGATTGAACAAATCGATTCATTTTGAAAGATTAAAGGGAATGAAAAATGTGATTTGGCTTAGTGGTTAGCACTGTACACCTTGCACCTTCAGGGTCTGGGTTTGATTCCCACCTGAGGTCTGCACAGGGTACTCTCGATTCCTCCCACAGTCCAAAGACATGCAGATTAGGCTAAGTTGTGTTCCTAAATTGTCTGTAGTGTGTGAATGAGCATGTGAGAGTGTGTGCATCCTACAATGGATTGGGCCTATCAGTCTCCTGGGATAGGCTCCAGATCCGCCTGCCAAAAAGATTTCACATGGCACCTGGTTGAAACTAAACCGACATGCAAGGAGTAAACAGATCTCCAGTGATTTATGATCAAATTTATGCATTAAAGTTTGTTACATTTCTGAGCAAATATGTTTTTGTGATTAATACTGGCATGATAAAAGCATACTGGCATGATACTGGCATGATCTGTTTTCAACAGATCTTCAAACAGCATGAAGATGTCTTTAGGAGGCCCAAGGTTGACCAGGTTTGTCACTTCATTAGTGTTTTACATCCTCAGAACTCAGAGCTTTATAATAATAATAATAATAATAATTAGAACTTTATTAATCCCAGAGGGAAATTGCTCAATTTTTCGCATATCCCAATTA
>JAQMYL010000011.1:24712025-24722601 GCA_030014365.1 Clarias pachynema | reverse complement strand
TATATATCTTTTTTTTTAATTTTTTTTTTAAAATAATAACAAGAATAATAATATTTTTTATTACATTATTATTAAAATAATATTTTAGACCCTGGCCTTAATACAGGTCCAGTCTTGAAAAAATTCATTTACAAACCTTCGATAAATTTCAAGACTTATGTATTGTAGCTTTAAACACAATTTAAGTTGAGTAAAAATAAACGCTCTGACGGTTCCAGGGTCACCAGTTCAATCCTAAGCTAATAGTTCTGTCTTTGCAGAGTTTTGTATGTTCCTTCTCATGCTCATGTTGTTTTTTTCCCTTGTGCTAATTTTTAATGTAGATTCTGAAATTAGTGAAGTTAGAACTTATCACCTGTGCTATAGCAACTGTACTGCTACTGCTACTGATCTTACCATCTCTATTTTTATTAAGTTAATAAGACAAAAAACCAATGTTAGACAATGTTAGACAATGCGAAGCCCAGGATTTGCAAAGTGTTGAGCTAACACTCAGGTTTAAATAAGCATTTACCCAGTTTAAATAACACCCGCATTGTTGAATCAAGTGTTACAGGGCTCATATTTGAGCAGCTTGATTACATAAAAGCCATTCTTTACACGTTTTTCTGTAGTTCTTTTTAGAGTGCATCACTGTTAGACTTGTGCTAATACATGACGCTGAATGTGTAGTGAAATAAATGTTAGTTTACATAATCATAATTACGTTTAAATACGATTTCAACACTGATTTTGAAAAGGTCAGCGAGTTTGTTGTGAGGCTTTTTGCTACAGTATGTTCCTGGAGGGGGAGAAAAAAGAGTGATGCATTACATCCGAAGAGCTGCTGCAGAGAATACGGCACACGGACACGGTGCATAAGCTGATAATGTGAAGCAAACTGGCAGCATTAAGGGAAAGGTCAGAGACAGTGGCAGTCTGTTTCACATTCACATGGACTCGAACGACCGTAGTGGTGCTTAAGCCAGTGCCAGCTCAGAGGCAGGCAGATATAAACAAAATATCTTTAAAAAAGAAAAAGATATGGCTGTGCTTCTGCCTCACTTGGCATGCAGCGCTGACTCGTACCTTTGCATACACATGAATAAATACAGCTATACTATTATCTTACTCATGCATTTACATCAGGCCCAATCTGATGCTGTAAGGAAATTAGACAGGATGAAAAGCGCAGGTTTAATGTATGGTGTGCATATACAGTATGTCTCTCTCGTGTGTGCGCGTGTGTCTTGTGAGATCAGATTAAAGAGTCATTAATATATGATTTATGTTTATAGCACTTGTCTTAAAGTTTGAATAACAGCAATAATATCCATACAATCCAATATCACTTGTTTAAGAGATATTACTGGATCTACAAGGGCCATTCGAGTCAAACCGGGACTTCCGATTGTACAGAACAGAACACAGTTCTCCCGTGTTATAATCTCCTGCTACACAAGTGCACTTATCCAAGTGTTTCACTAGTGCTTGGTTACAATCAAGGTAGAAAGTTTTCTCAGTACGTTGGAGCCATGATCGGACTGCCTGCTACACGTCTGAAACGACGGCCTCCCAGGAACTCCCTTAATGACTTTTTCCAAACATGTAGAAATGGCTTGGAGAGAACTCAGGTCTGTATACATAAAGGATGTGGCAATAGCTCACAGGCGAATTCTCGTAATGTGCAAGTGGTGTTGGTTGACACAGATACGTCTGGAAAAACCATGACCTGCTATTCATTGCTTTTTTTTTTTTGAATTAAAGGCAAGTGCATGTGTGTGTAAAGCTGGAGCACCCTAGAAAAGCACCCTAAGAAAAAGAAAAACACAGCATCCTTGAAGGACTGAAGGCCCAATGAATCGTACACGGCGGCAAAACTCATCCCTTAATCCTGACAACCTTTCCCGCAAAAACACTGACATTTGGAACTTTTGAACTTATAAAAGGAGTCAGCGATTTTAGTGCAATAGATTTTTTTGTAAATGCAGCAAATTTGTCTTCAGTCTTCTAGCTGTCCATCGTGTGTGTGTGTGTGTGTGTGTGTGTGGGCTAAAAAAAAAATTCTGGTGTTGGTCCACAGCCCTGGCTCTATAAAAAGCGAAGTAAACAAAGTGCTGAAGGCCACGCCGCACATCACTGTTCCAGCCAATCAGCAACAAGGGGCGTGTTTGTCCTTGATGGCATTTTATATTAATAGTGGTCAGCTAGCTCAGGTGTTAGTGTCGCTGCCTTGGCAAGCCCATGTCCATGAATTTGGTGGCTGAGCTTCTGGAGGAGCTTTGAAGGGAGGGGTGGAATTGTTTCCCTGTCAAGTTCGAATATCAACGGTCTTTAAATCGTCCCTAAATACAGCCGTTGGTGCGCAGTGGGAGATTTTATACCCGGGAGCTGTAAAACGTCTGCGTGGTCCACCGTAGAGCTCCGACCGTCTGCTGTGTGATTTAGAGAAAGAAAATGTTTTCTTGAAAAATAAATCCTTTACATAATGAGCCAGATGAATGAATTCATGTTTTTTTTTTAAGACTTAGGGTCAGTTTAGGGTCAGTTGTTCATGTTTTAAAGTCAGAATATTCTATGCCACAGATTTCTTTCCCTTGGTTAGACGCTTAACAAATAAATACATAAAGATCAGGCTAGTGAAAAGGCATTTGTTTGACCTGCGCACAAGTCCAGCAGAGCCTCAGGGCACTTGGCCAGTCCAAAAATAGTGTCTGTATCTGACATATGTCCCTTTTCAGTGCATCGAGAGCCTACACTGCTGAGCTTTATATAATGATTATTGCGCCACACCGCGCGCAGCTAGAGCACAGATCCGGACGCTAAACGCTAAAGGAAAGACAGTTAGTCTTTCCTTAGTTTATGCAGAAAAACAGGGTGGCACTGTATCATCAGTAACAGTGCAAGTGTTTGTGTGTGTGTGTGTGTGTGTGTGTGTGTGAAATGTGCAGGATAGATAGGTTGATATTTTTATCAGCTGTGGTTGGATGAAAACAGCAGTCACACTGTGCAAGAGTAAAAGAGAACAAAAAAGACACTTAAACATTCACATGCTCGGTCCAAAAAAAAAAAGAAAGAAAAAAAAAAGGCGCTACATGTTCAGCCTCAAATTCCACTAAAGTGTGAGCATCTGCTAAATCAGGGAAACGTCCAAATTTAGACATGTGCTAAACTGACAGATGCCCAAATTAAGTCTGTGTTAGATACAAAAAAACGAGTGTTTGTGCCAATTACCTTACAAAAGAGACAACTGACAAGAGTACAAAAAATATTTCTGTTAAATTACTACTGTGCCACTGGCTAACCTGAGGTTTAGTTGCTAGCAATAAAGGTAAATAATGTTTTCTGTTCTCTTGTTCTTGGATGTGTTTATTTATTAATTAATTAATTAATTAATTTATATCAAAAAAATATTTATTTTTGGCAAAAATCCTTGCCATTGTAAGTTTTGGCATAGTGGTTAGAACTGTCGCCTTGCACCTCCGGGGTCGAGGGTTCGATTCCCACCTCGGGTCTGTATGCATTGAGTTGGCATGTTCTCCCCGTGTTTGGTAGGTTTCCTCCAGGTACTCCGGTTTCCTCCTGCAGTCCAAAGACATACAGATTAGTCTAATTGCCGTTCCCAAATTACCCATAGTGTGTGAAAGACAATCGGGCATCGAGCTGGCAACCCCGACCCCTTAGGTAAGAAACGACGGCTATATCTTCAGGGTGGAGAGTATCCGTTGCATGATATGAATCATGACTTTTCTCCATGGGAATTAAGATCACAATTGTTTTTGTTTGTTTGTTTATGTTTTCTTTTTAAATCGCGTTTCCTTATCTTAGTGCCCTTAAAAGTGAATAACCTAAAATCTAAAAGTTAAACATAAATACCATGCTAAAAATAAATATACATACAGTGAAACCTCGGATTGCGAGTGGCTGATTCCTCCTCTCCTCTTACTTTAGCTTCACACACACACACAAACACACACATACACAGCTAGAATGAATGTGTCAGGTTTAATCAATATATTACGTTTTATTAGAAACTATAGTTACAGTATATTATATATAAAGCTTATACATGCATGTCTCTAATCAGACAATAGTGTAATAGTGTAGTGTAGATTAAAATGTGTGTGTGTGTGAGACATTTACCTTATTCTGAGAAACATTAATATTGATAAAAAATAACACATGCAATGATAAAGTATATGGTACCATCCATCCATCCATCCATCCATCCATCCAGGAACCTCTGTAGTTCACTGCTAATTACCTTCATATTTATTTCCATTTTACAACTGTGGTAGGACCTCCAATGAACATTCACACACTCATTCACACACTACAGGCTATTTTGGAATGCCAGTTAGTCTAATCTACATGTCTTTGAACTGTGGGAGGAAACCCACCAAGCACGGAGAGAACATGCAAACTCTGTGCACACAGACCCCAAGGCGGGAACCGAACCCAGACCCTGGAGGAGCAAGGTGACAGTGCCAGCCACTAAGCCAGCATGCCGCTGAAAATCTGTACTAGCTACTAAACACAACAAGAGAAGGAAATGTAATGGTTTGACACTTTTGCACTGAGGGATGGAGAGAGCGTTAAAAGGAACCAATAAGAAAGCGGTTGTCAGTATATATGGAGATGGTTCTCCTCCAGCCTCTGATTGGCTTGAGCTGGCAGCGTTGTGATATTAAGCGTGCACAGGAGAAAGAGGGGGAACGCGTGCGTGTGAGAGTTTAAGTGAGCGAACATAAAAACTGAGTCCAAATGGAGGTTTACGCTCATGTTTCTGGCACGAAAATAACGGCGTGCCTGGTGAAGTAATATTGTTTTGTTTTACACTGTGTCAGTGTGAACAATGAGTGTGACTGATAAAGCATCTGGGATTGTTGTCAAGTATAAAGTGGACACGTGACTGCAGTCTGATCTGAATGCAGGGAAACCCGTGCAAACCAGTCGGCGTCATTTAGAAATGAGATCGCGTGGAAGTATGAATCGAGATACTGATTTTTGTAAAAAAAAAAAAAAATTGGCCTACCTTAAAAATTTATAAAGGTGTATAACAGAGTATGAAAGTGTTTAAAGGGGTATAACAGTGTATAATATTGTATAATAGTGTGTAGCAATGTACAACAGTGTATAACAGGGGACCACAGGCTAAAACAGTGTTCAACAGGGTATAATAGTAAATAACAGCGTATAACAGGGTATACAAGAGTATAACAGTGCATAGCAGGGTAAAACAGTGTATCGTGGGTATAATTGGGTATAACGAGGTATAACAGTGTATAACCATATATAAAAATGTATAAAGGGTATAACAGAGTATAATGTTTTATAATAGTGTGTAGCAATGTATAAAGGGATATAACAGTCAATAACAGTGTATAATGGGGTATAACATTATGCAGCAGTTTATAATGGGGTGTAACAGTGTATAACAGTGTACCGCAAGCTAAAACAGTGTACAACGAGGTATCACAGTAAATAACAGTGTATAATGAGGTATAACGGTAAAGCAGTGTAAAACAGTGTATAACAAGGTATAACACGGTATAACACTGTATAGTGTTGTAAAAAAGTGTATACAACAGTGGGATATAACTGGGTATAATGAGGTATAACAGGGTATAACCATATATAAAAATGTATAAAGGGTATAAGAGAGTATATAAGGTGGTATAAAGGGGTATAACAGTGTATAATATTTTATAATAGGGTGTAACAATGTATAACAGGGTATAACAGTCAATAACTAATCATGATCTCGTTCTGACAAAATTCACAAACTTAAAATTTTATCTCACAATTCGTATATAAAGCATTTACAAGACTTACAGCCTGGTACCAGAGTAACAACACAATATAATATAATACACACTGTATAAAGTCTATACATAATTAGAGTACTAGAACAAACTAGCTCCTGATGTAACTGCTTCTATGAAGAAATTCCGTGATAATGTATTATATAACCCAGTTATGCAACTCTTAGAGACGCCTCTAAACCAGTGTGTCTGTTTCTAAATTATTTACACATTTTAAACGATCATATAGTTATTTATTTCACCTTAAATTAAGTGTTTGATTGATGTTATTTAAAAGGGTTTGCACGCCACTTCGTACCCTTGTGTCATTGTATATGAACACAGTATATACAGTACAGCAATGAGTAGCAGTCTACAGTAGTGTGTATCAGTATATAACAGTGTGTAAAAGTGTGTAACAATGTGGAAGAGTGTATAACAGGGTAAAACAGTGTATATCTGGTTATAATTGTGTAAAGCTGCTTTGCGACAGTGACAATTGTTAAAAGCGCAATACAAATAAAATTGAATTGAATTGAATAACATCGTATAATGGGGTATAACAGCATATAACAGTGAATCCTGGGATAAAACAGTGTAGAACGGGGTATCACAGTACATGACGGTGTATAATGAGGTATAACAGGGTATAACAGTGTATAGCGAGGTATAATAGGGTATAACCATATATATAAATTTATAAAGGGATATAACAGAGTATGAAAGTGTTTAAAGGGGTATAACAGTGTAAAATATTGTATAATAGTGTGTAGCAATGTATAACAGTGTACAGTATAACAGGGTATAACAGTCAATAATAATGTATAATGGGGTATTATACCATTAATACCTCATTATACACTGTTATTTACTGTTATACCATGTTGTACTGTACACTGTTTTAGCCTGCGGTGCACTGTTATACACTGTTGTACTCCATTATAAACTGCTACATACTGCTATACCTCATTATACCTTGTTAAAACAGTGTATAATGGGTATTACTGGGTATAACGAGGTATAACAGTGTGTAACCATATATAAAAATGTACTGTATAACAGGGTATGAAAATGTATAAAGGGGTATAACAGACTATAATATTTTATAATAGTGTGTAGCAATGTATAACAGTGTATAACTGGGTATAACAGGGTATAACAGTCAATAACAGTGTATAATGGGGTATAGCAGTATGTTATATACAACGCGGTAACCGCAGTAAATAACAGGTATACTGAGGTATAACGGTATAACAGTGTAAAACAGTGTATAAGGGGTATAACGGGGTATAACAAGGTATAACAGGGTATAACCATATATTAAAAATTAGTATTCTAATGGGTATAACAGAGTATGAAAATGTATAATGGGGTATAACAGTGTATAATATTTATAATGGTGTGTAGCAATGTATAACAGAGTATAATGGGGGATGACCGTGTATAGCAGTGTATAAGAATGTATAACTGTGTGTATATCAATGTGGAACATTGTATAAACGTGTATAGCAGTGTGTATATACAGTATAGCGGTGTATATAGCAGTGTGTATAGTAGTGTGTATAGCAGTGTGTATCAGTGTGTATCAGTGTGTATAGCAGTTTGTATCAGTGTGTATAGTAGTGTGTATAGCAGTGTGTATAGTAGTGTGTATAGCAGTGTGTATCAGTGTGTGTATCAGTGTGTGTATCAGTGTGTGTATCAGTGTGTATAGCAGTGTGTATAGTAGTGTGTATCAGTGTGTGTATCAGTGTGTGTATCAGTGTGTATCAGTGTGTATAGTAGTGTGTATCAGAGTGTATAGCAGTGTGTGTATCAGTGTGTGTATCAGTGTGTGTATCAGAGTGTATAGCAGTGTGTGTATCAGTGTGTATAGCAGTGTGTATAGCAGTGTGTATCAGTGTGTATCAGTGTGTGTATCAGTGTGTATAGCAGTGTGTATAGCAGTGTGTATAGCAGTGTGTATCAGTGTGTATCAGTGTGTGTATCAGTGTGTATAGTAGTGTGTATAGCAGTGTGTATCAGTGTGTATAGCAGTGTGTATCAGTGTGTATAGCAGTGTGTATCAGTGTGTATAGCAGTGTGTATCAGTGTGTATCAGTGTGTGTAGCAGTGTGTGTATCAGTGTGTGTATCAGTGTGTGTATCAGTGTGTATCAATGTGTATAGCAGTGTGTATCAGTGTGTATCAGTGTGTATAGTAGTGTGTATCAGTGTGTATAGCAGTGTGTGTATCAGTGTTTATAAGTGTGTGTATCAGTGTGTATAGCAGTGTGTATCAGTGTGTATAGTAGTGTGTATCAGTGTGTATAGCAGTGTGTGTATCAGTGTTTATAAGTGTGTGTATCAGTGTGTATAGCAGTGTGTATCAGTGTGTATCAGTGTGTGTATCAGTGTGTATCAGTGTGTGTATCAGTGTGTATCAGTGTGTATAGCAGTGTGTGTATAGCAGTGTGTATCAGTGTGTATAGCAGTGTGGATATCAGTGTGTGTATCAGTGTGTATCAGTGTGTATCAGTGTGTGTATCAGTGTGTATCAGTGTGTGTATCAGTGTGTGTATCAGTGTGTATATCAGTGTGTATCAGTGTGTGTATCAGTGTGTGTATCAGTGTGTGTATCAGTGTGTGTATCAGTGTGTAGGCTGCAGTCCAGTGCTCACAGTCAGTGCAGATCTGAAGAGAGATTTTGTGGAATTCGGTCTGCACTAAGAGCAGATGGGCGCTCTCTCTCTCTCTCTCTCTCTCTCTCTCTCTCTCTCTCTCTCTCTCTCTCTCTCTCTCACAATCACACTCAGACTGTGTCTGGTATTTAACAACACACGGTGTCTGTGTGTGTCTCACAAGTGTCGTGGTAAGTGATGTACATGGCATGAGATGCCGACACGTTTCATGGACATTACATAACATTAAATGTATTAAATGTAGATAGAAATAAAAAAGTATGGCATGTCTTTCTTTCTTTAATCAAATATAGTAATTATTGGACACTAATTACAGTGATGTGCTGTTGCTGGAACAACAGTCAAGTTCACTAAGAGGAGTAACTCAGGTTTATATCGGTCTGCATTATATACCACCCTGTCATTGATTACTTTCCTGTAGCAGCACTTCCCAAAGTGATGGAATGCTTTTATTACACAGTAATTCGCTAAATTGATGGCTTTCATTATTTGTTAGGTACATTAGGAGCTTAAAGCTCCAGAGCAAAACTAAAGAAAAAGAAGAAAACTTTAGACATCGTCGATCAGCTGCATTTAGACTGAAAAGAAAACAAAAAAAACTTTTTTTTAACAGACCTTCCTTTCTTGTATGTGAGAGAAAGAATGTTTGAGAAGGAAATATTAATACAGAGACGATTAGTGGGCGGAGCAGATGTTCTTTCGCTTGTGTTTGAGAGAGAGACAGAGAGTGAGACAGAGACAGACAGAGAGAGAGAGAGAGAGAGAGAGAGAGAACTGCTGATATGATAAGGTGGCGATTTGTTTTGTAAAGCAACCCAGACCTCCGGCCCTCGGTCTGTGCCCTGCATGATGCCTATTGTGTGACAGATTACTAACTGCATTCATTATTCACACACACACACACACACACACACACACACACACACACAAAATCACACTCTCGCACATTCACATGATGAGTTGGTCCAGTGAGAGCATTGTGAGGCTTCACACACTCCTTTACACACGCTGAGAGCTGCTTTTTTGCCAATCATGTTAATCAAGAGCTCTTGTTTTTATTTCTTGCAGCATTTTGTGTGTATGTGTGTGTGTGTGTGTGTGTGTGTGTGTGTATGAATGGAGAAAGAAAACATTATCACACACATTATCATGTATTTAATAATGCATAAAGTCCATTTGTGACTTTGGGACGGTTTTTAGTTCCTTCTCGAATGTTAGCATTTAAATCCTTATGGATCTTAAATCATCTTTGAAGAGTAAAAAAAAAGAGTTTTTCATAAAAATGAGATAAAATGTGATATTCTGATGATTATAGTTTAATTTGAGTGTATACTCTTACTGAGGGATGTCTGTACGCTATTCGCCATACTGTAGGTCATAATATTTTATTATTCAGTATAAAGTCTCACAATGATTTAAAATGACATGCTCACAGTGTACAGTGTATTTATCTTTAGATCATCAAAGGGAAGAGATTTGAAGGGGTTTTAATGAATGATATTGAACTTATGATCAAGTGGATACAGTGTTTGCACCATGTGTTCATCCCTGATCCTTTCAAATAGCTGTTATTTGACTAAGTGCAGTCTAATGTCTCCCTAATGACTCCCACGAGACAGCTGTTTAGACCGTTATGGCTCATGAGAGGAAGATTTGGCAAAGGATTTTGTGGGTCAAGGCATTCTTTGTTTGTTCCGCACGCCTACAGTGTTTCCTGGAGAACCTCTGGAGTATAAATCTCCTTTGAGAAAATGATATCGAAGACTATCTGTGTCACTTAATAGAATACATTTTAATTTTCCATATTTGTGAAGGCTACTAAAACAGCGTTGCGGAGAAACCCCCCCTTTTTTTTTGTACCATCAGTATTGCTGCAGTTTCAGTGCAACACATTTAAAAGGATAAGTTTGTGTTGTATGCAATGCACTACTTCTGTAGTAGGTTTACTTTTGTAGTGTCATTATTACAGATATAAAGATGGATGTTTTCCAGCACTGACAAATGAACGGAAAAACGTTTTACTTGAACATCTAAGGGCGGATGTTGAAGTCAGTGTTGTCAATGACGTTTATATAAATATCTGTAAATAAGTCATCACACACACATATACAGT
>JAQMYL010000011.1:24632557-24651267 GCA_030014365.1 Clarias pachynema | reverse complement strand
GTCTTGAAGTGCGTCGAGGCCAAAAATCAAGATGGCTGCCATTTTTTAACGAGCGGGAGTTGGGACAAAAAAATTGGGGTTTTTTGTTCTCATGCCAATACCAACAATTGGTGAAAAAATCTGCGAAATCTGAGAAGTGATGGTGGAAAATTTCTCTTCCACTGGTTGATTTGAGATGAAATTACTCAGATATTCTCACAATCTCTCCTCCGAACACGTCCAAACCACCTCAATCTGGCCTCCAAAACGTCTAACATGGGTTGTCCCTCTGATGGACTCATGCTTGATCCAATCAATCCTGGTCACTCAGGCTACAGAATTTATTCCAATTAACTTTTAGAAAAGACAAACATCCTTTTTTGACATAATTTACTTGCTTTTCGATACACTTTGTCGGTCAACAAGCTTTCATATTCCTTCATCATAAAATCCTTTAGGATCTGAGCCGCGTGCCAGGAATCCACCTCGTCTTCATCAGCAGTGAATCTTCATCCTCGTCGAGCTCCTTTCAGGGGAGCAAAGTTTCTTAAAAACACACCACGGCTTCTTCAGGAAACAGAAACCGCTTGCATCTTATATAAATACTCGTATTTTGTAAGAGTATCGCTTATTTTTCTTCTTTTGCATTGAAGAGCAAAAGGCAGTTAATACTGCCACCTACTGGACTGGAGTGTGGATCAGAAGACTGGCACCAAAAATAACGCAAAAAAATACAAAAACAAAACACCAGATTATCACTTTGTTCAAGACGTGACACTTGTTCAACCTGTTCAAAATGTAAATAAATCGAGCAATAATCTTTAGAGAATCAAATGTAAAAAAATAAAATAAAATTTTTAATCACAATGGCCAAAATTTAAAATTGAACTCAATGATCCATCTATCTGTGTTTCACAGCTCTAGACACGATGTATTTTTCTCAAATTATATGTGGAATGTCTACAAAACAGGTTCCTATTAAGCGTCGTTCTTTCATCAGCCTCTTGTTTGAGGTTAATGAGACAAAAACCTGCATCTTGTCTTGCAACTGGAAAACCCTTAAGGCCTCTGAGCTGAAGATTTTCCAGCGTTGGAAAAGTTTTGAACAAGCGCAAAGTGGATCCGGAGGAATTTACGCTCTGGATTTAAGTGGTTTTGTCAGTTGTAGAAATACAAATGATGGCGAGAGAGAAACAGAGAGAGAGAGAAAAGGAGAGAAAAAGAGAGTAATTATGTACGTCTGTTATTTTTAACATCTTATATATATTGACTAAATCAATCACGACCCCCGGAGTAAACTGTTTATGAATCATCGCCAAACCGTTCCGACACTCTAAATATTGACTTGGCTCAAGATCAGCTGCGCAGGCGGCGGCGTGTTTAACACTATCAGCCCGATCCCAGCTGCGCTTGATAACGAAGCACTTTGCTGCCAATCTGACTCGGCATGCTGCGATCCTGCAGACGATCCCGGAGGAGTCTGGGAAATCTCAGCTCCTAATGAACGCGCACGCTCAGCGATGACACCGACAGCTGACGGAAAAGTGGTGGGAAAAGATCTCAGCCAAGAGGCTCCTTTGAAGAACATGAGACGCCGTGTTGGAAACGCAGCACGCCGGTGTCCCGAACTGGACTTAAATGGATTCGGTCAAAGTAGCAGCCATCTTTAACATCACATGGTATTCCTGAGTCAACTCCCTCTATTATTCTCATTTCTGGAGGAAGAAAAAGAAAGAAAAAAAAAGGGTTCTGCTTTTTTTTCCAGGGACCCTCACCACCCGATACACACTCGGGACGGGACTAGCGCGTCACTTCCTGTCTGGAAACCATTCCACACAGTCTGTAAGGACTTCCTGTCTTTGTTGCTTTAAAAATCCTTGAAGCTTTGATTCTCTCCACACAAACTGTACACTGTTTCTCGGGCCTTTTTGACTTTACACACACGCACACTCTCTTGTCAGTATCGCCCCCTTTTTCACCCTCCTCCTCCTCCTCGTCCTGTCAGAACAACAGGATTGAAGAGGGCCTTGATCTCGCCACCTAATTCTAGATGTCAGGACAACCTGCTGCGTGTGTGGATTTCTCTTTATATCTGCGAAGTTGGATCTATACCTGCTTCGCTCCAGACATTAGACGAGATCGATGAAGCACTTAAAATTTATTAAAAATGTAAACAAGACACACCTTCGTATGGACAGAAGACCAAATATAGAGGTGGAAAGTGTTATAACTGATAGTACGGAGGGTGATTTATTGACACGGTAGATCGCTTTGTCTCTCTGTTTGACTCTCAGCTGAATGTTGTCACCAATATAAACAGAAATCATGTGAATTCATTTTGGTTCTTTTATGTCTGTGTGTTGATGTGAGGTTTTTGCTTCATCCGTCCTTCCGTCTGTCTGTCCGAGTTTCGGATCACTTCCCCACAACGCAGTGAGTTCAGACCATGTCCTGGGTTAAAAGGTCAAAACCACACTCGTGGCCAGCTCTAGGTGGATAATCATTGTCTAAAACTGTTTATAGAGAAAGCGAGAACGAGACGAGAGAGACAAAAGGAGGAGGAGATGATGAACAGGCCAACGACGCCAAACAAAACACTCCATCTCACGCAGCTACAGGAAATGAATCGACACCAGAGCGATATATAACGACGCGCAGCGACGCACCAGCACTGACACCACGTGCGCATGAACTATTTATTAAATAAATACTTTTTGTCTGTTTATAGTAACACTGTGGAATTTCCTTGAAACATGTTAGCTGCTGGTATTTGTTGTGACGGAAAACAAAGTTAAAAGTTTTGACTGCGTCTGAATGGGACAAAGAACTGACGCTAGAGACTCCTTCCAAACAAAAGAAAAAGTTAAGCAAACATTTACACACTAGTGCTGCACAATTAATCAAAAACATCGTATGGACCCGTGCAATTATTCAAACGCAAAAACCTGCACTTCATTACGGGTAATATACGTATAGTCGTGCTTTTTTTCCAGGGACCCTCACCACCCGATAGGTGACATCAGCCCTATACAGTGTGAGACGTGTGCAAGTTGTGCTGTGCACCCGGGTGGCGATGACTTTTTGTAGGTCTTAACGCTCAAATGACACACAGGTTGGGCGGAGCACCTGGGGTGGCGATGGCACTCATCGCAACTACATTGTTCTATTTAAGAGATAAAGAAAAGTTTGTTCCAAAGCAAGGTGATCATCATCATCTGTCCTCACCTAATTATCTAATTAACTGTCTAATTATCCCTCTTAATTACGGTTCGGTTCATTTGAACACTTCTGCGACTCCGCCATGCTCACACAGACCGAACCCTCTTGCTGATTATTATTATTTTCCCCCCTTAAAACGGTCGCCTTTAGCTCACCCTTAACTCGGCGCAAACTGCTGACTGCAGCAGAACAGATCAGGTTTCAGTGAGATAAAGGTGAACAGATGGCAGTTTGAGGGCTTTTCAGGAAACAAAAACACATTGAGAGCTGCTGTGCGTCTCTAGCCGGAACTCAAACACTCCTGTACGTTCATTTTTCACCCGAACGCTCTCTCTCTCTCTCTCTCTCTCTCTCTCTCCCTCTCTGTGTGCGATGAATTAAAGGCCTTGTTTGCAGACGCTCTGTTTTTAGAGCTAACGCACCAGAAAGAGCAGGAGTCTGTACTCCTGAAACGCAACACGACACCGAAGGTCTGCAAATCGATCGATTAAATATTTAAAGCTGCGGGTCCTTGAGCCACTTTTGGAACACGACCCGTGATGATGTCCAGGCGCCATCACACACACACTTTGACATGCTATGTTAAATGTAGTAGGCTATATCGGGTATCTGGTTCAAAGTTGAAAAGCACAAAACTGAACAAAGCCCTAGTTTCCAGGAACCGCTGTGTTTTATCGGGAGATCCAGGAAATGTTCTGCGATTTTTATTTGTCCTATAAAACACCTGACTCGTCAAACAGCGATCAGGTGTTAAGTTAAGAAACAGCTCTGACCCACTTCCTCCACATGATTATTAACAGAGGAGCTGAGTCGTGTGTGTGTGTGTGTGTGTGTGTGGGCGAGAAAAAAAATAAAACAAAAAATCACTCCTCAAAGAATACATTACATTTTTGTCACAATTTGAATGCTTTGTCTTATTTGTCTTAATTCAAGGATAGCTTTCTTTCAAGACATTATTATTATGAATCAACTAAATTTTTACGAAATGCAAGTGTATAAAGAAAAAAAAAAGTGATTTAAACATGACAGCGCAATTTATAAAAAATAAATAGATAAATGTCTCAACATTCTCCTGTACACAATTTAACGTTAAGCTCTACCACTTGTTCTGCTTTGCATTAGTTTGCATCATTTAAAAAAAACTTAAGGAAATTTTTATAGTGCTAAAAATAATGTGAGGTTATGCATCGTTATGATGTCACAGTTTTGGACACTCAATTTAAGGTTTCTATTTTAGTTCTCCCGGACAATACGTGTTCTTCAAGTGTCCCTCATCCTGTCTACTCAAGGGACTGACTTTTTTATTATTATTATTATTATCATAATATTTAGCGTTAAAAGAGGGCAGCACAGTGGCGTAGTGGTTATCACTGTCGCCTCGCACCTCCAGGGTCCGGGTTCTATTCCCACCTCGAGTCTAGACGTGTGCGTGGAGTTTCCATGTACTCACAGTGTGTACTTGGTGGGTTTCCTCTGGGTACTCTGGTTTCCTCCAACTGAATGTGACTGTGTGTGTGTGTGTGTTTGTGTGTGTGTGTGTGTGTGTGTGTGTGTATGCCCGACGATGGATTGGCACCCTGTCCAGGGTTGACGGTGAGTGAGCGAGTGTTAAGAGAGCCTTGTCTCACCTCCTGCAGGCGCTTTTTCTGCCGCTGAAGTGCGTCTTCGTAGCCCTTCTGCCTCAGCTCACTCAGGCTCTCGTAATACTCCTCGGAGTCGTCCCCGTCCGCGAACAGCACCTGGGACAGGATCTTCCAGCCGCACGTGTCCAACGCGTGTCCCAGGTAGACCTGCAGCTGGTAGCAGAGCGCCTCTGTGTCGGCCCGCCGGGTGACCTCGGGCATGCCGAACAGCACCGACCACACGGCCGACTGCTGCTCGATCTCAGGGAACGGCGGCAGGCACGGCTCGAGGTCCGAGTTGACGGCGCAGAGTTGCGCGTGAGCCGCGCGCAGGTCCTGGAACGAGAACAGGCCGGCCCAGCTCGAGTCTCCGCCGAGGAGTGCACTGGAGTCCGGGTCACCAGGGTCACCAGGGTCACCCGGGTCCGTGTCCGGGGAGCGCGCGTCGGGCTCGAGGATCTCGATGTCGCTGGTTTTGCTCGGGCTGCCGCGCGCGGGCTTGGCCACGGGACGCGTATCGTGATGAGGAGGAGGAGGAGGAGGATGAGGATGCTGCTGCAGAGGCGGCGGAACCGCGCTCTCCTCCGTCACCGAGTCTCGAGCCGCCGCGCTGCGCTTCTGCACCGTCCGGTCGTGACACGTGACCGCGAACTTGCCCTCGATGTCGTTCCAGGCCACGATGAAAACGAACTTGTGCTTCTCTTTTTCCTCGAAGACGTTCGGCCTTACCGAAACCCAACCGGACTCCAGAGACTCCTCCATGCTGAAGGACATCAGATGGTTAGCTAACGCGGCTAACAACAAACAAACAACAAACCAACAGCAGCTTCAAACAATCCGCGGACTAAAAAAAAAAAAAAAAGAAACAAAAGAAATAATAAAAGAGAAGAAATAAAGGAATAACGAATCCGTTTTCCGATGTCAGTTCGACGATGACGTCGTGGTGTAGCGTGTCCGTTATTACGTGACCGTTAATTTAAAAATAAACCGTCAAAACCGTCAAAACTACAGATTAAAATAAACATCTCGCGCGCGCTCCTGACTCCGGCCCGTGTGCTCCGCTGAAGCCCGTCTCTCTTCATCCTTTATCTTTATACTCTTTTATCCTTTATTCCTTGTCCTCCTCCTCGCCACCTGTTCTCTCCAGTACCTGTTTGTTTGTTTCTTTATAAAACTATCCGCCACTGTTGATGTTGTTGTTGTTGTTTATTCTGTCCCGCAGGCAGAGCGAGGACAATGCGGCTCGGGCTCGCGCGCTGCTCACCCCGGTCACGTGGGAGGATCTGTTTACAAGCGCACGGCGCGTCAGCGTTCCGCTGTGACGTCGGGCGCTCGAGGGGGCGGGGCCAAAGCGTGCAGCTCGAGCGCTCCTTCCTGCTCCGCTCTCGATCAGAGGCAAAACCGTGACGTCACACGCCAGGTTTTTATTAATTAATTAATTAATAACGGATACGCGTTAGAGCTAGCTAGCGCAGGCCTAAAAACGACTCTAAAGATTTTTAATCACACATATGATAACAATAATAGTTATATTAATAAAAATGTCGCGAACACTACTACTGAGTGTGTGTTGAATCAGCAGAATCATCAGCATCCGTTTCTCTCTTCAACAGTCTGTTTTCATCCGACGCCAGCATCTCTGACTAGTGACGTACAGGAAGTGGACCACATAAACATCCGGGCACGTGGGACACGCACTGTGCGTGCTGACATCACTGAAAGCGGTATTCAATACCTCACATAATAAAAAATAAAAAAACATATTAAAGTACAAATTATAATCTTATATCAAGAGAGAATGTGGCGAAAAACGAGGAATAAGAAGGTTAATTTAACAATATTCTAATAACACTAAAAATGTTCTTTATAATAATAATAAGAAGAAGAAGAATTATTATAAAATGCATTTTTATGGTATATTGTTTAACAAAACAATTATCTTTTTAACTATCTCTAGTACTGATGACAATGAAATAGCATGCATGTTCATGTAGTTAAACAGGGCTTCTCAAACTGTCCAAAAGGTACAGGGAATTATTTAAGTATGTTTTCTATTTATTTATAAAGATATAGCATACAAGTAATTTTACTACTATTATTATTATATTTATTTTTATTTTTTATTTTATTATTAATTTTCTATTATTTATTCAGTCACTCACTCGCTCATTATTTATATGGCTTTATTCGGTATACAGGGTCGCAGGGAGGTACACCCTGGACGGGAGGGAGGGGGGGCAATCCAGCGCACACTCACACACACACACTCGCTTGTTCACACACTACGGGTAATATGGAAACGCCCATTAATAACCCTACTCTGCCTGTCTTTGGACAGTGGGAGGAAACTGGAGGACCCGGAGGAAACCCACCAAGCACAGGGAGAACATGCAAATTCCATCCATACAAACACGAGGTGGGACTCGAACCCTAACCATAGGAGTTCAAGGCCTTAAGATCTTATTTATTTATGTATTCATTTGTTTAAGTGTTATTGCACATTTATTGGGCTCAAACGATTAAGGCTGTAGGTTGCTGGGTTTCTGATTGGAGGATTGGGGGTTTGAGGCCCAGCATTGCCCTTGAGCAAGGCCCTTAACCCTATCTGTAGTATAAGTACTAATTATTTATTATATTTCACAAGCAGTTATAAACAGTCTGACCTATAGTTCAACCTTTCTAATTTTTTTTTTTTTTTTAAAGCTTCATTCCTTCAGATGGTCTATTTGAAAGGGTTTCTAATTGCTTTACAATAAATAATTGATGATCTAGATCTTTTTGCACACTTCTACCTAATGGCATTTCTTTTAACACATGCAGAGATGACAAGCTGCTTCTTCCTATGTCATTTGAGACCTTAAAACCGGAAGTGGTCTTTTAAAGGAGCATTGTTAAATAAAGGCCACTAGGGGGCGATGATTACTCAGACATCAGCTTTATAACAGAGTACAGTAGGTGGCTTTATAAGTAGAGATCTGGAGATGCTGATAGCTGCTACAACCAACAAATATTACCAATTGGGTGGCATTGAACTTATTATTTTAATTATTATTATTATTCAGTAGTAAATATTTTTGTTGTTTTAAAAAAACAAAGCAACGATGATCGGGTCCAAGCACATATGCCTTTGCTGCCAGGGCGCACCAGAAAGACAGTGTGCAGAGTGGGCACGTGCATTTAAAGGGGATATTTGTCATAATGTGACCAAAAAGTATCTTGATTATGGCGTTGTGTAATTTTTTTCATTGCCAATATCAAACAAAAGTCTGCTTCAGATTTCATTCACCTCATTAATCGTATAAATGTGCTATGCAAAATCTCCTGTGAAGGCCGTGTGCCACGCCTGGGACCCAGCTGCTCAGGTGTCCTAATGGCAGCAGATTCCAACATGTGTGCTGATTTTCACGACTTTTTGAGCATGTTAAGACCCCAAAAATCCACGGATGATTAAAAAAAAATCCTTTTAAAAGGGGCCCTTCATATGACATCAGCACTATCAGAGCTCTGATATTATAGTGGTGAAGTCATAGTGCTTGTGCCCTAAATATAAGAAGAATCATTTGGGTCATGTTCACAATGATTTATGTCTTGGTATTTTCAATAATAACAACAACAACAACAACAACAACAACAATTAATAATATAAAGAAGAATCTTTTAATCTTTTTATTTTATTTTATAACTTTACCTTCAGTTTTAATAACAATGGATTGTGTCAAGTGATGTTTTATTTTTAAGGTAACAAAATGTTTTGTTTTTAATATTGTTGCTGTAAAAACAATAACAGACATCCGTCTATCACCTAGAGCACTTCTCCTGTGGGGAGGGGGGGGGGGGCTGAAGCCCATCCCACTAAATTTAGGCACAGGTCTTTTTAACCTTCTCGTCCCTGAATGGTGTCCCAGTCCAACTCAGGGTACAGGCACACACAATCACACACTACAGGCAATGTGGACATTTTAAATTAGCTTTGGTCTTTGGACTATGGGAGGAATTGCTTGTTTTTGATAAATAAGTCCAAAAACCTACAGTTATATATGCTCTGTAATTATATAGAAAATACATGTGATGCTGTTTAATGAAACTGATCACCAAAAACAAGAAAGCTATTGATTTTTTTTAGCTCATATCCACTAAAAGTCCCATTAACTAACTCTCTTCTTCATAACTTTATAGAGACCCATCTGGAAGTCTAATGACCAAAAACAGGAGTACAGTTTCTCTTTTCTTTTTTGTAAAACATTATTATATTGTGGTTAAATGCAAACTAAAAGTCAAATAAAAAACAGACAAAAGGGAGGCATTGTATTGACCTGTTTAATGAAGCATTAAGTCAACAACAGAATGCTAAACCTCAAGAAATCATGACTTGACCAAACACTGCCACTTAAAACCTGGAGTGTTCAGCAAACCTGGAATTTTCAAAACAACGGATGAAAGATGGTCATGCCGAGATTTAAAAGTACCGTCTAGTACCGTCATCCGACGGGTGGAATCGACTAAATAGAAAAATGGTCCTGGAAAAACATAGCAATATGAACAATGTGTTTCTGATAATAGACAAACGAGCAAAGAAAGAGACCAAGTAAGAGGATGAGGTGTTGTCTTCTTCAATCTCTCCTCTCCTCTCCTCTCCTCGCCGTTTCCCACACTCTGTTGGCACGAGTGAGTGTGAGGTTTTCCCTTCATCCATATTCCACACTCATCACTTGGTCTCGGACTTGGCGAACAGCGGGCGCAGCTGATCCTGAGTGGTGGCCTCTTTCTGCTGCATCAGGTCCGGGTGGCCCTTAGTGACGCCCCAGCTGTCTGGGTGGGACATGGATGGGCATAACGGGCGGCCAGAGGCGGGCTTCAGCTTCTCCCAGTAGTCACGACGAGCTCTGCATTAAAGTAAAAGCATGGAGGTTTAACACACAATAACGGAGTATAATGAAGTATAACAGATCAGTGGAAATGTCTGATTTGAGTGGTATTATGAAAGTTCTGTGATGTCCATGCATCTGCTGACAGTCTATGGTCTTCTGGCAAAACAGCGCTTTCCTTCAAGTAGCAAGTAGAAAAACTTGGGGTTACCTTGCACGGACCCAGGGCTTGGTGTGCATCTCAAGACCGCTTCCCCACTGGCCGTGCTTCTGCGAGCCCTCGGGCAGGAAGCCGCGCTCCGGAGCCAGCTCCTCGGCTATCGCACGGATGTGGTAGGGCTCGAACCCACAGCAGCCTCCAATATACTGAATACCAGCCTTGTAGGCCTCTCTGGCGTATTGCTGTATATCCCAGCGAGTCACCACTCTGGGCTCCAGAGCTGTAACACACACAGACAAAGAGTTGGTGTTGGCTATCTTAGAGAATAAAGTCCTGAATTGTACGAGTGTATGATGAGTATTACACAATGTGCAAAACTGCGCTCGCTTCTCTGATCACTGATGCTACAACATTAACTACTGGAGGAGTTCATCTACCAGACAGAACAAGCCTAGCATAAACTCTGATCCAGATTAGCATCCAACAAGAACCTCAGCTACATAAAAGCACTGCTTGAGGATCATGGGGTAAAGAGAACAGGACTACCCATCCATGAAATATGAAACTTTTACACGAGGATCTGAAATTTGACCTTTAGCAGCACTTCAGATACTTGGAGGTCCAACAAGTAAGAAGTTTTATGTTTGACCGGGTTTTGGAAGAACTGTCCAATCTGTCCTAGTTACTGTATGAGGATGAACTGTCCAAAACTGGTGCTGTTTGTGCATCATATTTCGTATTTTCTGTATGAGACAGCGTACAGCGAGATACATACAGCATTATGTCTGAGAGTGAAGGAGTAAATGTTTACCGAACGGGAACTCGGGCAGGTCGATGAAGCCTTGGCAGCCGCAGTCAGGCGTGTGGTAGGCCAGAGGCTGCACTATATAGTGAGCTTTGAGTCCGGCCTTCTCCACTCCTGCCTTCATCATGGTTACAGTCTCCACGCAGGTCTTTGGGTCAAAGTGGCAGTTCACACCCACGATATCGGCACCTGGGGGCAAATGGAAGCAAAAAGGTGAGGAAAAAAAAATCTAGCTGAATTACAAGCATAAACGATATTCCCATTTATTCTTAATTTATCCAAACTAAATTTATTTATTCTTAATCAAACTATTCCTATTCAATCAAGTTTATGCAAAGAGTCAATATTCGCGGTGTTGACCCTTCTTTTTTAAGACCTCTGCAATTCCACCCTGGCATCTTGTCAATCAACTCCTGGGACACGCCCTTCTTATGTAATCGATGCTTGTCAGAATTTGTGGGACATTTAGTTTGTCCTCCTGCCTCTTGGGGCTCGACCACAAATTCCCAATGGGATTATAAAACTCTGGGGAGTTTCCTGGCCATGGAGCCAAAATTTCGATGTTTTGTTCCCCGAGCCACTTAGTCATGACTTTTGGTGCTCCATCATGCTGGAAAAGGTATTGATGGCTGGGATAAGTTGCTCTGAGTCACTGTATGTGTGGAAATGCTCTCACTTTCATTATTAAACATAGCTCATAATTATTAACACTTTCCTGACCACATTTTCTTCCATGAAGTTGAGGGCTCATCACCATATTTCCAGGTTTTATTAATGCATTAAACAGTTCTTAACCCAATTCCAGTTATTTCAACAATTTCCTTAGTTGCTTTCTTTGCTTAATACATGCCAAAATTTTGTCCCCTGTGAAATGGCGAGTTTTTTGCCCAGGCAGTGTATAATCTACTACACCGAACAAGTCTACATGAGGAAGACAGAAAAAACCCAACCAACTTACCAGCCTTGACCAGACGAACAGCGCACTCTCCAGGGCTGACCCCGTGCATGTCTCCCATTGGTCCGATGCACATAGTGGCAGCGACAGGTTTCCCAGTGGCCTTCAGGACTTGGACCGCCCACTCAGCTTCTTCCACGTGCTCGAAGTACTGAAGAATGGAGCACCACATTTAGACAACACTACTGTAACTTGCACACAGATCGATTTAACGGTGGATTAGACATCTTTTTTTTATTTTTTACTGTATACATGTTCAGGGCATGACACGACTGCCTCACCTCTGCGATCAGGAAGTCCACATTCTTCTTGATGAAGACGTCCATCTGCTTCTTGAAAATGGCCTTCACATCTGTCTCGCTTTTACCGCTCAGGTAAGAAGGGGTCTGAGAGACTCCGCCCGCCACCAGGCCGTCGCCCTCATTGGCGACCTCCCTGGCCAGGTCACAAGCAGCCTCGTTTACTTGCACCCCCTGTTGGCAGGGAAAAGGTGTTACTACAGTACCACACAACACAAGTATGGGAACATGTTCTAGTTTAAATATTATGGTTCAATATTATAGTCCCCCAAAACACCGATTTCTTTTTCTAATCACACCCCAATTTCAATATGTCTAATAAATTCTTAGTGAATGTACAGTCATTCTTCTTGACAAATATTAGCCCTAATGCCCCTTTCTGCCAAGTTACATATTGCAATTGCACACATCACTTAAAGTCTAACTTTAACAGGAAGTCCAAGTCCAAGTATGAATAGGAGAGCCTTACGGTGAAGCCGACAGTGTTGCCCCTGTTCTCAAGTTTGTCGTCGCTGGCATAGAAGGTAAAAGTCTGCATGACATTTGACCCTGCTCTCAGGAATTCTCTGTGCAGCTGTCGCACTAAGACGAGATGAGAGAGAGAGAGAGAAAGTGAGAATCCACTCACAGCTGTTGACTAGTCAGTTATTTTGCATTGCATAGAAATCTATGATATATACACTATATACACTCTGCACACAACCAGTACATAATACAGACTCACACACAGGACTAAAAACAGACTATATCAACAGGCTATAATGATATATGGGATTTCCCCTGGTGTCTACATTTAAAGTAGAAAATAAAGTTTTAGGAACTCTCATGTACAGGCATGCGAGAGGCCTGGAGCCTATTCTAGGGGACTCAGGGCACTTGGTGGGGTGCACCCTAGGCAGGCTGCCAATCCATCGCAGGGCACAAGTACACACACACACATACACACCCACTACGGGCAATTAGCCTAATCTGCATGTCTTTGGACTGTGCGAGGAAACCGGAGTACCCGGAGGAACGTGCAAACTCCATGCACTCAGACCCCGAGGCGCAACTCAGATCTTTCATCAGTGTTCATACGTAGATACAACACTCAAATTTCATCCAAAAATGGCAGGAATAATCTTGAGCTTCTATCTTTAAAATGTTTCAACAATGACGTACCGAACATGAAGAAACCTTACAAGGGTAATGATAAAGTTCTTTTGTTCTCCCTGTATCTTCTTTTTCCTCTTTATTTGGCTGCAGGTCATCAAGCAGATCATCTTATCCATATATTTGATTTGGCATATTTTTTCCTTTGATTTTTTTCCTTTTTGTTCTTTGTTCTTTAGAATATCTTCAAACCTGTAAAGATGTAAACCTATAATAATTAAAGAGATGTTGCGTCTGATCCGAGAGCACTGACTAAGTAGATATATTATCTTAGTATATAGGCAATTTTAGAGGATTTGAACATCTTTTATCCATTTTGGTCATTAGCGTGCACTATTCCAATAGAAATTGTTTTCCGTTTAATATCCAGATATGTCAATGTGTACAAACATTACTGTATATATGTCCATGAGAGATGAATTCAAATCTGGCCCAAAATTGCTCAATTAATTTGATGAAGTATCATGTACAAGTACAAGTGTTGTTGGATTTTGTTGGATTTCAAATCTGGTGTATACACAAAAAAATGGTTGGGGTTGGTGCACGTTTTCATTTTAACCAATCAGGAACCACTTGCACTGACGTGATAACTTGGCATTCTTCTTGTTTAAAAACGGAAAAACCTGCAGCCTCAAAAGCTCTCACGGGATAAAACTGAACACTACTACTGTGAACAGGGTTGTTTCTTTGTGTCCTTCGACTAATCGAACATGCTTGATGCCTGCAGTTAAGGTTCGAACATGACATTCAGGTGTGTTGGAGATGAACTCTTGGAGTTGGGAGATCTCTGGAGATGGATGTCATTTGGAGCATTATTTCTTTCTTTGTATGTAGATTTGGGTGTTTATATCTTTAGGTGTACAACATCTGCTGTTCATCTGGTGATCCATGTTAGTATTACCTCTGCTCCCGTCGAGGGGTCGCCACAGAGGACCATCTGATCTGCACCCACAACTTGGCACAGGTTTTATGCCGGACGCCCTTCCTGACTCAACCCTCCCATTTTATCCAGGCTTGGGACGAGCACTGCATCCAGTGACTGGGGTTTGGGCATAAGGTGGAAATCGAACTCAGATGGGGGGTGAGAAACCTACCACCTAACAGGTGCATTATTTGGGATGAATTGTAAAGCATTTGATGGAGATTTTGCTTAACACTAGAATACCCTCCCGAGACCCGGATTCTACTGTTGTTTACCCTGCAATTTCTACAGGCTGGTTCTCTTTATCAATAGCTGATACAGTAACTATAAATGTAATCGATGTCTTCAACCAGGAAGAAGTTTGGCAAAAGATATATAATTATATATCTGAGTACACAGGGAGTGTGTCATTATGCATGGCACTAATTATCCAATGACTAAAAATCAAAAGTGATGGGACTCTTTACAAATCTATACAAGTTGTATAGAAGTAACTGCTCTGATATGTGATTTAAGGTTTGAGCATGCACACACACACACACACACACTGAATGCCAAATCAGCCTATCTGCATGTCTTTGGACTGTGGGAGGTAACCGGAGTACCCGGAGGAAACCCACCACATAGAGAACATGCAGACTTCATGCACGCAGACCCGAGGTGGGAATCGAACCCTCGACCCTGGAGTTGCAAGGAGACAGCGCTGCCCACCACGCCATTAGATCCAATGACTAAAAACCAACAGTGATGTGGAGCCTTTACAGATCTGTACAAATTGTGTATAAGTAACCAGCTCTGATATGAGAGTTAAGGTTTTAGGATACAGTGGTTTGTGTTAATCATGTGGCCATGCCCCCCACCCCCCCCACCCCCTTTGAGTATTCTCAATAAGAACCAAGATTGCGCAAGCGCGCACATGTTAGTTATTGCACGTGCAGGGGAAGAGTCTTTTTTTTGTTTTGTTTTTTACGGATAAAGGTGGCACTCACCTGCTTCGGGGTGCTCAGCTGCGGCTTCAGGAGTCCAGGGGCCGGCTTTGACGTAGCCTCTCTTCTCCAGGGCGAAGACGAAGCCGCCGTCTCCAATCACAATCTCGCCTGCATTCAAGCGCTCCAGGATGCCCTACAAATAGGTAGATAAATAAATATAGATAGATAGATAGATAGATAGATTGATACTCATCAGCATACATTGTATTGTGCAGGTTTATTGGATGATTTCTTTAGACGTCTCCATGCGTAAAATACAAAAACTTCCACACCAAGACGCACACTAATTCCCACTGCATGGCTTTTTTTTTTTTTTAAAGCAATTTCCAAATAAAGAAGTCTGGAAGTTTACCTTCTTTGATCCGGCAGGTGCCATTTCTTTTGCAGATCTCTTGGAAAGTGTAAAGAGTTATTTTCGGAGAAGCCCTACCCCTGCCCTAGCGCTCTGCTTGCTGGTGAGAGCAGAACTGACAGACCAGCTGTTTATATCTCTCTGAATAAGAGGAGGAGGTAGAGGAGGGCTGGTGGGTGTGGAGCTCACTCCATCCCTGTTCTCGCACTCCAACCCTGTTCTCGCACTCCAACCCTGTTCTCGCTCCTTCTGCATAATGAATAATCCAATCATTGGCCTTTTTTTCCTTCGAAATCCACAGGACTTATCTATGAATTGACGTTCATGTGTTTATTTAGAAGTGAACTGTAGCATTCCGAAAAGATCTCAGGTTGCAGAGCAAGCAGAGTTAACGTTCAAATTAAAGCACACCCTTTTCAAAGTGCTGTTTTTTCAAAATTTCAAAGATTGTTGTTGTTGTTTGTTTCTTAAAATGCTTTTCTGCTACAGCACACACTAATGATTGCACAAATCTAGTGATTCGATGATATACAAATTGACAATCAGCAGGTCCAAAGATCATCACAATAGACTACTCTTGTTTTTTTCCCCCCACTTTGCAACACACAGTACATGATAAAATGATGCTGACAAGTCAGAGATATTTCAATGTCTGGAGTACAAGCTGTGTAAATCACTTAAATTAAGCAAGGGAACGGATTACCAACTGGTTTGTGTAACAGATTGACTGAGCATGGACGTGCACAGGTCAAAACATTTCCACACACACACACACACGTCCGGATAAATGGGAAGGTAAATCAGGAAGGGCATCCGGCGTAAAACCTGTGCCAAGTTGTGGTGCGGACTGAATATTCCGTTGTGGTGACCCCTTGCCAGGAGCATCCGAAAGACCAACAACATATTGTGTCTGGCTGTCCAGAAAACAGATAACACAAAGCAACAGAGAGATAGTTAGATAGATAGATAGATAGATAGATAGATAGATAGATAGATAGATAGATAGATAGATAGATAGATAGATAAATGGATAGATAGATAGATAGATAGATAGATAGATAGATAGATAGATAGATAGATAGATAGATAGATAGATAGATAGAAAGAATGTTATTGTCATTGCATAGTACAGGTACTCAGCAACTAAACAGTTAAGCATCAACCAGAAGTGCAAAAAGTAGTGTATATACATCAGTGCAAATGTTGGCACTGTGCAACTTGTAAGGTGTGGTTTAAATAAGTATATATTTCTATTTATTTATGGTATATATTAAAAAAAATATTTTTATTTATGGAGTATGTTAAATATACATATATACTTATTAAATATACAATAATATACACACAATATATAGTAATAGAAATTTGCAGTAAAAATTAAATATATGAAATATGTACACTTATTTTATATACAATAATCTACACACACATATTTTATATATTATACTGTACATGCATTAATAGAAATTTGCAGTAAAAATTAAATATGTGAATGTTAAATTAAAATGTTGTTTATCAAGCTCTGTGGTAATCTATGTTACAAAAGTCTTATTTTCCTTTCCTGTCTGAGCTGTGATATTAAAAAAGGCACACATCATGCCCAATTTGGCTTGTACCTAACTCAGCAAATAAAACGTGGTTGCTTGTTATCTTCAGTTGAAAGTACACAGCTGTCTGTCTAGATCTCTGCGCACACACACACACACACACACACACACACACACACACACACACACACGCACACAATTTCACAATGCATAAATTGGAAGAAAAAAAATTCTGTTTAGAGATTATTAAAAACACATAAACAATGCACAACAACATACAGATGCACATACGTTTTGCTCGTGCATGTACAGTATGAATGTGATTAGACATGCAAAACATAAAAACAGCAACTGGTTCAATACATGAAAAAAAGACAAAATTCTGCAAGCATGCACTTCTGTGTAGGGGTGAAGTATAGTGAACAAGAAGGACTACATGATAAAAATCCACACCAACACAACCCCCCACCCCCCTCACCCCCATGCCACCAGTTGTCAGTGTGTCTGTCCTGTAGTGACCTGTTTAGACTGGCTCTTACTCACCAACTGGTCTTGAACCCTTCGTAGCTTTGGCTCCAGTTGCACCCAGCAGCAGACACTTTCACACAAGCGACATAGCAAGGTGATCAGTTACAAATCCCCATGCTTCACAAACAGATAGAATAAACTTGGACTTGATTTGCAGGAGTATTTTGTATTTGTTACAAAATACAAATATATACAGTATAATGCATATTCTATAGATACAAAATAATGACTTTGTAATAGTAACACAGAGGAAGTTTAATTTAATCTAATCATATCACTCTCATGTTATACCACAGCCTGTACAGGGAGACGAGAAGCCTGCAGCCTATCCTAGGGATCTTGGGCTCGATGAAATACACCCTGGACAGGGTGCCAATCCACAGCAGGGGACAGAAGTACACATACATACATACACTTTGGGCAATTTGGCAACTTGTTATTACTTGAGGCACAACAGCTATGGGAGAACAGTGTGGGAGGAAAAAAAACACACACAAAAACAAATTTATATTTCAGAAATATTACAGCTTAATTAAAGAATGACGCATTCATTCATTTATCTTCTATAACGCTTTATTCTGTGTACTGGGTCTGGAGGAAACCCACCAAGCACTGGGAGAACATGCAAACTCCATGCACATGGACCTCAGTCGGGTATCGAACACACAGACCCACCTAGCATCATGCATTAAACTTTTTTTAATTATTCATTCAAGGTTGCTTTTATTCTAGTGTATATTCTTACAGCATCATAATTTTCAAGAGATTTTTGCAATGGATCAAAAGCTGAATATGAGGTTTGAATGCACTAATTAGACACTAATCCTAACATACAGCCATGGCCAAAAGTTTTGAGAATGACACAAATATTAATTTTCACAAAGACATTTCACCTGACACAGGACTGATGGTAGCGCTCACCTTTACGTTTCAAGAAGGCCAGCAAAGAAGCCACTTCTCCCCAGGAAAAACATAGAGACAGACTGCAAAAGATACAGGGATTGGTAAAGTTTTTTTTTCTTCTGATGAACCCACTTTCTGATTGTTTGGGGCATAAAAAAGCATGTCAGTCCTTTGTCATGCCAACAGTAAAGCATTCTGAGAACTAGGGGTGTGCATTGGCACTGCCCTCACGATTCGATTCGATTATGATTCACCAGGTAACAATTCGATTCAATTCGATTCTATGATGCATTGCGATCCATCAAAATTCTACTGCACACAAGGCAAATTTTTTAGCAGTCATGAGGCAATACAAGCAGATATTAAACAACAGATTTTATTGGCTGCTATGTGTCTCCTGTATCTATCGCGGT
>JAQMYL010000011.1:24579772-24598961 GCA_030014365.1 Clarias pachynema | reverse complement strand
TAATTACGTAAGTGACTCGGGAGGGAACAAACAACGCGTACGCAGCGAGAAAAATAAAACAACAACTTTCAACCTCAGGATAGTCAATAAAAATAGCAAACGGTATTTAGATTTAATTATTTTATTTTTTCACCCCAAAATTTTCTTCTCTCTTTTACTATGGATTGATTTATTCCTCTTTAATTTTGCAAATTATTTATTATTTTATTATTATAATTTGGTGATATTTTCTATGGCCACTGATGGGTTATTTATTTATTTTATTACATGTAAAAAAAAAAACAATTTAAATGTTGCATGTTGCATTAATCTCAGACTTCTAGTTTAATCTCAGAATTCTGACTTAATTTTAGAATTCCAATTTTTATCTCAGAGTCCTGACTTTAATCTCAGAATTCCGACTTTTTTCCTCAGAATTCTCATTAAATTACAGAATTTTATTTTTCCTCAGAATTCTGACTTTAATCTCAGATTTACGACTTTATCAGAATTCTGATTTTCTCTCTTCTGACTTTAGTCTCAGGATCATGACTTTTTCCCCCCGAATTCTGACTTAATTTTAGAATTCCGACTTTTTTCTCAGAATTCTGATTAAATCACAGAATTATGACTTTTTTCTTAGAATTTTGACTTAACTCTAGAATTTCGACTTTAATCTTAGAGTTTCGACTTTTTTCTCAGACTTCTGACATTTTTCTCAAAATCTTGCCTTTATACTTAGAATTCTGTATGTTAAAATGAAGAAAAAATATATAAATAAGTTACTATAGCAAATACAGGCTGCACAAAACAATTTTCAAAAAATATTTTTTATAGATAGATGTGCGAGGCCAAGACAATAACGTTATCCTACTGTATTTATTGTGTAAAATTAAAACTTTAATCTTAAAATTCCAACTTTAATCTCAGAACTCTGACTTTAGTCTCAGTTGTTTTTTTTCTCAGAATCCTAAATTTTCACAGAATTCTGACTTTATCTTTAAAATATTAAAGTCAAACCGTCAGCAGATAAAAAAATTTTTTGGAAACGTAACTGGAAATAATAGTATTGTTTTGTTTATTTAAATTTATAGAAATATAAATATATTGACCAATGTTTGGGTGTTCTTTCTTTCTTTGCTTATTTATTTATTTTCTTATTTGAGCTGTTTTGGTAATTTGTGCATTTGAGTACTTTCCTTTAAGAATACTAATTTTAGGTTCAGCCTAATTATTTTTGTTAAAATATAGTTTTTCCCCACAGAGCGCCTGGACGCTTCTTTGCTGGCGTTGATGTTGATGTTCGGGTTTTGTAATCCGGCACCGGTAACGTTTCGGGCTGCTGCTCTGTTTGGCGATACGGCGGTCCGGTGTAATAACAATCGCTAATTATCCGGTATCAGTCGATCTCCGTCTCAGAGGTCAGACCGAGCAAGCTGTCCGTGGCGGTTGTGTAACGTTAAAGGTGCTCTCGGAGATCCGTGTTATTCAGCCCACAACCTTGTCTCATCATCGCAGCAGGCTCATGGCCTAATCAACTCCGATGTGTGATCTGACAAACTGTTCTCGGTGTGTAATCCGCATGTTCTTTCTCACACTGTCTCCTACACACCCGCTCGCATTTTGTGTGAGTGTGTGAGTGTCTGTGGCGGAGCCTGTGTGTGTGGGTGATTTTAATTCATCCAAAACCTCCTCTCCATGTGATTTTTTTCCAGGGACTCGTGAACATCACAAACATGTAAGAAGTACATTCAGTTCACTTCCTGTCTTTTTTATTTTAAGCGTTCTTGTTTGTTCTCGCGTTCTCCTGTATGATTACTGACCAATTCCGAACAGCTACGAATACAAATACAAATGCCCGATCCGAGGGATTGAGACGAGTTATTGTTCACCAGGGAGGATTTCCATCCTAAAATAAAATTCACATGTTCTCTTAAACTTTAAAGAAATGCCCTTGATTTGTCTTTCTTTCTTTATATTTTTTAAATCAAAGCAACACAGTGTTCTGCTTCACACTTTTCCTGTTTCGTGATCAGTGTCCGCATACTGTACTTGTCCCCGTACTGTCATCCTCCATCCATTTTGTCCCCTTCATCTATAAACAAGATGAATAATAATAATAATAATAATAATAAAAAAGCATATCGCTCTGTTTGTCCTTGTCTCTGTTTTTCTCGTCGCAGTATTTGGGCTGCATAGAGGTGCTCCGGTCCATGAGATCCCTCGACTTCACTACAAGATCCCAAATAACAAGGTAGTGTACGGTTCGACTCCTCCACCATCATCCCACGGTCATCTCACACACTCTCTATCTACCTAACACACTCTTAGTCATGACTCGGACACCTTGCAGTACGATTTAAGAAAATAAAGAGTTTGTTTTGATCGATGAATGAGGCGCAGTATTAATGCAAAAATCCTGTTTTGCATCGACCCCACACCCATCTGTTCAGATTTGTGAAACTGGAGGTAAAGAACATGAGCTCCAACTCATCCATGCGCACATACGTATGAGTCACTGAGTGAGGTTGGTTAGGAGAAGGCCAGACTTCTCCCAGCGGACACTGCTTGATTATCGAACACGGTGTGTGTGTGTCGGTGTGTGTGTGTGTGTGAGAGAGAGAGAGAGAGATGGCATGTCACATCCACTTTTCCACCTGACTTCCTGTTTCCCTCTAAGCTTGCATTTACTCACACACACACACACACACACACACACACACACACACACACACACACACGTTCATTCTCTTCAGTCAGCACTCTTGGAGATGACGCACTATTAATAGAGTTTCTTTAAAGCCCAAATTAAAGCCCGGAATAATAATGAATGTGTCTCTTGTTCTGTATGATTTGAACGAGGAGGAAAAACGTTCCAAAGTTTCTTATTCAGGATAAAAGCCGCTGTTACTGCAGGGACGAAAGTGACCTTTATTTAGGGCAAACTAAGGATCATACTGTAGCAATTCGAATCATAGGCGGATCGAGTTAACATAACACGAGAGGGAGTCAAAATACTGTAAATATGGCGCAATACAGAGGAAACGTGATGCTCTCAAACATGGAGCAGAACAAACAAGTACATGTACAGAGCCACGATTTCATCTCAGATTCAGTCTAACGCTGATTGGACCGATAGCGGTCCGACAGTGCGGACGGGTAACGACACAAAATGTACCACACGCGAATAAGTGGCCTGACCTCAGGCCTGTGAAGCTGCGTTTCACTTACTGAAGACAAAACCGAAGGCAGAAAGACCCACGAGCACACAGTCACTCCAGGAAACTCAGCATTTAGTCATTTCAGATGGTTCCAGACTTCAGCTTTTTTTTTTTTTTTTTTTTTGCATTCAGTTATTAAAAATAATTAGATTATTACTAATTGTTATTAGTGGGCTGCACATAAATCTTTTACTCACTCAGTTCACATGCTCTCTCTGGAGGAAAGATGGAAGAGGAAAATGCCCGCTAGCTGAATCGCCCACATGCCGGCTGGGCATTGCCTCTGGACCCGCACGTGCACACCCTCCCCTTCTTTCCTTCCTCCCTCCTTAAAACCCATTCCTTTCCCATTATCATCAATAAAATTATCCTTTGTCCGTAAGACGTGTCTGCGGGTCTGTGTGTCTGTGGGGCGTCCTGAGCCAAAGATCTTACAGATTGTTTAACCACTTTGATAACAGTCTAAGTCTTTGTTCACATTACAAGCCACATTGCTCAATTTTGACATTGCCAGATCAGATTTTGCACGTTATGACGGTTCACATTCATAATTAAAAGTGACTTTTATCTGACTCTAATGTGCACGTCAATACATCTTAGCCTGTGTTGGTGCTGACTGACGTCACCGGACGCCCTACACATTATTCAAGTCACATGACCACGTATAGGATATGTATCCGATCTAGGACCACATATGAAAGTGACTCAGACCCAGATCTAAAAAACATCAGATTTGTGACTCAAAATCAGATCAGTGGTAAAAAATATTTTAGGTTAAAAAAGTGGTGATTGAGTGACTACAGGCTTTTAATGTGAACGTAGCTGAAAGTGTAAACTTCAGCCACGTCTTGATTGTTTCATTTCACATCCATTGTTGTGGTGTACAATGGCAACAACAACAAAAAAAGTCTGAATCCTGACTGTGTAAACTAAAGCACAATTTCTTTAATTTTCATTTTTAAGAAATTACAAAATTTGGTAATATTGGTGAACCTAAACAGGGTAGATTAAAAAGAATCAAACTATTTAATATTTTATTATAATTTTATTCTTGTGTAAATTGTTAGTATAGTAGACTAAATGAAAAAAAAAAAGCATGTCTGATCATTTCTATCTGCGCTCATGCTGTATTACACAAAATATAATTATCTTTGTTTTGTAAGAGCTTGTTCTGTATACAGTACATGTTTAGAATTAGATAAACATCTAATTCTCACATCAGTAGATGTACCAGGTACTGTAGATGTGTAAGGGTTCATAGGCGCTGAAGATGAATCTGTCGCCTTCAGACTTTAAAAACAAGAAAAAAAGAAAAGAAAAAACTTTTTAAAAACTTTTGATTTGATGTCTAAGGTAGAGTCTTGGTTGCTGTCTCTGGTCCTGAGCAGAAAGTGTTGTTTAATCTCACTGGCATCACTCTTGTACTAAGCAAGGACAAAAAAAGTCAAATAACTTTATAAAAATTTTTTTTTTTTTAAATAATAATTGCAGTGTTTAATTTAAATTTGATTTCAGCATCTTTGTATCACTGTTTTTTTTTAATTATCTGTTTTCTTTTTTTTAATGATTTCTATTATTTTAACTGAGATGTAACTTTCTCTTTCTGTCCCTGTTTCTCTCTCGATCTCTCACTCGCTCTCACTCTTTCTCCAGGGAGGCCATCAGTTTGGTATGTGAAGCAGTACCTGGCACCAAAGGAGCACTGCGCAAGAAAAAGGTAAGATGGAGAGAGCGAGAGAGAGAGAGAACTAAATGAAGAGTGAGACAAGCAGGGATCAGAAATAGAAACGAACAGACAGCGAGCATCCTTTTACAGTACAAATGATCGGGGAACGGGAAGATGCTGAGAAAGTGTCGTCTGTGGAGTAAAGAGAAAGAGGCCAAGGAAAACACAATGCAGGTTTGAAAGACAGAAAGAGGGGATAAGCCAGAAGAAGAGAGAGGGATTATAAGAGAAGGAGAGATGTGGTGCGGTTCAGTGTGTGTGTGTGTGTGGGTGGACACACAGCCCACGATACACACTGTTAGAACTGTGACTCATTTTGTGCTGAGGATCTGCAATCAGTTCAGCTACTGTAGGCTTGCTTGTGTATGTGTGTGTGTGTGTGTGTGTGCATTAGTCAAAAGTTTATACACATCTAATCTGAATGAATGATCTTCAAGACATTTTAATCTCAAGACGTATTTATTTATGCTTGAATTTGGTTCATAAGACAAACGTGAAATCACAAGATTTTAGTAGTGGGTAACTCAAAGTCCCAGAATGCATTTGGACAGCAGAGACGCGGCTCAGCTAGTTAGCGATGCACTAGATGAGGATCACAATGCCGCTGATGGTGGGATTAGCATGAAATATGAAGCTGTGTAAGCTGATTTGTTTGAGAAGAGTAAACAGGGAATGAGTTGATGGAGTTGGATAGATTATAGCGCTAAAGCGCCGCTGCATCGCTCTGTTTAGGTCGTCGAGATGCATTTTGGGTAATGTACGTAGGAAACTGTTAATAGAAATGAGAAAATGAGAACATGTCTTTGTATGAAGTTTAAACAAAAAATTCAGAATTTTACAAATTATTTGTTAAGAATAATACGTCAGTCTTCAAAGATGTATTTTAGCATTAAATGACAGGGAGAGACTAAAACAGCTGAAAAAAATAGAGACAGTACAGACAGTATGTGCTAACACGTGTTAATTTATAAAGAAATGTATAATCAATAAATGTAAGAAAATTTAAGAAATTTAAATCAAGCATCAAGACAGTCTCAAGTTGTATTGTATTCGTACAGAAAGATTGCTTCTAGAAGCGTGCGCCAATTTTCGTATCAATACTCATAGAGAAATACGAATAATTTGCATTTTAAATTATTATTGTTTGAAGCATGTGCATGTGTAAAATTCCATCACTTCAAGGAATTGCAAAAATGTATAAATAATAATAAAACAAAACAAATAAATGAAATAAAAAAAAATAATAATTGTGAAAGAATGGTGGGTAAAATAACTGACGTGTATTTGTAAACAGCCAAAACATGGTATTAGTATTGGTATTGGTGAAAAAGTGAATTTTCAGATACAGTAGGGTCATATAACACCATTTTTCGTAATACTTAAAGCTTCTTATCTCCTGAACCATGATTAATGTTTTGTAAATATACATACACATTTATATTTTTATCGGACAAAAAGAAACACATTTGTTAAATACAATTTCATGCCCTTTTATGTCCGTAGTGTCCATAACTTTTTTTATTTTAATTCTTTCAATGATCTTAATTGTCATTCAGATTGAATTTGGCTAATTTAGATTTCACATGAAAAGACATAAACCTGAAAAAGTGTATTAATCTAAAATACAAAATTGTTAAGATATTGCAACATGAATTTGACATGGTTACGGACACTACATATTGTTTGGGGGGCGAAAAAATCCTTAATTTTGCATTTAATGCTTTAATTTAAGCAACAGTTTTTACAGGTCATATGCTTCTACACCAATTTTAGTATCAATAGTCATAAAGAAATATGAATAATTTACTTAATGATTATTGCTTGAAGCGAGAAAGTAAAATGCCCTAAAAATGGCCATTTTTTGGCGCACATACAGTATACAGTAAATCATCAGTACAAAACAGCTGATGTTAGCAGCAGGACATTTTTAGGGAAGCAAGATTTGTCACTTTAATTTTGCACAGACTTCAGAAGTAGCTTCTTTCGCAAACATTTTCTGTATTATATGTATTACATTAAAATAAATAAATTAATAAATGAAGTCAGCACCAATACTGTGTTTTGGCCCGGAAATGTTTCTGGTTGTCTGCGGATGAGAATATGGATAGTTGGAGTAATGACAGCATCATAAACTGGACGAATGAATCGAACTACAGCTCAGTCTCTCCATTCTTTTCTCTTAAGCCCCCCTCGAAAGCTCTCTCGAGTATTTTGGGGAAGAGTAACCTGCAGTTTGCTGGCATGAGCATCAACCTGAACATCTCCATCAGCAGCTTAAACCTGATGACCCCCGACTCCAAACAGGTACGCCCCACGTATTCACATTTCCATCATATTAAATTGTAATGAGGAAAACACATCGCCTCTAAAACAATTTAGAAGTTTAGAAGTTGCATGATGGTTTAAAAAATCAATGCTTGTTTTTCCTGTCTGCTCCTGTAGATAATAGCCAATCACCATATGCAGTCGATATCCTTCGCCTCGGGTGGAGATCCGGTGAGGAACTAACGCTATCAGTTTCAAAAGTTGACTTTTCCCATGATAGCAAGTGCAGATTATATAACACACGTATCGTTATGTTCCAGTGTGTAAAGCAGGTTAATGTAACTGTTATTATTAGTAGTATTATTTTATATACTGTTTGTAAATTGTATTTTAGTAAGATTTATTGTTCAGTGTTAATTAGTATGGATGGGAATCATCAGGACCCACCAGATACAATATTATCACGATACCTACAGTAGGTGCCAATTTGATTCGATGATTACATCATCCTATTTTATGTCATCGTTGTATTTAGTATAATGAAATTCCTAATCACAAATGACACAGGAATCACTTTTATGCAACATTTGCAAATCACTAGTTTGCAAATACAACCTAAAAATTTGGACTGAAACATGCCACTTATTGCAACTTAATAATAATACACTTTGGTACACTGTTCTGGAAAAAAAAGAATCTAATGCAAAATATATAATAGCATGTGACATTACCTAGGTAATACTAACTGTGTAACACTATACTGTGAAAGTGGCAAGAAAAAGTATGTGAACCCTTTGGAATTTCTTGGTTTTCTGCATTAATTTGTCATAAATTGTGACCTGATCTTCATCTAAGTCCAAAGTATTGGCAAATATAGTGTACCTAAAATAATAACACAAAAATTCTGATCTTTTTGATGTCTTAATTGAACTCAGTCATTCAACATTAAAGATGGTAGTGGATAAAGGTTAGTGAACCATTGCAATAAAAAAATGGATATTGTTATTCTGCTCTGATGTTTTGGGTCATTGTCCTGTTGCATCACCCAACTTCTACAGCTGATGCACAGACCTTATCACATTATCCTGAAGAAATTTTTTGATACACTTGGGAATTCATCTTCATCATATGTTGACTGCAAGCTGGCCAGGTCCTGATGCAGCAAAGCAGGCCCAGATCATGATGTTTCCTACGTCATACTTTACAGTTGGGATGATTTTTTCACGATGATATGCAGCGCCCTTTTTACATCAGATGTAGTGCTGCGTGTTCTTTTCAAATAGTTCAATCTTAGTTTCATCAGTGCACAAAACATGTGTGTCGATGTGCTTTTTCATAAACTTCAGGTTTTCACAAACTTCTCAATGTTCTTTTTAGTAAGCAGCAACTTCCTTTGTGGTGTCCTGCCATGGATGCTCTGCCTGTTCAAGGTTTTTCGCACTGTAGACACAGATGTTAGCCAGTTCCAATGATGCCTTCAAATCTTTGATTTGAACCTCATTGATGAGTCTTCGTTGTGCTCTTCAGGTCATTTTGACTAGGCGTCCACTTGTTGGTAGAGCAGTATTTTTTTAGTCAAAAGCTCTAGTCCACACCTCCAAGCTCATTTTCTTAACAAGACTCCTGGTATACTAACAGCTGACTCTAATTAGCTTTTTTTGAGGTCATTAACTCAAGGATTCACATTCTTTTGACACTAGCACTATGAGGTTTTTATGGTTGTTCTCAATAAAAACATGAAAGATCTAATCTTTTTTTGTGTTATTATTTTTGGTCAGACTTAAGAACAAAATCGGACTTACGAACGTCCTCCTGGAACTGAACTCGTTCGTAAGTCGGGGATTACAGTACCTGTCGTTGATGCTAAATCAATCACATTGTTTATCTAAGCATGTGTTCTGTGCTCTGTTTAAAGGACACGACCGATTTTGTTGCTTACGTGGCGAAAGATCCAGTGAACCGCAGAGGTAAGATTTTTCCTTCGCACCTTACTAACTTTTCTAGAGTAACAGAGTAACCTTCTTCCTGAGAATCTGTCACATTCATATGATAAGTTTGTGTCCCGCTTCATGACAGTGTCTGTTGTTAAAATGCTAACCCAGATCAGGATAGATCAGTGTTTAACTACGCTGTGTCCTTGATGGTGCGTTTTTTTTTATTTTAAGCGCATCAGTGAAAATCCAGCGTTGCGTTTGAGCACGTGAGGGATTTGACCTCATTACAGCCTGCAACACTGCATTCGGAAAGCAGAAGGGCATTGATTGATCCTGTGTAGCTGTATTTAGCTTTGTAGGGGGAAAAGAAATCAATTTATGCTGCGGCGTGTCTCTTCTTTTTTTTTTTTTTTCCGTCCCCCTTTCCTGTGCGTCTGACCTCGGGTCCGAGCTTTAAAACGATCCTCTTTACTTTAGAACGCATTTCTGGTGACGTCATGAGGAAAGATCCGATAATGAGCACGACTGGAGAATGAGTCAGCAAACTGCCTTCCGTTTTCGAAGGCTGTCTGCTGATATATAATCCTGTGTGTGTGTGTGTGTGTGTGTGTGTGTGTGAGCACTAGCCTGCATTATTGTGTGCGTCTATATATTTTAGACTATGCTTGCTGTTGTGTGTTCATAAAATGACTGTTTGATCATGTGTGTGTGTGTGTGTGTGTGTGTGTGTTTGTGTTTTACAGCATGTCATATTCTGGAATGTTCCGACGGTCTGGCCCAAGATGTGATCAGTACGATAGGGCAGGCGTTTGACCTGCGCTTCCAGCAGTACCTTCAGTGTCCCTCCAGCAAACTGTCAGCTATACACGATAGGTAACTAACACACACACACACACACACACACACACACAGACTAATAAAGACCACTGTATTAAATTTTGGTTATATGTTTAATAAAATTATCTAGAGTTTCTCCACAAGGAATATTTTCATATTTTTTTTATGTAAGTAATTAATTTTTTTTAAATTAATATTGCTGTTTATAAACTAGAATTATTCACTTTTTACTTATTTTGCTTACTTTTTAAATGCCTGCTCTTTTACTGTTAACAAATTTTGTATTTTTTTCCCTCTCTCTTCATATAAATATTTTATTATTTTAATATTTTATATATATGAGGGTGAGTCATAAATGATCCGCACTCTGGTTATATTAAAAATTATTTTTGCCCCTGTACTCTATCTTGAATTATTATTATTGTTTTGTGGTCTGAGGGTGTACCCAGTGCTGAAACAACTCATGGAGGAGTGTAAACAGAAGCGTTTGGATATCTGCAAACAACATTCGGAGCGAAACTCTAATAAAGAAGGTGAAAGTTTCTTAAAGGGAATCATTACCGGTGATGAGACACGGATTCATCACTACAAGTCTGAGAGTATCACAGACCGAATCACAGACCACCATCAAAAAGTCCATTAAAAGTCCACCATCAGCTGGAAAATTCATCGAATGCAGTTTTCTGGGATTCTCAAGGGCCAGAAGTATTGGAACATTATCGGGGGGGGAAAGGTTCAACAATCAACAGTGCTTGTTACAGTGAGAAGAGCTAAAGGCTAAACTTTAGATTAAACACAGAGGACTGATATCCGAGGGCGTCGTGATCTCACACTTGGACAATCTGCAAAAACTTTGTTTAAAGTTGTTAAAGGGTCCTCCTTATAGTCCTGATCTCGCTCTATCACACTTTCACCTGTTTGGTTCCCTGAAAGCAGCCCTACGAGGATGAAGATTCACTTCTGATGAAGAAGTGAAGACAGCGGTGCATCCGTGGCTCGCAGCTCAGCCTGAAATATATTTTTTTAACCAGAGAATATGAAAGCTTGGTGACAGATGGACAAAGTGTATTGAAAAGCACAAGAGATTATGTTGAAAAATATATATATATATTTGTCTTTCTAAAAGTTAATTAAAATAAATTATACAGCCAGAGTGCAGATAATTTTTGACTCACTCTATTACAAGCCAGACATGAAAATGTTGTTGTATACTTTTGTCATTTTAATATTTAATATTTTTTAAAATACATATTTTATCATTTTATTGAACTTTCAGGAGCGTAGCATCCTAATGCACCTCTCCCTCTCTCTCTCTCTCTCTCTCTCTCTCTCTCTCTCTCTTTTAGGGTAATGAGTGTAGAGGAACCTTCATGGACTGAGGAAGGAGAAGAGCCTCCTGATCACTCCTATTATAACAACATCCCTGGCAAGATGCCCCCTCCTGGCGGCTTCATCGATGCACGGTTGACCAGTCAGACAGCAGAGAGCAGCCAGGTCTCTTCAGATAATCTAATCTATTGACACACGTTAAGTCCCACAGCGGACAATAAAGTCTGGTGTAGACCACATGAGTAATATAATACATATTAATGTATTACTTACTTATTACTTACTTATTGTTTATTGCTCTGTAATTCCCGGGGTCGGTGGAGACAGTAGAGATGGAGATTCATAGTTATTTACTTTGGCACTGAAATGGTTGAACTATCAAAGAAACGTTGGCTTTATAGTGTATAAACTAAATACAGATAAAATATATAACACTTATAAAGGGGAGCGACTGTATTTCACTTTTTAGACATTTTTAGACATTCAGATGGGCCTTATGTGAGTGTGTGTGTGTGTGTGTGTGTGTGTGTGTGTGTGTGTGTGTGTGAAAAGAGAAGAAAAAAAATGATTCAATGAACTGAAAAATTCAAATCAATTAAAATATACAGTGGTTTTGAATAAAACAAAGAATATAAAGTACAAATGTGTATGTTTAAGGTTACACTAATTAAAATTAAAATTTATTTATTTTAGAAAAATAGTCACAGTATCACTATGTCAAATCCACTGTACACCTACTGTAATATTTTTTGAGTGCCCTTTTTCTTTTGTATTGACCAGAGTTTAAACAAGCCAATTATATTTCCCCCCTAATGTGACCTCATATACTTTAAGGAAAGGAGCCCCTCCCCCCAACCAGTTGCTCAGCTCTGCTGGTCTTTTGAGGGGCGTGGCTCAGGAGTAGCTCGTTTACATTGACACTGAAATGGCACGTTTGGAATTAACAGACACACTTTAGGGAAGCTCTGAGACGTCTGTGAACTTGTTAAAGAAATAATTAAATATGGGACATGTAGCATTTTAGCCATTATTAGTTTTTCAGTTTTTAAAATTATTATTATTATTATTATTATTTTATACTGTATATGGCTCAGGATTGTGCAATATAGAGTTTTTTTGTTTTGTTTGTTTTTAGCACAAAATAAACAATATGATGAACTGAATGTGAGTTTATTTTAACCACCCAAACATGATGGAGCAAAAAACAAAAAAGTGGGTCACATACTGTACTGTAGGCAAAGAATTAGCACAGATACACATAATCAGATCCATGCCGTTTGAGTTTTAAGGGTTAAATCATTATCGTTGTTGATGTCTGCAATTGATCACTCGGCTTCACACATCATTAGAGGTGTCTTTTCATTTCCTACGTAATTCAGACTTTTTTCAGTTTTTTTTCTGGACATACAGTAAACTGTAAACTGCAACATTTTGGTATCTTTAGGATCTTCCCGGTGCTTTATGAAGCATCATGCACTGAACAACAACAACAACAAAAAAATCTAATTTACAAGACATGTGCCTAAAGTAGAGATGAGTTCCTTTCCCCCCCCCATAATCTCACCCACGCCTACAGAGAGTCAAACCATTCCAGCGTGTTTAGCACCGCGTTATTCTCATTATCACTACTGCACAGGATTTACTAAAGAATTTAATTGGCTGGATTCAAATTAATGAATGAAACCAGGAAATGTTGGTCTTACAGTACAGTATATTCTTAATCATAATAAACGTATAATATCCTGATGTTAAAGCTGGTCGTTTCTCAGCCACGGTTTTAGCTTTATGACCCTGTCATGTGACTCAGAGGCGAATGATCACAGTCGAGTCGGTTTAAAAACATATTTTTAGCCTCGTTTGGTGAACGATGATAATTGATCTTGAGACACTTAGGGGGAAAAAAAACAAACAAACTCTGTAGACTTCCATGGAGATTTAAGCTGCATCAGAGTGTGTGAGCACCGATCAGAAACCCTGATCCCTGGTCTGCACTCTGCTTTGTCCACTTCACATGCATCCTGTGTGTGATGATGTGATGACTCTGGCTTATGTAAGGTCTTATTTGCAGTAGATTAATGTTGCAGCCTGGGGTTGCAGTGATGCGGAGTGGCTGTTTTATTACTGGGGATGACTCATATTCTCTCTCTCTCTCTCTCTCTCTCTCTCTCTCTCTCTCTCTCTCGCACGCTCTCTTTCTGGGCTGGCTCTCGTTTGTCGCAGGGGGCTGGAGTAGACCAGATGTACTACCAAGGCAGGCCTATACTTGTCCAACAAGGTGTGGAGCTTCTCCCCTTCCTCTCTCTCTCTCTCTCTCTCTCTCTCTCTCTCTCACACACACACAAACGTCCATCTTGCGATTCATTTAATTGGCGTTTTAATCTTTTGTATATCCATACAGGATGTTCTCACTGACTGCCCTCCTTATTTTCTTTCTTTCTTGGATATTCACTTTCAGGATCTTGTGACATATACAGTTTGCCCGAGGTCAAAGGTCAAAGCCCCAAGCTGGGCGAGGTTCCTACATACGTGAACACGCAGCAAATCGATCCACAGGTGCTGGCCGCGCTCCAGGGGGAGTCTGAGGCACCGTGTGAACCATGTGGGGGCGCCACAGCCAGGGACAGCCCCAGGAAAGACCTTTTCGACATGAGTAAGAGCTCAGTGACATTCGTACAGTTTCAGAATGATGGATCTGCTTTGATCAGATCTGTCTGTTGGTAATCAAAACAAATAAACATGAGGCTGTTTCATCTTAAAAGTAATACGCAGGAAACAGAAGAGAGACCTGACGGGTTAACACATTAGGAAGTATGGAAAGCTGTTTGATATTGAAATGATACAGTTTGGGGGATAAAAATTTTATTTAAGAATCGGACAAAACATGGTATCGGTGCTCAAAACTGTCACACCTAGGTGAAAAAGTGAATTTTCAGATAGAATCATACAGTACAGTATAACACCATTTTTCATAGTACTTAATGCTTCTTATCTCCCGATCCATGCTTCGATATTTTGGTAAATATGCAAAAACATTTATATTGTAATTATCAGATAAAAAGAAATAAATTTGCAAAATACAATCTTATTCCCTTTTATGTTTGTAGTGTCCGGAACCTTTTAAAATTCAAATCTTAACTGTCATTCAGATGAAACTTGGCCAATTTACTGTAGATTTCACATGAAAAGACATAAACCTGAAAAAGTGTATTAATCTAAAATGAAAGATTGTTAAGATATTGCAACATGAATTCGACATGGTTACGGACACTACAGATATTTTTTTGGGGAAAAAATCCTTTATTTTGCACAGAATGTTTCATTTAAGCAATTATTTTTACTGGTCATATTCTTCTAGAAGCTTACACCATTTTAATATCAGTACTCATAAAGAAATATGAATAATGTGTATTTTAAATTATTATAGTTTGAAGTGAGAAAAATTGACATTTTTGGGGGCACATATAAAATCAACTCTCCAAAACAGCAGAAGTTAGCAACTTGAAATATTTAAGGAAGCAAGATTGGTCACTTCCATGTTGAATAAACTTCAAAAGTAGCTTCTTTGGCACACACACATGTTCTGTATTATAGGTATAACATTAAAAAAATCTGCACCAATACTGTGTTTTGGCCGAATATTAATTTCATAAAGTGATACATTGACTCGTACAGTTACCACGTCAAAACTGATTATTGTTCTATAATTTTTCACATCCAGAAATCTTTTATTTCTCTCAAGTATGAGTAAATTGTATGTTTTGTTACCTGTAATTGCTGATAATTAATTGATTATTAATTGTTATTGATTATTCATTGTTAGAGTTAAAGAAATATTCCCCATTTTCCAAACATACAGTAGAAGGTACATTATACTATATATTATTTCCTAACATATCCTAATAATTTAACCTTTATAGATGTTTAATAACCAGTAGAACAGACGATTCCAAAGTTTAAGGATATTTTAAGATGTTTCGGTCTGCGCTGCTCCTGTTTCCGCGCAGAGCCGTTTGAAGAGGCGATCGTGACTCAGTCCCCGTCGTCGTCAGTGTCCGTGTTGAACAAGGCGTCGTCGGTGGATAACTGCAGCCCGGTGCTGACGCGCTCGGCCCTGCGCTCCCTCCCCGAGCTCGAGCAGCAGAGCTGGTACCACGGAGAGATGAGCCGCCACAACGCCGAGAAACTCCTGCGCAACGACGGAGACTTCCTGGTGCGCAAAAGCACCACCAACCCGGGCTCATACGTGCTGACGGGCATGCACAACGGCCTCGCCAAGCACCTGCTGCTCGTCGATCCGGAGGGCACGGTGAGCATCAAACCCTCATACTTTATTCTTAGAGAAATCAACAAGAGCATCATTTGCATTTGGTTTGCTTTAGAGAATACGCTCAAAGAAATGTACCGAACCATATGAATGTTTATCTTTAAAAGGTACGGACTAAAGATCACATATTCGAAAGCATCAGCCACCTGATCGGCCATCACCGCGACAACAACCTGCCGATCGTCTCGGCGGGAAGCGAACTGTGCCTGAAGCAGCCCGTCGAAAGAAAACAGTGATGACATCGCCTCGTAAAGAGTAAACAAACAAGCAAACTGCACAGTGGGAACAGGGTCAACCCTGAGACCCGATACTTGAAGACGAGCGTGAGTAACGGGCGCGCGAAGACGGTGACGGACGCGGCGGGTTTAACGGCGACATCATTTCTCCGGTCGCTTCTGGACTACGCGAAAGAGAAAAGGGAACCGCCCGATTTGTAGAACTGTTCGAATTATTTTGTTGTGACGACTGAAATTCTATATTTTTTGAGACGACATGGGTGCATTTGGGCTTTTCGGTGTTTTAGACTCAAAAGGCGAGACGACTGCGAACTCTTAACGCGAGATAAGATTAAACACAAAGTATTTAATAACTTTAAAAAAAAAAGTTTTAGTTTTATCTATCAAGCACAACTGGATTTACATGTTCGTTGGTAAGAGTTAGACGAGATACAAATATTTGAGGAAACAAACAAACAAACAAACAAACAAACAAAAAAGTTGTTTATATCGAACTATTTTAGAAATCGTTCTTTAACTGCAGCTAGTGCCAGTGGCAGGTCGTTTGATCCCATCAGATCAGTGTTGGCTCTGCTTTTATGATGGAAGATATCAGTGTATTCGCTTAAACCGTAGACAAACACACACACACACACACACACACACGGCTTTAAAGTACTGAAACTTTTCTATGATGTTGAATCCTGTGGCAGCGCACTCGCATGACTTGAAAAAAAAACAAACAAACAAAAAAACAAACAAACAAAAAAAAAACGTTAATTGTTCTCGTGGTCATCGTTTGTAGCCCTCAAAGCCCACTGACAGGTGCTTGTGTATGCTGACGATGTACAATATTTATGCTTTTATTCCTAATATTAATGATTGAATTTGGTTCCTTCTTTGAACTTGTAAAAAGGTGTGTAGTTAATTAATTATGTTCAGGCCTTCTTTTATACCATGATGGATGTTTTTTTTTTTTGTTCGTTTTATTATTATTATTTTACAGCTTGATTGTGGGCTTTCAATACACACACACACACACACACACACACACACAAGCAGAGGTTGATATAATTTTAACTATATAATTAATAGCACAAACAATGCATAAATCCGGATTTGTTAAAAAAAAAAAAAGAAAAGTGCATATTAACAATTTTTTTTTTTTTTTTTTAACATGATCAGTGATTGGGCAATTAATGATTCCTGATCACAGATTGATGTATTTTTTTTTAAATTAATTAATTAATTTATTTATTTATTTATTGATATATTTATTTATTTATTTATTTATTTATTAAGCAAGCGAAGAAACTCATGTGCATGCCAGTGAAGTGAATCAGCTGCTCAGATTGTCCCTCGCCAACATGATTTCACGCGCCACCACCAGACTTCCCCCCTCCCCCTCCCACTAGCCCCGCCCCCCCTTTCCCTAAGAGTGCGTCTTCATTTTGACCACAAAAAAACAACAACAACAAAAAAAAGACACGACCACAGTACTCGACAAGTCTTTCCAAAGTAACCGGTTTCAGTTCTGCATCCTTCTGTAAGACGGCCGCCGGCGAGCGTTTAAACCATATATGAAACTAATCATTCACCTATGCAATTACACTCTGTCCGTTCATGATCTCAAAAACCGAGCAGACGTGTAGGAATTAGAATTAGGGACATCTTATTAATCCTGGAGACATGCTTCGAATATTTGTGTACGGATATTTTACATTTATCGATCTTACATTTAAGCTAGTTAGGCTGCATTAACCAAGTAGTGAATGTATTTATACTCCAGTAGTACTGTAGTACTTGCATAGGCAAAAATGGTTATTTTCATATACATTGGAGTAGATTAAAAAAAAAAATAATGATAATGATAATAATAATAATAAGGCAAGATTGTTCTTTTTTTTGGATATTGTGATCATTTCTTAATCACACACTGGACACCTAATATTGATGTATTGATATATTTTTCACATAAAAATACACAAAACACCAGTAACGACGACTGAAAGTAAGTGAGCTTTCATTTCTGAATGTGTGACTTCACTGTGTAGAGGAACGATTTGAAAAGGTTGATCACATGTTTTCACATTTGAATGATAAAATGAGTGAATTTCTGGCCTCAGTCCAAGTTTATCATTGTAGTTCTTTCTGCATCACGTCATCCATGGAAGCACCGCGATCCACACAGCACAGAACACACAGCGCTGCGCTGCGGGAGCTCTCGTACCTGAACAGCACAGGTGGCAAATAACTTTTTCAATAACAACTTATTGAAGTATTTTTTCATGTATCTTAACTTTCCGGTTTTTCCTTAAGTATTTTTTTGTGATACTTTTTACTTTTTACACTACATTAAAACCTGTACTTTTACTCCATACATTGATTTTATAATCTAAACATTAGACTTTATACAATATTATGACTGAGTAATTCCAATTCCATCAATCCAAACAGTTACAACAATCCTTGTTGGCAGATCCTTTTGAAAGCGTAGATTGTTTAGAACATCAAAGTGATTGACAGTTACCTGGGCAACGGATCAATTAAATAAAATGTTTTATTTATATAGCGCTTTTAACAATGGTCATTGTCGCTAAGCAGCTTTAAAATTTAGGGAAATGAGTATGAAATTTGTATAAATCAAAATGATCAGCTCCCACCCGATGTCTAATTGTGTAGCATTATAAAGGTTGGCGATGGTAGCACCTACTGTAGCTACTGTAGCTAAGCTACAAAGTAACAACAGATGTTAACAATGTTACCCGCTTTTCGTTTCATTAATGCCAAATCTTGTCGCATTTGCAGACTTTCACATGTGATCAACTTCAGTTGGATTTAAAAGCGTATAAAATATTAACTCGGTCAGTACTGTGTGTACTTTTGTACTTAAAGTACATAATCAGTATTTCTACTTAAGCAAAAATTTTAAATACCAAATTTTTGTACCAAAGTACAAAACTTTTGTACCAAAGTTTGTGTCCTTCTGCCACCTCTGATTAAGTAAAACAGTTTCACAGCCTTTTTACAAGTACCAGTGAACCTATACTTTATATACAGTAACAATATAATATACAACCTTTCACGTAATGTAATGTACAGTACAGTATGCATTTAACAATCTGCTACACTATTGGTTTTAGTTTTACTTTATAACCAATTTATTTGTTGAATTTTGACTATTTGAGGCTGGATGCATATTTATGCACTAAAAAGTTTTGAAACTGTTTCATTGATAAACACACATACACTTATTCACAAATACCCACTATAACAGCCTCTGAGTGGCGCAGTGGTAAAGCGCTCGCCCTATCATCCGGAGATCGCTGGTTCGAACCCCGGGTGATGCTGTTTTCCTC
>JAQMYL010000011.1:24546948-24571262 GCA_030014365.1 Clarias pachynema | reverse complement strand
ATAACAATTGCACGTGTATTTTATCTGTTTTTAACTTGGTGTTATTTGATCTTATTGGTTTAGAAATTGATATTTCAATAAATAGTAAACTTGGCCGATTTCATTATAATTTTTTTGACAAGTGGGGCTTGAAAATTCGCCCACCCCCTTAAGTGGGGAATGGCAGAAAATGTTTGAGAACCACTGCTATAGTCATTAAAAGTAGTTTTTTCCAGACTTCAGGGTGAATTTACATTGTTCGCAAAACCGTACCTGTCCAGAATTCAGCTGTATAAAGCTCTAAAGCAGCTGCGTTTCAAATTATCTGTGGGTGGCCTTTCGCCGTCTTTTCCATCCAACATTTTTACTCTATTTTCTTTTCTTTGAACGGTTATAGAACAAACCACAACACTAGCCCGAGATCAGCGACTAACCCAAGCCCCCATCTGCAGCACTCCGGACAGTTTCTTAATGTTCCACGGTGTGGTCTATGACGTCTATGAACATTTAGCTGCAGTTTTCTATTTTAGCTTGTAAACGTGTGATGATGTATAAATAGAATCATTGCAGGTGTGTGAATTCCTGTGCGTGTAAATGCTTTTGCTGGAAGCAACAGGCTGTTTATAACCTGGGTTTAAGCTGTGAGCTTAAGTGTTAAACAAACTTGTTTTTTTGAAACAGTTTTCATGCATCTTTCTTTCTGTCTCGCCGTATCATGGCTAGCTACTGTAGCCTGAGTAATGAGCTACTGTAGCTTGTGATTGGCAACAAAAATTTCCTGGTTGCTTTAAATGTTTATGTTGAAAGCAGAAATTCACAAATTCCTGGACCTTTATAATAACTCACAGAAGTTTATAAAACGGATTCGGACATTTTTTAAAATCAGATATTAGCAAAATCTTTATATATATTTTTTAACTCAAACTTCATGTGAGACCAGCGTTCCACCAATACTGTACGTTCAATAGACTTGCCTAAGTTTGGAACATGACATGACAGGTCACATGGTTGTTTCCTGATTTGTTGGTTTTGGATTTGATCTGTAAAGCAAACTTACAGAAAATTTAAATTTGTCCAACAGTACGGACATTAAGTGCTGATGGCGTCTCAGCTTCTTAGTTTGTTTCAGACGGAATTTACGATATTGGCAAATTAGAAAACCACAATTTGTTCATATGGACGGCTTCTTCTTTCAGTAAACTATGGTGGACTTTTATTTTTCTTAAAAAAGTGTTGCACCATCTCCTGTTACTGTAACTGATCTGTTTCAAAGTAGCTTTTTATTGTCATTCCAAACACACACACACACATATATGAGACTACACATGTCTAAAACTATACTTAACAACTCCTTAGCTACATACAGTACTCTGTGCACAATTATTAGGCAAGTTGTATTTTTTTGTCAATCCAAAATATTAATAAACCTCAAACCTGAATGTTTAAGGATGTAAAAGTAAGGATTTGGCTTTCTTAGGAGAATATCTACTGTAAATGTGCACAATTATTGGGCATCCTTTAGTGTGCAGAATTATTATGAGATGAAAAGTGAACATTTTGTCAATTTACAACCTCCCAGAGACTGTTCAGACAAGTGTACTGTTTTCCCCCGTTTAAGGAAAGACCACAAGTTCTCAATAGGGTTTCGACACTGTAAGGTGAGAAAGAGAAGTCATTATTCGTTGTCTATCTTTTTTTTTGAAAGATGCAGACTTTTTCCTCTGCCACTGCTTAAAGAAAGCGACTTCTAAAAACTGACAGTAGGTTTGGGACTTGATTTTGAGTCCATCTTCAACCCGAAAATGTCCAACTAGCTCATCTTTAATAACACCGGCCCATACCAGTACCCCTCTCCTGCATCTTGTCGGTGTCAGAGTCGAAGTAAAGCTCTGTGCTCGTTACTGATCCAGCCACATGCCCATCCATCTGATCTATCAGGAGTCACTCTCATCTCATCAGTCCATACACTCACTCACTCACTCATCTTCTATACTGCTTTATCCTGTATTCAAGGTTGCGAGGAGCCTAGAATCTATCCCAAGAGGCTTAGGGCACAAGGTGGGGTACATTCTGGACAGGGTGCCAATCCATTACAGGGCACACACACTCATTCACACACAACGGGCAATTTGGAAATGCCAATTAGCCTAATCTGCAGGTCTTTGGACAGTGGGAGGAAACCAGAATACCCGGAGGAAACTTACCAAGCACGGGGAGAAATCGCAATCTCCATGCACACCTGGTTGGGAATCAAACCCGGACCCTGGAGGTGCAAGGCGGCAGTGTCTTCAGATATTTCTTGACCAAATCTTCACGTTTCACCTAATGTGTGGTGGTCGGGTTTCAGCCTTCCTCACCTTGGCGATGTCTCTGAGCACTGCACACCTTGTACTGTATGTCTGGGTGCTCCAGGTAGGTAGCAGTTCTGGAATATGGCAGCACTGGAGGATAACGGGTTTGTGGGTAGCTCAGTGGTTAAGGTGATGGGCTACTGATCAGAAGGTCCCAAGATCAAACCACAGCACCAGCCAGTTGCCACTGTTTGGCCCTTGATCAAGGCCCTTAACCCTCAACTGCTCAGAAGTGTAATGATATAAAATAGAAATGCATCAAATGCAATGTTTCTTTGACTATTTGCAACAAAACGTTTGATGGTTCTTCGATCACGCCAGAAAATATCTTAGCAGTTTCAAGAGTGTTTCATCCCTCTGAAAGATTATTATTATTATTTTTTTGGATTCTCTTTCTACAGTTTTTCTACAGTTTACCCATTAAGGGTACTACGTTCTACAAGTCGGGGAGAGACGAAGACTCTTGCATCTTTCCCCAGGATTCAAACTAGCAATCTGTGGATGATAAAGTAGGGTGAGCACTTTTTACAATTTTTGACTTTTCAGATTTAGTTAAATATCTTTTTTTTTGGCCCATTTTGCCTGAGGAAAAGAATCTGCCTAATAATTAAGCACACAATGATAAAGGGTGTTGATCTCCATATGTCACACGCCCTTCCTCATTACACAAATACACATCACCTGATATGTGTGAATCATAATAATAATAATATTGCATATTGCAATATTCCAGTCAAGTTGGAAAAATTGCATAAAATGATGATCTCAAAATATTCACTTGCCTAATAATTGTGCACGATATAGTTTGCACAAGTCATTTCCTCAACCGTCTATTTTTCTACCATGATGTTAAGATAACACACACAAAAAAAAAAGAAAGAAAATGCACAAAGATCGTGCAAACGTGCTAACTTCTGCTTTCTGCAGAAGATTTGCATGTCACAGCTCATGGTGCTGTAGCGGTTCGGGTTCGATACTGTGTGCATGGAGTTTGCATGTTCTCCCCGTGCTTGGTGGGTTTCCTTCCGATACTCCTTCAGGACTGTTGATTTCTCCCACAGCCCATAGACATGCAGAATAGGTTAATAGACGTTCCCAAAATTGCCTGTGCTGTGTGTTACAGTAGTGTGTGTGTGTCCTGTGATGGATTGGGACCCTGTCCCAGGCTCCAGGCCACCCCATGACTCTGTTTATAGGAAAATGCGGTATAGACGCTGAGTGCACCTTACCCCTGTCTATTTTAAACACTGACCTTGGAAACTCCTTCCATAAATGTGAAATAAAACTTCACCAAATTGATGATACACACTGTCCTTAATGCGGTACTCTCTTTCCTCTCGGCTCCTGGTTCCCAGGTTCGATCCTAAACTCCGGTCACTGTGATTCCTGTTCTCTCTGTAAACTCATTTACTTTCCTGTAAAATCTTTAGTGGTATTGTTACTAGTTGGTACCCTAGTGTCAGCAGGCTATCATTGTGCCATCCACAGTATGAAACTTTTGGCTCGTATACGAGTATGGAGCAGTGAAAGCTATAATTTCACATCTGCGTGTGATGGCACATATATATATATATATATATATATATATATATAGTAAACGATTATGTCATGTATACATTAGCTCCATCACGCATCTGTGTAGAACTTAAATGTTGTGGTTAGAACGAAGATCGCAGTTTATCCCACTGCAGACTTTCAGGAATTGATGTCAGCAGGCCACCACATGTCCTGACGGTGTAGAATTTGAACTCCAGTTTTCTTGACTATTTCGATTTTAAATGAATGCTACACCACTGATGTTGAACGTACAACAGGCAGTCTGTTCACCTGATCATAAATATTGCTACAATCATAAAAAAGTTTTGCTTTTTATGTACTTCTTTTTTTTTTCTCTCTCTCTCTCTCTGCTTTTTTCTATTTCAGTCTTGCTTCAATGTCTGTTTAGCTTCCGTGCAGTTTTGTGGTTTTCACACAACCCCTAAAAAAAGCTTGAGCTGTGTGCGAAAGCAACATACAGCCATTATATTTCGGCTGATCGCCTTATGGTGTCCTATAGAGGAGCAAACTTATATGTGGACGTTTATGATTAACTTGCAGCAGGATTTGTAAAGACAGAGGAGACGTATTGCTTTTAATGCTAATGAGGAGCGAATTTAACTTCGAGTTCTCAATTCTCCCAAAACAGTAGGGTGCCAATACTTTTTAAATTACAATTTGGGCCCAAATAAAGGGGGTAAATTTCAGTATGGGTATTTATGAACCTCACAATAACAGCATGGAGGATTATGGGTATTCTGCTAAACTTCAGCTGGTGAAAAAGTACTAGAACAGTTTTGCTCAAGGGTCTTACTTTTTTACTTTTTTTGCTCAAGGTCTTAAAAAAAAAAAAGGCCCACACTTTACCTCAATCGTCCCAAGACATGTTTTGTTTCTAAACTGTGGTTTAGTTTATCTCTAGAGCTAGGAAAATAAAAACTGCACATCTACATCTTCAGATGTTGATCAAGTTTAATAGAATTGATAAAGTAGACTAGACAGATTAGTAGCTGTAGAACTTCAAAAAAAACATTTTGAAGTTACCTTCTGTCTTAACATATAGTTTAAGTGTGTCAGTCCAAACTCGGGTCCTCGAGTCCATGAGCTAAAAAGTATTGGCCCATCAAAATTTAAAAACCTTTATTTTTAATGGTAACCACATCCACATCTGGTTAAAGCCTCAATCATTTCACTTACTGCTGCTAGACTAAACTCACTGCCCCACCATTCTGCACATATCTGCACAACATCTGCTCGGTTTGCTGAAATGACGTGCTGAAAAAAGTATACTTTTTTTCTTCCATGGAAAAAGTCATCGTCTAGGGACTGTCAGTTTTTAGACCTCAGGCTTGCCCTCACTCTCTAATCTCTAAGCAATCCAGCATCCCAGGATTGCTTATTCATGTTCTTACTGTATTTATTTCTACATTTCCACTGCCACAAAAGTCCATCACAAGCTTTAATCGCTCTAGACTCCTCTTGAAGCTCTGATTAGGCAGAACTTACGTACATACTGTATGTAGCCCATCAGGTCCTGCGGTCGGGCCAATAGAGTCCACTGATTTGTATTTATATCAAATTGTATCAAAATGTATCGAAATGTATTTCTGGAAAGAATCTATTACCTTATCTATATGATCATTCAACACAATTGTAAAAGTTTTAATTCTATACCTTGTTTTGCAGCGCTTTAGTGAACAATATCCAGCTGTGATAGAAAATATAACTTATTTTTTATTATTTAATAATCCTGGTGAGGAAATAAGTCTTAGAGTTTCCTCTTTGTTACTTAATCATGGAACGCTCATATGCACTACCTGTACCTACACTGTAAATCAACGCTGAAAGCTTCATACTTCACAATACACAATAATCTCCTTTGAACAGTTGATATTGAGATGTTTATCTGCTACTTCTGATCTGTAAATCCTTCATAACGGCTCTAATCTGAGGTGCTGGTTGTTAATTGGTGATTTCTGAGGCTGGTGACTCTAAATGAACGTCTCCTCTGCAGCAGATGTACGTTTCGTTATCGCTTTCCTGGGACATTCTTCGTGAGAGACAGTTTCATCATGGAGCTTGACGGGTTTTGCAAGTGCACTCGACACAATACTGTTCTTGCAAGAACTGTTCTGGAAAGGCTTAAAACAACAACTGACTGTTGATGTTACATACAGTAATTACTTAATTCCATATGAGATTTCTTAGTTTTCTTAGTTTTGAAATCTCCAGTATTGTTGTAGAATGTAGAAAATAAAAATAAAAAAATCATTGAATTAGAAGGTGTGTCAAGGTTTTGAATGGTCCTTTTTTTTTTGAAAATAAGATTTCAGTAGAGTCCAAAACAAAGTCACATTGGCCATATCTCAGCAACCAGGCATGATAAATAAATCTGGTACCGAAATGGAGCTTAATGAACCAGGATTCACAAATGTCCCAGGGCTTTATTTGTTAGGAATTATCACAGGTTTATACCAACACAAACAATGAGAACAATAACTGTATGACTAGGATTTTACAAATAGGCTTGTGCACATTAGTAGTTTAATTATAGAGATGAATTATTATCTAAAATACGAACCTTTACTTACAATATTTACTGTGTGTCACTTTAATGTCTGTGTGCACAACGTCTGATTGCATTACTGTACATATGTGGTCTCTTAAGTTCCAAACATCCACACTGGAGAACAGGATGGACACCACAGCTTCCTGTATTTAGTGCATGTACTGTACTGTATCTCTAAAACACAAAATAGCACGGTTCCCAGTGCTAGTCAAAGCAGCCACAAGAGACAAAGGAGACGTACCTGTATTTTGAAGTGAAACTAAAGATTATTATATACAGTATAACACAAAGGTGTAAATTCAGTGAATTCTATTGCTCAGGATTTAAGCTTATCATATTTGTACTGTGCAGCTATTCTTTCTTTCTTTCTTTCTTTCTTTCTTTTTCTTTCTTTCTTTCTTTCTTTCATTCTTTCAACATCCTTTATTGTCCAACATCCCATGTGAAAGACATGTCTGAGTTACTCATTGTTTTAGCAAGACACAGATAAGTGCAGTAGATGTATGGGAAAATTAACCAGTGTGAAATGGAACTGGAAATAACCTCTGAAACTGAAACATCTTCACTCGTCATTGAGGTTCATGTATGACATGGGGACTTTTTTATTTATTTTTATTTTTATTTTTTATGTTACTGGACAAAGTGATGTTGATCTCTGCACTGCTTTATTATCTGACAGACAGATTTTATGTGTAGATAAAAAAAGTTTTTAAGGTAAATCTAGAGCCTTAAAGAGTTCTTCGCTTGCGCATCCCAGCAATTATTATACAAGTACACATTTGCAGAATGGTGTACTGTACTTTGGAAGTTTTTCCATATCAGAACTGGTTTTATTTAGACTATCCACGGAACTATTGATGGGTTATTTTTCTTTATAGTGGGGCAAGCACCGTCTAAAGGCTTAACATGGGTCAACATGGGAGCAGTACCATGTCTGAGAACGATATCGTCCACAGACCCTCCCCTTACTGAATGGGAAGCAGTATTGCATCATAGGACCTGGTGTGATCTGGCCATCAGGTTTGAAATCCCACCAGTTGTTGGTCCACTTTGACAATATCGTGACAGCTACAATATATCGATCAACCGGGTGGTCCAGTGGCTCTCCCAGGTCCACTTAAGAACACCTCATGATGTTCTACAGTTAGGCTATCAGATTGATTTGCCAGGGTTGTCCTGGGCAGTTGGGATTTTACTCTTTTTAAAGTTTGGCTGGACAAAAACAGTCCTCTTTTCCTGATAGAACTTGACCTTCCATTACCCAAAAGCAACCCACACGGCACTGATTTGTGACCAAGAGATCACCAGATTCAACTTCTGCTTTTATTCTGGTGGTTTTGATATGCTAGCAGTCTCCTGTCCGAGCAGACAGACAGACAGACAGACAGACAGACAGATAGATAGATAGATAGATAGATAGATAGATAGATAGATAGAATAAGTAAAGTAAAAATAAACAGAATATAATATACAGTATATATATAATATATACATAAAGAGAATGAAATGTACAGTATATGCGCAAATATCAATAAATGAGGATGAATATTAGTATCTAGATTACAGAAACCTGAGACGTGCAAAAAGTTATAGCCACCGAAAGTTACAGGAGTGCAAAAGTGACTAATGCAAGATTGATGTAGTGAAAGTCACTGCAGATAACTGTACATTAAATAAGGTGAGTCGTAGTTGAGGGACCCTCTGATCAAGAATTCCAGTCTCGTCCCCAGGCACCGTAAAGAGGTGCTAAAGTCCCAGTGCGTATGGGCCTGGGAACAAAGGATTTCCTGAGTCTGTCAGTGGAGCAGCTCTGAGATGGAAGTCTGCCACTGAACATGCTTTTCTGCACTGGTGTTTGACGTGATGGACAGCATTTTTGTTAAAGGTCCTTCTTTCCAGCACCAGCTCCACCGATTCCAGTTAAATTCAATTCAATTTTATTTGTATGGCGCTTTTAACAATTGTTATTGTCGCAAAGCAACTTCACACAATCAAAAGAATTATGGAAGTTTGTATGAAATGTGAAAGTATATGAAGTAAAATGATAAGATTGTCCCTGATGAGCAGGCCGAGGACGAGGGTGACAGTTGCAAGGAAAAACTCCCTGAGATGGTGATAGGAAGAAACCTTGAGAGGAACCGGACTCAACAGGGAACCCATCCTCATCTGGGTGATAACGGATAGCAGGGAGTCCAGCTTGATGCCTACAACAGATTCTGCTCAGTCGAGTGGCATCTCTGCATTAAAGGATCCGTCCCCAGCACACAACAGCATAGAAACGAATACCGCGTACATACAGTGCTCAAGTACAACATACAGTGCTCAAGTCCACTTGAAATGGGGGTCTCGACTAAACAGTAAGGCAAACTCGGGCACAGTTTCGATTAAAATGAAAGCTGATCATACCAAAAAATAAATCCTGTATTGGAGAATATGAATATACTGTATATAATAATTTTGCAATGTGCACTGCTTTAAAAAGGCAGCACAGTGGCTTAATGGTTGGCACTGTCCGTGCAACTCCAGAGTCCTGGTTTGATTCCCGGCCCAGTTTCACTTCCTCCCTCTGTGTACATGGAGTTTGCATGTTCTCTCAGTGCTTGGTGGGTTTCCTCTGGGTACTCCGGTTTCCTCCCACAGTCCAAAGACATGCAGGTTAGGCTAACTGGCGTTCCCAAATTGTCCATGATGTGTGAATGAGCGTGTGTACAGTACAGTACGTGTGTGCCCTGCGATGGATTGCCACCCTGTCCAGGATGTACCCCGCCTCGTGCCCCTGTATACAGGATAAAGCGGATGAGGCGACGACACTTTTAAGAATATATGTAGGTTCTTTTAATCATTGTAGTTTAAATCCTTGTTTGTAACTTTGAAAATCGTTTTTTTCCCATTCTTTCAAAGACTAACAGTAATTCTGTATTTGACTGTAATGTAACTCATTCTAAAGTGTTTGATAATGGAACAGGATGTGGCATGGCTTTATGATGCTGAACGGGGGACCAAACAACAAAATATTGCTTAAAAAATTGTTTTTTTTAAAGCATGAAATCTGTTCTTCAGCACCGCCTACCTTGGTCTGTCATCTTACGTATGTGCATTGTGTTTATGTCATTTTAAAGACCTTAAAAGAGAGCATCCATACAGCGATGAATCAACACCTTCTTACAGGAAAACCGTTCTGTTAAATGCAGCATTGTTCATTGTTCTGTTATTTCGGTTTCGAACAATAGATGGTGCTGAATGATTTCTCGTCCCATCTGCTGCAGGGATGCAGGATGTCAGGCCCTAATTAACTACAGGGGAAAGCTAAAATCTACTTTAAAAAACTACTTGTGGTGCATCGTGAATGGAGCTTCCTAAATGCTGAATGAGTGTCATGCTGATATCAACACCACAGAGATGTATTGCGAATTGTGAATTGCTTTTCCCAGAGGATGCTGGTCAAGTTCCGTGTATCGTGCGTGTCATTTGTTGGGAAAAAACCCCCCAAAAAACCCCCAGACTGATGACGAGATGCTTTTTGGGGAAATGCTGTACAGGAGGTAATTTGAATAACAAAAGAGATTATTGGAAGGAACAGGACTGCACTTCCTAATTCTGAGCATGAGTCAGTATGTTGCGTGTCAGTAGGATCTATTTATCTATTTTATTGTTTATGAAGCCATATACAGTGTAATGATGATGAATTAGTCAACAATTAATTTAACATTTCTTATCGGATATAAAGTATTACAATAAAAGTTTGTTTTAGATCTTACACAGCATACGGCTTTAAAGCATGCGTTTGCAGTTTCCATTTGGATGTAAAACGAGTACAGTCCACAAAATTACAGTACAGTTTCTAGAATCAATTCAAACCACTGTTGGAAAGCTATAGATGCTGAAATGAGTAGTTTGCCTTAAAGTTTTTTTTTTAGTTTTTTATGCTCTTCTCTATTCATTTATATGCATTTTTAGGTTAGAAGTTGTTTTATGGTATTCCTGGAAGTGACATAAAACTTAGCTGGCTCTCTAGTAAAAGGAGGTGAATAGAAATATAGGGGATTTTGGTGAGCTCAGCTTACTACACAGCAGTAAAAAGGAAAATAAAAAGAGAAAGCGAGAGAGCGAGAGAGAGACTAGAAGAAGTTCACTAGCTGAATATGTCAAAAGGTTTTGAACACCTTGCACCTTTGTCACTCGTGTAGTTAAAACAGTAAACACCTTTTACAGTACTTCGGGTTGCCGTGCACTGGGGTTTGTTCTTGCTGGGTTTGTTTTGCTCCTCGTTTAGATTACATTTTTATTTTTTATCACTAATGATAGATTAACTCTGACTTCCTGTGTCTTGACGTCTGCTCTGAACTCTGACAATGATTCTTGGTTTCGCTAAATATAGCTACACCGAGCCCCCTGCACGACATCCTGCCACACTGGAGGTAAAGTTCAATTAGTTCTGCAGGTGTGATCCCCTGACTCATCAGTTTGGGGAATTTAGTCAAAACTATGATGATGAAATCTTTCTGTTTAAAGCCATTTCGAAATAGGATATTTTAACACTCATGGTTTCCAAAGTAAATTAATGGGGGTTTCATGTAGCATTTGTTCACTTTATTTACGGCAGGTCATTTCGTTTAAAGGCATTTTCTGTAATGAGTGCACAGACAGAGTAAAACCCAAAGATAAGATTTATCCAGCAGAAGCACAAAAACAGAACATATTATGGCGGGCATAGGTCAGAAATTGAGCAGTGGAAAGAATGTAAAGATGGTGAAGATATCCAGTGAAGGGAAGTCGAAATGTGACTGCATTATGAAGAGAACAGCAAAGCTCAGATTGTTCTGATTTCATTAAAAAAAAAAAAAGAACCATACCAAAGGGAGCACAAAATGAAAGACGTTTTTTTTTTAAGTGTAAAAACTCATTGACACTCCAAAGAAAACAACCATGGAAACATTATTGGAAGGACAAATGGAAGTGATGGATTAAGGTCATGTGACCTGATGAGTCCAGATTGAGTCTATTCCAGGGTGATGGGCGTGTCAGGGTAAGAAGGGAAGGTCATGAAGCGATGCACCCATCATACATGATGTCGACTGTACAAGCCCCTGGAGACAGTGTTATGATTTGGGTTTGCATCAGTCGCTCAGGTCTAGACTCAGCAACGTTATGCGGCAATAAATGAAGTCAGCTGATGACCTGAATGTACTGATTTATCAGGAGTTTTACTTCCCTGATGGCCCAGCGATATTCCAGCACTCAGATAGGGAAAGTGTGGCTCAGGGAGCATAAGACAACATTTTCACACATAAAAGCTGGACACCAGCATTTGAAAGAAATATTAGAGCATGCAACTTTTTTTTTTTTTTTTTTGCAGGTGTGTGTTGTGAAGGCGGCACGGTGGTGTAGTGGTTAGCACTGTCTCCTTGCACCTCCATGGTCCGGGTTCGATTCCCGGCCAGGCTCGATTCCCGTCTCTGTGTGCATGGAGTTTGCATGTTCTAACCGTGCCTGATGGGTTTCCTCTGGGTACTCCGGTTTCCTCCCACAGTCCAAAGATATGCAGTTTAGGCTAATTGCCATTCCCAAATTGCCTGTAGTGTGTGATTGAGTACAGTATGTGTATGTGTGTGTGCTCTGCGATGGATTGGCACCCTGTCCAGGGTGTATCCTGCCTTGTGCCCTAAGCCTCCAAATCGGATAGGCTCCAGGCCCCCCGCGACCCTGAATACAGGATAAAGCGGTATAGAAGATGAGTGTGATTGAGTGTGTGTTGTGTGTGCTGAAAATACCTATATCTCTATCTGGATTTGGATTTAACCCGGAACTGGGTGTGCTCTGAACCCTGCCATGATGCCTCCAAGAACACTATAAAACCCCAGATGGAGAAACATAAGTGCGGTCAGAAAGATGTACCTCAATTTCATAATATAAAATACAAAATATACACAATGCAGTTGTCCCATTTAAAACCCTTTAAACTGAAGGTGTCATTAACCTACGTATGCTGTGTTGACTTCAGTGATCCTGTGATGTGTTCATAAAAATAAACATAGTTGCTCTTTATGTTTGAACTAGGCTTAAAACAAAGCTTAACATTCTATTGGCAGAAGCAAATAAAACGTGGCATTCACAGCTGGAGGTCTTAACCATCACAGTTGGCAGGGAGGAGAAGTGGAGAAGTTCACTCTGTAGCTGGAGTCAGGGATATCAGTGGTGGAGCCCAAACTGTGTGGTCTCTCACAGGGTGGAGATGACTGGAGGCCCCACAGACACAGAAGACGAGTTCTCTAGGAAACTCCAAAACATACAATTTGATGAGTATTATAAAAATCCTGCTGAGTCTGTTTGACCCGCCTGAGGAAGTAGAAGACGTTGAGTCTACACGACCACTTACTGAGTATGAAATTATTCTTTTTATTCTCATTTACATCTAAATGTCAAATATATGAGGATGGCATGTCATGAGTAAAGAGTCGGATTTCTTGGAAATGCAGCTTCAGTCTTGTGTATAAGGGCAATGAAATCTGTAACATCAACACAACGTTCTGGATTTAATTTATGTTCCATCAGAGTAAATGTCCATGAGATTATGTTATGTGACATAAATGGGACATAAAGAAATAAAACAAAAAACCCTGAAGGCGTTTAATGGTCCCCAGAGCTCCTCCTCAGATGTGCAGATGTGCTGGCTGCTCCAACCAATCTTCTCTGGCTCATGGGTAACCTCCGAACCACACGTAATTATATTGTCTACAGCTCGACATCGTCTCAACAGTGGTCGTTTATAAAAAGCTCTTTAAGGTGGAGTCCAAATCTGCTCTAAGGGCCAGTTGGTTGAATAGAAGGACATCAATTTTGACTTTTTTCTTGTTCTAGAATGTACCATTCATTCATTTATCGTCTTCTTGTCAGGGTCGTGTCAGATTAGGTGGTTATCCTGGAGCACCGAGTGTGACGCAGGAACACACTCTGGACGGGTGACCAGTTTATGTCAAGGTTTGTGGATTGTGCCCACCAGTCATGTTTTTGGAAGGTGGTAATGTAACGCGGGAAACCCTGAGAAACCCACACTGACACAGAGAACATGAAATAACTAACCTGTGCTTAGGATCAAACCGTGGACCCTGCAGCTGGGAGACGGCGACACTTCTAACTGATGGTGATGAAATATTGTGAAATGTGTCAAGGATAATTCAAAAATCACCGCACTTATCTGTGGATGTGCAATAATAAAAAAAATAATAGTTTATACCTTAACTCTGAGTACACCTGAGCTCAGGCGCCTGCCGATGGTAGCTAAATAGACATTGTGGTCTAGTTGGAGTGGACTGTATTGAGAAACTACTGTAATGGATGTCATTTATTGTCAGTGATATGGTCCTGGTGAAAGAGCGCCCTCTTGTGGTGGAAACAAGGAATTTCTTTTGACAGTAAACATTTAATTCAATATTTTATACAAGTATTCATTTACTTTAGCATGCATTGGTGCCTCAGTGATAGATTTCTCACCTGCCCTGTGGAAGGCTTGGATTTGATTCCCGTCCAACACCCAAACCCCATGCAGTGCCAGTCCCAAGCCCGGATAAAAATGGGAGGGTTGCGTCAGAAAGGTCATTCGACATAAAACCTGTGCCAAGTTGTGTGAGGATTGAACACTGTGGCAACCCCACGACGGAAACAGCCGAAAGTCCAACAACATTAATTTACTTTGGAATAAACTGAGACGAATAGGAACCGTGTCTGTTTATCTGCCCTACGTAATCAATTAGCATTTAGCATTCCAATGAACCGTGTCTCATTATAAAGACAGTCCTAACTTTAAAAAAATAAATAAATAAATAAATCTGATTTATTAAAACAGTTTTAAAAATAAAAAAATGTGGGGAAATGATTTTTTAAAAATATATTTTAAAATCATAATCATTGTTCTGACTTTGCCTCGGTTAGCTTCCTGAGTTTATGAAGACGGCTAATCCTTAGGAAGATGTTAAAGTGGGGGGAAATAAACCCTGGGGGTGGGGGGGTTGTATGTTCTCCCCATGCTTGGTGGGTTTCCTTCGAAAACTCTGGTTTCTTCCCACAGACATGCAGATTAAGCTAGTTGATGTTCCCATAGTAAGTGTGTATATGTGTGATGGATTGGCACCCTGTCCGTGGTGTACCCCGCCTCGTGCCCTAAGTCTCCTGCGATAGGCTCCAGGCGACCCTGCGACCCTGTATACAGGATAAATCTGGGTATGGATGATGAGTGAGTAAGTTAGAATGAGTAGGTTTTTTTTTTTTACATTACAACTGTACAGCTTTTTAATGTAAAGAAAAGGACTGGGTCAATAGGATTGAATGCGCTTTGTGTTTTTGTCCACTAGGAGGCAGCATTCAAGCATGTCTCTCGTGTGGATGCTGCATAGGAATCCTTCCTAAGGTTAATTAAAAAAAAAAAAAAATCTATTTTCATCTGCCCAAACTAATTTGATGATTACTAAATTTTTTGAGTTCAACGTTTTAACCTAAAGGTGTGGCAGATCGTAAATGTCTTCATCATGTGTGTATGGAATGCAGGGAAGTTCCACGCCTGCCTCTGTACAGATTTTCTTCAATAACATTATGTAAAATGTACAATAATATTTTGTCTATTTATGAGAGCCAGAGACATTTTTTTGTCTTATCCCTGTCAGACAAAACACTTTAGGTCAGTTAAGTTTACATTGTTTATAGCTGAGTCTGAGTCTGAGGTGTAGACTAAACTCGTCTGATTCAAATCACAGAGCGTCTACAGAATGTCTAATGGGTCCTGTTTTCGTGACCCGCTCTTATAAGTCAATCCTCTTAATCCTATTATTTAATTTGCTGTTTTTTTCTTTTCAGGCAGCACGAATGTGACTACAGGTCTAACTTATACAACATTGTAAGATGTGATGACTCAGTAGGGAGGCAGCTCTCGAACGCTCTCGAATTTATCAAGTAAGTGTGTGAATACAGTACAGAACGTCTTGCAGACAAAGTACGCTCAGTGTGCTTAGTTTGAAATATGAAGTGTCAGTGTGTGTGTGTGTGTGTGTGTGTGCAAGGATCAAGCTGCCATTTCTACAGAGAGTAGTCTGTATAGGGAAGTCCATCAGAAAACCCCTTTAATGAACGAGTAAAATCGTGAAATGTACTGTATTTGCAGTCTCACTTTCAAATTGAACTCATCTAGGCAAGCCTTTGTGAAAAAATGTGCTATTCAGCAAAATTCTTTCTCTGGCCTGGTTTATGACTGATGAAAGATAAAAGGATGTCTATTACCACGCAAGACTGACCTTAATGATCTACTATGATTGGAGTCAAAAAAATCAAAAATAAAAAAAAGTGAAAGTTGATTGTCAACTCAGAACTTCTGTTTATTTCCCCCCTAACTCACAGGAAATATTTAAACTACTTAGTTTTTTGATCTTTTTTTTTTTTTTTCTGTCGTTTGATGGTGTAAGTTTTCTGCTCTGATGTTTGGTGATTCATATTCAGTGTGAAACTGATGCACTCAAAGGACGCCTACTAAGGCCAGGAAGGGCTGACACACACTCCGGACACTGAGCATAACCATAGTTTTAAACCATTATACAGTACGTACAGCATGTAATGAATTCTGTAGCAAAAGAATCAAAGGCCAAAGTAGACTTTGAAGAAAAAAAACCCCCAAAACAAAACATTTTTATTCATTGTTCTACAACTTGAATGAATTCATTCATCAGTTTGCTCCAGGGATGTCATTTAAATGTACAAATAAAACACATTAATTCCGGTAACTCTGATGATGGAGAGCATTCTCATATAAAGTAAAGTGCATCTTTTAAAAATTGTGACTTTCTTCTTTTTTTTTTTTCATAAACACATAGTGCAAGTATATTTCCATCACTGGTCGTCCAAACGTTCTACAGATTTACAGATTTACCCTCTAGAGATTTAGTTGTATGTAGAATTTCTTAAGTATATATAACAATGCATTATCAAATACAGAACAGCTTTATAGGCTCATTATCTTTCAGATTTTGTATTTTTACATACATATAGATAGATATACTGTATATATAAAACATCAGGACATTTTCACAGCGCAAACTCTGATTTAGATGAGAAAGATTACTGTTTTGCTCATAAAGGTTATGAAAGTTGGCTTTACCTTGCTGTACTTTCACAGAGGAAGTGAGAAAATGAAAGCCTCTTTTTTTTTTTTTCCTTAAGTGACTTCTTTCCACTTCAAATGTATTAAATCGAGATCATTAATGATGTAAACAGCACAGAAGCTCACTTTCTGTTGTTTAAAAAAAGAAAAATGCCAATTTCTTTTTCTTTCGTACAGACAAACAAGGACACGGACAAATTTTAGTGTCTTTATATAAAAACATCTTAGCAAAATATAGCCAAGGCCTATTTAAATATGCATAAATAGCTTGAAAATATTTTCTCCATAGCAATTCGAAAACACCTTTGACGTACAATAGTCATTTAAGCTAAAAACAATAACAGTAATATCAAAAAAGTGACGGACACAGTCCCTGTTTGAATTTCTGTACATGACAAGCACCTGCGAGACACTTTCAAACCGGCAACATGTAGCTAGAAAAAAAAAGAAGAAGAAGAAGAAGAAGAAAAAAGACTATACAACTTTAAGCCATTTAAGGAGTGATTTTAAAAATTGTGATTTTTAAAAAGACTTTCAAGTTTGTTCTCGTACAACACATCTTTGGGTGTTTTTAATGTTCAAAAGTCTAAATAGTTTACAACAATTAGCAACTTCACCATAAGATTATATAAAACATGATATAAAATATGTACAATAGTGCATACGAAGCGTTGGACACTAATCAAGGGTAAACTAGATATGTCGAGTCTGAAAGTAAATCCAAATAAAACGTTTTTTTTTTTTTTTTGCACTAGCTATCATGATAAAAATTGATCTCGATTTTTTAAATATAGAAATATATGTAAAATGAAACTAGTCGTCATATTGCTCAGTGTAATGCTTTGAACCTGTTTTTGCGGGCTGTTTTTTTATTTTCATTTTTTTTGCCGTTAATTTGCGATAAAATTTCTAAACAGCTAAACATTTAATCATGTAATCTTTGCATAGTGGTTTAGATGTTTAATTCTAGCTAGAGTAGATGACGGTTACTTTTCAGACAAACTGATAAGCAGGAAGCTTATTTCTGACAGAGGTGATGGAAGTTATTTGTCCCTTTAAATACCTGACTTACCTGTAAAACTTTGGAATGGAGAAAGAAAAAAAAAAAAGAAAAGAAAAACTAAATGAATTGCACTTAACAGTCTGTGGGGAGGTTTACGTCCCACTTTAATTTACCCTTGTTAGCAAATACAGAAGCATAAAACAACCAGAAGAATCATAAATACAAATACGTTTCTAAGATATTAATCTTTTTTTTTTTTTACACTTTTAAAATCCCTGGCGTCACATTAGAAAGCTGACGATTAAACATCAAAAAGACATCAGTTATTAAAATCAGCAATTTGCCAATATGATTTGCAAAGTCTCAGAAATTCTGAAAAGCATTAATTAATTTTTTTTTTTATACTCGAGTGCACAACCTTTCTACACTTGAGTTTGTCCAGTCTTCTTAGTCACGTTAAGGGAAAAAAAAAGAAGAGTTGTGCACGAGCAAAAAAAAAAAAAAGGTCATTTTGCAGCTTCAGGAACGGGTGGCGCTCGGTCCAGTCTCACGGTCCAGGGATCAGGGGTCGGGGGGTAAAATGCTGGGTGTGGTAGAACGTCCTCTCTTGCCAGGGCGAAAGCAAACACTCCCCTCTTCCTGTTCACATCCTCTGAGATGAGCTTCCTGTCAGTGAGGTTCTCTCTGCTGCTGCCACCGTTTAAATCCTGCCGTCTTTCTGGCAGTTGAGCGGGCACCGGCGCTCCGAGCGATGGCAGACGCAATCCTTGGTCCCCTTGTAGCGGGTGGGTGTCCGGAGGGTAGAAGAAACTGGAGGACGAGCGCCAGGAGGAGGAGGGTTTGCGTCCCCGGCGTGGCCGTGACACCCGGCAGCTCTGACGCTTGATGTGCCGGTGCAGGTGGTCGGAGCGGGTGAAACTCTTGTAGCAGTGCTCGCACTGGTAGGGCCGCACACCCGTATGGATACGCAGATGGTTCTTCAGGTCGTAGTTGTGCACAAATTTGGAGTTGCAGTGCAGGCACATGTAGGGTCGCTCGCCTGTGTGCTTCCGCATGTGGATCTTTAGCTTGTCCTGCCTGAAAGATAAAGAAAATAAACATATTTTTAGCTGGTTGGTTTTATCCTTTGACACCTGTACCGGTACCTGTGAAGTTATTTGTTTAAGCTTCAAAAATCCTATCAAGAACTATTAAAGCCAAAAGCAGCTTCCCATAAACATGCATACATAATGTACATGAGTGAAATTTGCCCTACATACTGTAGGTGGAAATAAAAGGATGGGCATGCCACAGTGGTTTTTTCTGTTGTTATATTTCTTTTTGGTCTCTGGTCTTCTTGTGGTACACTAAAGTCATATCAACATTTCATTTTTTTCCTACTCTTTTTGGTCGAAACTTTTGTCTTCTAGCTTTCTGTTATTCGTCGTTACAGTGTGTGTGTGTGTGTGTGTATGTGTGTTCTAGTTAAGAACTGAAATCTAGGTTGTATTTTCTTGTTACAGTATGGAAACCACTGTGAAGCTCTGACGGAGGCTGACCACAAAATTGCACAAAATGTTTCACAAATGCATCTGCATGACTGGGGTAACGCTCCATGACAGACATTTGATGCTTTTGCAACTTCTCTGGGTTCTATGTGACTGATTTGGTCCGGGTAGGGGTAACTCACTGACTTTCCTGTTATTCATGACACTTCAGTGTTATGTTGTATGACTATATCGTCTTCAAAAGGCTTTTGAAAACTTTGATGTATAAGCATCATTAAACGCTGTCCAGAAAGAAAACATTTTTTTTGAAAGACTTAAGTTGAGGAAACAAAATCTTCCAGCCTTCCAGTCTTGGCAGGTGGATTGTTTCATTAGCCAAGTGATAACCTTCTGTTCATTGTGATTTAAAAGGCTAATATGGTCTCAGGTCAGCAGGTATGACCAGCACCTCAACTTTCACACCTAAACAGTGTGGATCTCACCCCCCTGCCAAGTGTGTGTTCTCAAGACTTGCTCTCAGTGCACCCCTGGAGGAAGCCTTTGGCACACTGGCTCTAAAGTGCGCCCACCTGGGTGCTATCTGGGTTGGACTTAATATATGCTATGCCCAGTGTCTGTCTTACCTTGTGAAGCGAACCTCGCAGATGGTACACATGTAGGGCTTCTCGCCTGTGTGCGTCCTCATGTGCCGAGGTAGTTTGCCTGCACCCTGGATGACCTTGTTGCAGATGGGACACTGCTGGGATGCTTTGGGCTTCAGCTTCCGCTCTTCTTCTAGCTGCCATGGTGGAAACAGCGACCCTAGGTGAGAGGCTGAGAGGAAACTCAAGTAGTTCCGCAGGTCCGCTTCGTCCTTAATCTGGCCTAGGGAGGGTTCAGGAGCCGCACCAACACTTGGGCTCACAAAGTCTTTAAGGAATTCTCTGTGGAGCAGAGTACCGGGGAGTTCATCTTTTAGTTCCTCTTTGATCACTTCTTTCTTGATGGCGAGATCCAAGGGTCCATTGTCCAACGAGGCAGATGGGTAAGGGTGAGGTGGGCATTGGGGATCTAGAAGCTGCGGGAAGCTTGAAAACTCTGCAGCCCAAATAGGAGGATAGAATCCAGGAAGAAGAGAGGTGAAGCCTGACCCTCTTTCCAGTCCCGGCATCTTTGGGTACAGCCCTTCCTGCAAGAGGGACTCGATGGAAAAGTCTTTCAGCGCTCTGCCTTCCAGTCCTTCTTGATCTCTGGGTTTGTCCGGGGTACGGGAGTGGCATCTCTGAGAGTTTGGCAAGTCCCTTTCTGAGTGCAGCTTCTGTTGTGAGCTGCACGCTGGGCTGTCTGCTCCTCGTTCCCTGCCAGCGATGCGGTTCTCCTGTTTCTCCGAAGCTTGAAGAGATCTTTCACTGACATTGTCCTCGTCACGTTCCTCGACCTCGCCATCTTTCGAGTCGTCCTCTGCCTCCTCTGCCATCTCCTCTTCTTCCTCGTCCTCCTCTTCTTCCTCGTCTTCTTCTTCATCTTCCTCTTCGTCTCCTTCTCCTCCACCAGTACCTCCCCCGCCTCCGGTGTCCATGATCTCCAAGCATACGTTAATGATACACGGGATCTCCAGAAGCCGTGCCGCACCCAGGATCTCCTTCACGTTGGAGGGTGTCACCGTCAGCGTCGACGTGTACGCAAACTCCAAAATGGCCGTCAGCGACTCGGGTGCTACAAAGTCCAGCTCGTAGACACCATGTTGGCTGGGGTCACCATCGCCCGTGGCCACGGTGAAGAGTTTTTTGAAGTACTGACTGCATGCAGCCAGCACAGAGCGGTGTGTGCGGTACTCCTGGTCTTTCACCACCAGGACCACATCACAGAGGAAGCCATCACGACGCTGTTCATTCAGACTACACAGGACGTCACTGCTGTGATTCGGGAAGGGGATCCCGATGAGGTCCTCCTCGCTGTGGGCCATAGTCTTATACGAATCTGCAGGAGGAAAGAAAGAAAGAACATACATTATATGTACAGATACCACATGTGCATGACAGAGCCTGATTAAGTAAAGGAGGCGTGAATGCCTTTTTTTTTTTTAGATGTTCAACAAATCCCTCAAGCACGACTTCCCAGGCTCCACACCTCTTTTAGCCGTCTCTCTTTCTTACAGTATCTTCTGCTTTCGGGTTTTTACAAGCCAAGCATGATCTCTGCAGCCTGATAAATTAAGACATATGAAAGTTTCCCTCTCTGCCTCTTTCTTTCTTTCTTTCTCTCTCTTACACATGCACACACGCACACACACACTGTCTATGTGACATTTGGAAACAAAACACAGGAAGGCAAAGGGGGTCAGCTCTAGTTTCTAGACTAAAGGAAAGAAGTTTGGAGGGCAAGATGGTTTTTATCCCCGCCACCCCCCTCCCCCCCCCCCTCGACTGTTCTAATATTCTTCAGCTTCTTTATTTAATACCCGCAGATCGGTCCTGTTCGCTAGTTTGCTCTCTAATCCAAATACACCTCCTGAGGAACTCACATCAAGAGGCACTACGAGGAGTCGTATGTTCAGCTGGCTTCGGCACACGGGTGAACAGCGACTGAATTGTACCTGTGGATTCGCTAAAATGTTTACGCTGCCTTTTACACAGAGCCGTTGGCACCGTCGGCCTTCATTCACAGCTATGAATAGAGCATAATCTCAGAGCGTGTACTTCACGCGGTCAGTGCAGACATTTAGATGGATGCTTTGAGACTCCCAAATCCAAACCAGCCTTGTTGACTGGCTTTAAAGTAAATGAGCAGGTTTTTATTTTTTATTTTCACCGGCGTCCACAGGCCAACCTCTTTCTTTCGTTCTTTCTTTCTTTCCGTCTTTCTTTCTCTTCTTTTCAAACGTGTTCGTTCACGATCTCATCTGAGCTCCTCACCAATCAAGTATTGAACATTTCTTGCACTGTTGCTAGGAGACAGTTGCTATAATTACCAGTTTATTAGACATATAGTCTAATAAAGAAGAAACAACATGTCTTTAAATGAGGAGAAGCGCGTAGTGAACATGATGAGCGGGTCTGAGAGGGGGCGGGGATGTCGTTTAGTGGAAAGAGAAACGCTGCACTGGAGCAGAACAAAGGACTCGACCTGTATTCTGCGCCGAGGGGTTTTAAACTTCTAGCGACCAGGGTCATCTTTAACGGCAAAATAAATTCCACTGATTTATTTTATGAACCTGATCTGATTATGTCTATATATTAAGCGCATTATGCAAATGTGCTGAGGATTTCTCTGTCTGTTTATACGTGAGTTTTTTTTTTTTTTGCAGAAGTTATTTCAATTTATTTATTATCTTTATAAATAATATTTATAGGTCATAGATATTTGGATTAAACCAATTTGATTTAAGTCACCAGTCAAATCAGAGGAAATAATTATATTAAGGAATCAATAATAAATTTAAATTTGATGATAGTGATTTCTGTCATTATAACAAAAAACAAAAACAAATATAAAACACAAACAAATCCTATAACTATGAATTACAGACCGCTGGATCTCAGTTTGAGATCCGCTCTTCTATATCGTACGCCAGTATAATATTTCGCGCTCAAATGTACCATATACACAGCACTTAGGAAATTATTAGGTTATTCGCTGAACTCTCGAACCTGAGTTTGTTTTTCTACCTTACGCAAGAATGTCTACGAGCAAGGACGTCTAGAGGTGCGGCAGCAGGACGCTCCTTCACGGAAGAACCTTTCTGTCATGCGTGTACACTTGTCATTTTAAAGATGTATTAAAAGTACACTTGTATTGTTTAAACATGACAGTGCAACACAGAAGGAGGGGGATCAAGATGTCCCCAGAAGTTCCCTGACAGGTTACAAACAAAAAATAAAAAAATAAAAAAACCATAAAAAAATAAAAAGAGAAGAAGAAGAAGAATAAAAGAAAAAAAGACGGTGCCCCTCCCTGGAAAATCCAGCCAAGTCAAACAGGCATTTAGAGCTAAAAACAACAGTCGATCCCACCCACTCTGGGAACACGTGCAACTTCTGTAGCTGCCTAACTCTGTGCTTTTTCCCTCCCCTGTCCTCATAGATACACTCCCATAATTATAGTCTGTATGTGTGTGTGTGTGTGTGTGTGTGTGTGTGTGTGTGTGTAGGATAGGAGCAGGATGTGACACATGCTCAGAGCGGGAAGGAGGGCACTGCTTTCCCACTGTAACGTCCTACATGGCTACCACCACGGACTCACGAGTACGCACACACACACACCCACCCATCACACACTCACACACACATCCACACACATGCATACACATACGTACAGCAGTGCCACCGACTAACTTTCTTAAGACCTAAATAATCGCTCAGAGAACTTAATTCTCTCCTCTGTGCCGTGAAGAACTCTAGATGAGCTTCTTAAAGATTTGATTAGACTCATTCAGAAGGAAATAATCAATATATATATATATATATAATAGTGCTAGATACATAGACAAGACGTAACACCTGGCAGTTTCTTAAGAACAAGGTCAAAAGATAATTTTATATTATATCAGTGCGATAATGTAATATTATTAAGTATTGGTTTTTATAGTAACAATTAATATACAGTAAAATGTTATTATATGCATGTTACTATATAATTGTTACTATGTAATTGGATAATTGTTCAAAAGTGAAATATTTCTGTATGATGATGCGTATGGAAGGAGTCTCCAGTTCCGTAGGAATGTCGTACGAATGAACACATTTTCCGCCGAGCCTTTAGGACATCTCCGTAACATGAGGTTAACGTACAAATTAGCAAATTGCTTTGCATAACGGTGCATCACACCTCTACTGTACATCACTGATTATTCGCTCTGATTAATGTGTTATTCGTTACGTACGGTAGGTCGCTGCTCGACTTGTTAACCACATAGTCATCTTGCTCGGTTCACTGCTGCGATATACGACGAGGTCGCTGCCGGATCCGCCTTCGAGTGCGCTGAGTATGTCAGGGTGTGAGCTTTTAATCTTTATGCATCATTCAGCTTCACCTGAAGTTCAGTGTAAATACGTCTTTCTTCAGAGGTTTTGGCTTTGAGTTTACGGCCGAATTCTGTAAAAAAAAAAAAAATTCTCAAGGTCTAATTCTGACACGAAAAAAAAAAAAGAGAGAGAAAAAAAAATGCAAAGCTATAGCGTTCACCTCTGAAACCTAAATGTCACTTAATTGAGTAAAAACAGAAGTAACTTTGATCTTTAAAATAACATACACACACACACACACACAC
>JAQMYL010000011.1:24451816-24464898 GCA_030014365.1 Clarias pachynema | reverse complement strand
GACATTTCTCAGACCGTGGTATCGGTCCCCGGTATTGGGGGACTTTTAACGAGTACGAGTACTTTAGAAAATGTGGTATCGATGCCGATATCGGTATCGGTGCATCCCTATTTAAAATGTTTTACTTTAAAAATTGTTTTACACATTTTACACAATTTATTTTTTTTAAAAATCAAAGCAAAAATGATAAAACAAAAAGTTTTCTACCGAGTGGGGATTAAAGATCTCCCACATTTTAAATGTACCCTGTCCAGGCTGTAGTCGTGGTGGCTCCATGATGGTGTAGGTCGGATCCGGTAGGTTAGGCTCTACTGTGTTCAGTTACCCATCATGTGTTGGGCCGGTGAACATCGGGGTTTTGTTGTTCAAGCGTATTATGAGAAGAACCGTTCTGTGATGGCGACACAGAGAGCGTTCCGTACACGCCTCGTGCTCGGTCAGAATGCATCCGTACCGTTGGAGACCTTTCCCTACCCCAGATTGGATGATGTGGATACAGAACACTTGTGGTTTCAACAGGGCGGGGCCACGACGTTCGCTCTGAGTGTTGAGGGAAATGTTTCCTGGACGTTTGATCTCTTTAAGGGAACACGTGGTGTGGCCGGTACGGTCACCAGATTTAAGGCCATGTGACTTTGGAGACACCTAAAGGAAAAAAGTTTTGAAACATCGTCCTCGATCTCTTGAGGATTTAAAGGAAAGGATCAGACAGGAAATCAGTCACATTCCGCCTGATGTTGACCCTGAGAGTGATGGAAAACTTTCGGGAATGTATTGTATTGCCAACGACGGCCGCCATTTGTGTGATATGATTTTAACTAATTTTTAATCCATTAAAACAAAACTGTTTGTGTACTTTTCGGTAATATATATACAGTTCTACAGTTCTTCCAGATAGCTACCGTTTATTTAAACCCCTTCAAAAAGTGGGAGGTCTTTATGCCCCACCCTGTATATTAAAGTATTTTTTTTATACAGTACTGTGATGCACATTTTGAAGAACCATATCACAAATAAAGAAAACAAAATAACAGTGACTGTTTTGCGGAATTTCTTTCTTTGTTTTTCATTACAAGCCTAAAGCCTGATGTCTTGTCTTCTTCACTATTTTTGCTTTACCGCCACCTTCTCGTATTGAACTCCCTCAGCTTCTTTGTTCTAATCTCATCGCTCTTAAGAAACCCATCAAATACTTTTGTCCCTCGTCTTCTTTCTCTATTCCTCATATTTCTTTTCAGATCATATGAGCCTGACATCCTTCCAGCTGATCAGCTTTATCCTATGATCAATTTTTTTTGTCTATTCTGGTGGGTGTGGTCTCTTCCATGATGACTCCGCCCCCCCTACTTAAGGCTCCTTGAGCTCTCCTCCCCTCATCATCGTGCCTTAAGCTCCTCCGCTGGATGTACATATGAGAGATTTCATTACACAGCTCTCTGAGGAATATACTTCAGTAGAACGTTCTTCATCGTTCCAGAGACGCCTCACATTGGTACAGACAGGACGAAAACAAAACAATACTGAATACGTGAAGGCCAGTGAGACGCAGAACTCTCCATCACTGCACACGTCATCTGAAAACAACCGCACTGTTGTTACACACTGTGTGTGTGAGTGTGTGTGTGCGCCCATCCATCTCTCTGTCGTCACATTACATATTTACTAAAACTTCTGCTTTTCCCACGAAGCAGAACAAGTTGTTGACCTCTTCATGTGTTAAGGGTCTTTCTCTTCCTGTCTCGTGTCTCGTCATGTGACCCTTTAAACTCGCATCCAGACGCTCTCATAAGAAGATACTCATCTTTGTTTTGAAGGGTCGTGCCACAGGAGGAATGATATATTTCCAGGTATTTTATGTGATTAAACTACACAGAGGTTTGTTGTCTGGTGCCTATGATGTACGTGCGCGAAGGCCGTTTCCAGGGCAACAAGCCGGCGTAGTCACGACCGAGCGCGCTGCTGCCGATCAATACACCGCCGCGGGGGTTCTTACAGAAGTGTGAGGTTGGCGATTCAGATGTGTCCAAGTGAGAATTTATGTCAAAGCCCAACGCCTCCCATGTTAATTTTGTGTTCATTGAACGGTATTTGTTTGATTTCGGGTTCTCGCTTTGCTCGGGAGGTTCACCGAGCCGCTGATCTCTCGACGTGTCTTGTTTGAGATCACAGTGTGTGCAGCGCTGGTTCACTAAAAGCAAACATGAAACACGGTGAGTTATCACGGATATAAGGTGGAATTGTAAAAAGTGAAGAGAAGTAAAGGAAGTAAAGTCAGACATGGTCCACCTCTTCTTACTCTGGTGTATTTGAGCCAAAGATACAAGGGGCGGAGTCTTATATGATCCGGCTTTTCCTGCTTGGGTGTATTTGAACCAAAAGTCCAGGGGGTGGAGTCAGGCAAGATATAGCTCCTCCTACTTGGGTGTACTCGAAACACAGTTCCAGAGGGCAGAGTCGGACATGATCCAGCTCCTCGTAATCGGATGTCCCAAAAGTTCAAGGATGGAGTTGGACCAGATCCACCTTCTCTTACTCGGTTGTACTCAAATCACAAGTCCAAAGAATGGAGTTGGACAAAACCCAGCTCCTCCTACTTGGGTGTAGTTGAAGCAAAAGCCTAATAGATAATGAGACTGGATATGGTCTAGTTCCTCCTGTTCAGGTGTAGCTAAATCAAAGGTTCAGGGGGTGGAGTCGGACACAACCCAGCTCCTCTTACTTGGATGTAGTTGAACCAAAAGTCCAGCGGAGTCAGACATGATCCAGTTCCCGCTACTTAGATGAACAAAATATAAGCAAAATGTTTAAGGGGTGGAGTTGGATTTGATCTACCTCTTTCTACTTGGATACTGTCAGATCTAAAGTCGATGGGGTGGAGCCGGGCATGATCCATTTCCTTCTACTTCAAACCAAAGGATAGGGGTGGAGTCAGGTATGATGTAGCTCCTCCTACTGTACATGGATGTAGTAGAACCAAAAGTCCAGCATGGTGTGTTTCACGTCGGATAAGTTTTTAGTGGTTCAAGGTGACGGTTTAGTGATTAAAGGTCGGATTTTGATCAGGTCTAGCGCCACCTCCTGGACGTCTATTTCTACAACAAGCGCATAAAAACAAACCTGTTTTAAAAGTGAACCTATTAGACAGAAAAGTGCTTCTGAACCTGTAGGTTTCTTTGACTGAATCGCATTAATGAATTTTGCCAAAGTTTATTTCCTAACTCACATTTTTCTATCGAACTCACGGAGGAGGGAGAGTGAATGAACGACATAGTGTAGTCAAATTTACAATTCTTTATGCAAATTCTCTATTTTTATTTGTCACATACGCAACAATACACAAGAAGGCTTTTACAACTGTCCATGACATAAAAATTAAAGACGGGATAGAATAAAAAGATTTCACTACAGATAGACAGAAAATTAAACTAAAGATAGAATTTACAATTTTACAATATATTTTAAAAATAAAAAAAGTCAGATTCAATGTATAAATTTACAGATTTACCGAATTGAGAATAAAAATAGAAATATAAAATTTACACAGAATGCGCGAAGTCTGTTTGTATACCGAGAAATAAATGTAACTATAAAAGGGTACAGATATGGTCTTTAGGAATGACGGCAGCTGTAAGAGTGAAACATGAAGTATAGTCATCATCACAGCAGTCTTTGTAGTACAGTTCTAGAACGATCCATATCAGGTGGCATTCTTCGGATTCCGAGGTGATCTGATGAGTCCGGTCATGCAGCCGGTCATGTTCTACAGAGCAACATGACGGAGATATGAGTGTTTATCTTCGTATCGTAGAAGGTTTTAGAAAACCGCAGCGAGACGCTGATAAACCTGAGACGAAATTCAAGTTTCATGTCTGACAGAGATTGAGTAAGTAAGACCTGCGTTTGGTTGCTGCTCTTACTGATGGCGCGGGTTTATGAGGACCTTAAATGGAGCCGTGTAAAAGCGGGTTTCGTTGCCAAGCCATGAGTGCTATATTGTGTTTTAAAGCACTCGGTCAAGAGTAATCACTCCTGTGGGAAAGCCTGCATTGTATCATATTCCACAGATGCGCGTTTGTGTGTGTATAAACACAAACTTCTGTGAGGACCAAAAACAACCACCAAAAGTCCCCACAATGATAGGTTAGAGAAACTACATTTGAGGACATATATATAGTAAATAAGAGCCAAAGTCTTTCATTTTGAGGAGTGAGGTAAAGCTAGGTTTAGTTAATATCCGTGCGCTTAGCATTAAGTAGCAATGCTAACAGAAGGTCCTCACAAAGAAACAGAAGCATGAATATGTTGTGTGTCTTCAGTTTAAAACCCAGCACCGTTGCATTCTTAATCCTGATTGGTCAGAAGACCTCTTCCATTACGTTTACTTCAGCTTTGAATGTAGATCCAGCTTAAAGAAAAAAAAAAAACACAGGTTGATGTTGATATGCTGCAACAGCCGGTTGAGATTTAGCGGTTATTCAGAGGTCCATGTGTTTTTGAGACACAGTACGTACAGGATATGACTCGTGACAACGCCACGTTCGCACTTCCTTTTCCACTTTTAGCAGCAAACGAGGGACCGAGGGAGCAGCTAAACATCTGTCTGGAACCAGACGTTTCCTCGTCACTAGTGCCGATTGTCACACCATCTAGAGGCGGGTTGTTTTAAAAAAAAAAATGAGAACCAGGAAATAGGATGGTGTTATATGGATGTAAGCTTTGAGTAAATAAACCCTTGAACCTGACACTAGTTTCATGGAAGGGCATTTAATAGCACTAACAGCTGAGGACTGATGCAGAGTCTTACAGAAGATTAAAGTCTCTCTGTGGATATATAATAACACGGGACAGACTGGAATGGAGAAGAAGAAAGGAAGGAAGAGGGCGAGCTGAGGTTATAAATAAAACGCTGAATGTCAGACTAGGGCTGTTAACTGTTGTGAGGAGGTGGACCAGCTGCAAATAAAGTGTAAAACTACCTGGCTCGAGTATCAGCCCGTCTGTCACAACATGATTCCAGACAGCCGGGATGTGACACGTTCCCAACATTTTTCCTTACTACAGCTCAGAAACATACTTTGAAGATGTTTGACGTTCATTAATCTGATTAAAGTTATGGAAATGTGTATAGAAACACTTCTTCTTTTTCTGTTGTCCGTCCACAGTCCCGCCCCCTCGTTCCTTCCCTCCCCTCGGTCGCCATGGAGAGCTCTTCGGTGGCATCGGCGTCGTCGGAGGCGGGAAGCACGCGCTCACAGGAGATCGAAGAGCTGGAGCGGTTTATCGACAGCTACGTGCTCGAGTATCAAGTGCAGGGACTTCTAAACGACAAGAACGAGAACGAGAACGACAACGCTGACAAGACGCAGTCCAACATCTCTCAGGTCTATAAAAACATGACCTACAGTGTATAAAGCTTAACCTGTGTATCAAAGCATAAACCCCAGTCTACAGTCACTCTCTGGTTTATATAACGAACCTGTAAAAACTAGGTTAAACCCAGTCCAGTGTGTGGATTTTATAACCATAAGTGAATATGAACTAAACCCAGGTTTATACAGTATAACGTGACCTATATAAACTCAGTCAAGCACGTGTCTCAGGTGTATATTTAACTATTATCTGTGTAAACTAAGATAAATCAAGTCCAGCTTACATAAACATAACATATATAAACTAGAAAAAAACCTAGTCTAATATTTCTCAGGTTTATATAGCTGTAACCTGTATATACTAATATAAACCGAATCTCTCTCTGGTCTATATAACGTAACCTATATAAACTAGGATAAACCTAGTCCAAAGTCTCTCTCTCAGGTTTATATAACTGGAACCTGTATAAACTCAGTCTAACGTCTTTCTGGTTTATATAACTATAATCTATATAAACTAGCAGAACCACAGTGTAGAGGTTTAAATAACCGTAACCTACATTACCGCTTAAAAGTTTGGGACTTGCAGATTCTTAGTTCTTTTGTTCAGTGATTTATTTTCTACATTATACAACAGTACAGGGGATTTTGAAGCTTTGAAATAACACACATGGAATTAGGTAATGAAGTAACAAGAACAACAGTCAGTTGTTATTTTAGGACACGGTGGTCAGCTGTTCTGGATCAGTTCTTGCAAGAAAATGATTGTCAAATGTGTTTGCAGAACCCATCAAGCACCAATGATGAAATTGTCTCTCATGAAGACCTTTCCAGGAAAGCAAGACTAAAAGCTGCAAAGGAGACGTTCATTTAGAGTCACCAGCCTCAGAAATCACCAATTAACCTCAACCAGAACCTCAGATTAGAGCCGTTATGAAGGATTTACAGATCATAAAGTAGCAGATATACATCTCAATATCAACTGTTTAAAGGAGAATAATTTTGGATGGTTTTACAGTGTAGAAAGAAATAAAAATCAGGAACGACAATTAGAAAGTGTTCCCAAACTTTTTTTTAGCGGTAGTGTATATAAAACTAGCATAAACCCAGTCTAGTGGGTCTCTCGCAGGTTTATATAACCGTAATGTATATAAACTAGAATAAACCTAGTCTAGTGTCTCTGGTTAAAGGTCTAGTGTCTCTGGTTAAAGACCTAGTGTCTCTGGTTTCCGCCTTTATGAACAAGTTGCGTTAATCTCATTTCGGTCATTTTTCACTGTCCTCTCTCTCCTTCCTATTTTGTTCCTCTCCCTTAATCCTCTCACCCTGCTCTTCCTATAGTCATCAATCTTCATGTCTGTCTGTCTCTCTCTCTCTCTCTCTCTCTCTCTCTCTCTCTTTCTCTTTCAGTGGACGGAGGACTGCAGTGATAAGATAGATTTGAGCTGGTCGTCCTCACGGGGACGGGGCTTGTGCAAAGTGGTGAGTCATCTGGACGTCATCTGGACGTCTTGTCTCTACTGATTACATTCTCAGAATTTACTGCACTTTTGATAAAAATAAACATAAACAAGTGAGTGTAATAATAATAATAATAATAATACACGCTGAAATCCTGGAAGTTTATCTGAAATTCTGTTTAGAGATTTTCAGAGGTGTTCATCGTTGAGACCCCTCCTGTCCATCAGACACATTTTATTTGATTGTAGGTCTTTTAGTCCTGGGAGGTCTTTTATTCTGTTGACAGTTTTGAAAAAGTTTTTAAACAAGTGAAGCCAAATTGAGTTTTAATGTTCTCAGAAAAATTACTCTTAAACATCTTATCTACTTTTAATATCATATAACAAAAAAAATGCCTCTCGGCATGAATACAGCAGTAGAAGCTGGCATGGCGTTTAAGAAAGAAGGAAAGAAATAAAGAAATTGTTGATTCTAGATCTTAGCATGCGCACTATGGAAGCTCATGTCTCTCCCCCTCACGTATTCCACATAACGATCCCGGAGAAAAATCACCACGTGATTGTTTAAGAACGAGTCTGGCAGCACAGCTGATCTAAATTAGCCGAGTGGGATCGCGTAGCGGTGTGTACGTTTCTCTCTGCGGGCTCTCGAAGCGCTCTTTCGCTCAGCGGTACTCGCAACCGAGTCCACTACGCCACCGTGCAGGGATATTTGTGTGGGTTCAAAAACACACATCCACACACCTCCCACACACCTCCCACACACACACACACACACACACACACACACACCAGTACAAATCATATAAAGTGATTAGATTTGGTTCCATTACAAACAGGTGCATTAAAACTATTGGAGTTTTATATTTTTGACCCCCATCTCTCATGATATCATAATAATAATAATAATAATACACACTCACAACATGTTTCGAGTGATTTTTGGTCATATTGATGCAAGTGTGTTTAAGGGAACAGGAAGAAAAAAAGTAATAGAGAGAGAGAGAACGAAGAGCCTCACTGCACATTTCTATTATGCTGTTTCATCCCGAGCTTAAGCTGATGTGGTACCAGGAGCTCTGGTTGCCATGAGTTACTCACCCTGTCAGCATTCTGTGTGCGTGTGTGAGAGAGAGAGAGAGTGTGTGTGTGTGTGTGTGTGTGTGTGTGTGTGTGCTTGTACACGAAGAGTCAGCATCCGAACCCATGTAATGGCAGGTAATTAAACACTCTCTACAGTGTTGTTGTTTATCACATGACGATGTCGAGTAAATCTTTCGAGGAATACTTTTTAGGAAATCTGCTCATCTCTAAACGATCGCCTGATCTGTCTCGTCGCCAACGCAGAACAATAAACCATAATCTTTTCTATACATATAATAAAACTGTGAAGTTGGCGTGTCCGTAACATATAGGTTTTGTTTCATCGCAGTCGGCCCTCGGGAAGAGAAATTTCAAATACTTTAACATTGAAATAGAAAGCGGCCTTTTATAATAAAAAAATCTTCGACTTTGACTGTGAAAAAAATCATTGGTTCATCTCAAAATTCAACAGATGTAAGGTTTTTCAGACGCGCTTATGAGTGTACAGTTGAAATCTACTCGATAAACACGATCTCATGCCTACTGTATATTCCAAAATTCAACAAATGGTGCCGTACATTTTTTTTTAAATAATGAGTTGAGGAGTTGACATTCCTGAAGTAGCAGCAATGAGTTAAAAAAATCATGTGACATATCATGTGTGTTTGGAAATGCCCTTAATTTCACTATTCTCTAATTTCTACTCTTTATTTCTTTCATGATGCAACTTCACCAATTGTTCGTTATCTCTAATAACACATTAGCAGCTTCTAACACAGTTCCATTAAAGTCAGATCTTGTCAGTTATTTATATATATATATTTTTTGCTTGTACATTTTGTAAGCAGTATCATCGCTGACATAAGCCCCGCCCACATGTACCACTAGTATTGACTTTAAGTAGCTACCCAAAAAGAGATTAGAACTATTTACTGCAGGTCACGCGTCTTGTTTTTCTCTTCACATCGTCTTTTTCTGTTTGTACAGGACGAGTGGGAACACAGCAGCAACGGAAGCACAGGTTCCAGACCCAGCTCGGGTTCTCGGCCCGGTTCCGGCTCGAGATCAGGTAGCCAAGGACGCAACAAACAATTCTGTGCGCCGTCCAAGGTACAAACACGCGCACAAACGTACACACGCACTCTCTCTTCTACACACAATGATCTGATCTACTGACTGAAAGGGGTGACGCGTTATTTCCTTTCTCGTGTGTTTAGAACGGAAACAGAGACGGCACGTTCGACATACTGGGGACGGACATATGGGCCGCCAACACCATGGACTCGCACGGGTAATGTTCTCCTCATCATCATCATCTTCTTCTCTGTGATTATACACACTTGAGATGAGCTCATAGAATGAAAGATGAACGAACCTCTTCGTTCTTCAAGGATTTGTGAACTGTATACTTTTTGTGGTAAGGATGCGCAAACTTTTGCTCATAGCTCTAACTCACTCTGCGAAAGAGTCTAGACACCGGCACTTGACAAGACATGACAAGTTCAAGTGAGCTGCTCAGAAAATGATTTATTAATAATTATAATTTATGGGTATTATAATAGTTACAGCTACTGAAGTCACATGATCTTGTTCCCTAGCATATCACCTTTTATGGAAAAATACATACAGTATATTTATCTTGATGTACAATGCATACTGCTTATTTTAATCTGTGTGTGTGTGTGTTATAGTGGTGCGACATGGGACCTGCAGCCAGAGAAGCTGGATTTCTCGCAGTTCCACAGGAAGCAGTACAGAGAAACACCGAAGCACCTCCCACACATCGACCGCGAGGGGTGAGTCCACGTTAAACACACACAAACACGGCCGCAAAGAACTTTACAGAACGAGAGAATAACACCGTATTTATAACTAAGCAGATTTCTGAACTCCTTTACACGTGTACTGTGAACCTAAAGGCTGAGTGACATCTAAAGATATAATCAGTAATTACAGCCGTATCCTTTTGAAATACGATCCTCCAATCAGGTGCATCGCTCCATCCCCATGTGTATATCAGTGTTTACAGAAGGGTTGTAACCGTAACCATTTTCCTATTCATCATTTCCTGTTTCACCTTACCCGGCTTTTATTCTAATCCCGCTCCACACGAACAAGAAATCACATTAATAAGCTTCTTAAAAATTAAAGCTGAACCCCAGAGGTCCGTAGTGCGAACACGTCATGTCGGCCGGCCACAGAAGAAGTTAAACTATTAATTAAGAGTGTAGTGTGTCAAATAGATTGTTTCTAATGTGTTTTAGTAATAAAGTTTGATTATAATCCTTTATATTGTAGAGCTGTACTGCGCTGTGGCTCAGCAGCCCCTCATATCATCTCCAGGTGGAGTGTTATCATCTTTTAGTTTATACTGGCCTCTAGTGGTCAAGAAAGAGATTGCGGTGGAGAAAAATGGTGCATATAAAGATGAGGGAGACGTGTCCAAGATTTAACCGTTTCTGAACCACTGCAGTGTTTTGGAGAGAGAAATTTAATCAAGTGAACCAGTTTACAATCCATTTCCTTTTTTTAAATTTTTTTTTAACCAGTTTAAACTTTTAATCATTAAATGTTAACTGGTTAATTAAACCACTGGTTTAATTAAGCAGTTACATTGTTTAACAGTTAAACAGTTAAAGTTAACAGCCAGTTGTTTTATCATTACGACTATTGGTTAACAAATGACTTACAAATAAATACATTAGGAAGAAAAATATGTTTTCAAGGCAATTTCCGGTTAAATCGCTCCCGGGTGCTCTTTCAGTTTTCACTCTGAAATATCTTGCCGTTTGAAAAGTCGTTCAAGTTAAGCTGTTCACGATAAGAGAGTCTGGACACCTTTGAATCCTTTGGTATTTTGGTTCCCTTTGGTTCCACACCACATTTTTATAATGAGTAAAAAAAATGCCAGAAGCAGAGAAAATAAAAAATCTGAAAATGTCCTTGTAAAACTCTTTTATTCAGTTCGTTCATGAAAAAGCTACACAAACCTTTAACAAAGTGATCAGAAATAACAAAAGTGTTTCACATTCAGTATTTTTTATTTTTTTTGTTCCTTTCTCTCCCCTACTCCATTCCTACAGCAATTCAGCTTTGTCTTTTGGCTCACTTTAGCAGCTTGCATCTACAAACACACACACACACACACACACACACACACACACACACACACACACACACAAAAAGCGGCATATTTGCTACACTTGAAATCAGAGAGTGTTTTGATATTCTTCTAATGAGAACCCCGGTGTGTTCTCCACCTCAGTACTGTTCTTTAATGAGACTGAAATGTCCGGTCTCAGAAAGAGGTGTAAGATTAAGAAGGTTAGGAAACACCAGTACAGTTCGATCCGTTCTCCTCATATCTGTATTTTATTCTCCGTCCGATTCCGTTACCCTCAGTGTTCCAGACTGCCATCAGACACGATGTCACCGCAGCAACCTTACTCGATAGTTTCTCCCTGCAGGCCATCAGGAGTCTAAATCAACTCTGTCTGTCTGTCTAACTTTACTGACCCTTGATCACTGGTTTCACTCAAACAGTGCAACGCAAAACCCTATTAAATTACCAATCCAGGCCAGAGATTATCAAATGATTTAGTTCTACAACTCAATCACTTCTCATCTCTCTTCCTCGTTTATGGCGTTCCGCTGTCACTCACATGATGTGTAACAAGGAGGCGGAGCTAAGCATGCTAACCAGTAATCAGGAGTTGGGGTACGATGCTGTTAGTTCGTTCTGCGATGTTCCGCAACGACCACAAAAAAGGTTAAGTGTTTAATTTTCTGCATAAAAGAATGGAAACGTAATCACGACGCCAAAACTCGAGGTGAATCTGGATGAACTGTACTTACGGCCAGGTGAGATAGGGGTGTTACATTTTCTACGGTTGTTGAGTTTATCATGGCATAAGTTGATTTATACATTTGTGTTATTTTTATCACCATATGGTAAATGTCTCTCTCACACACACACACGCGCGCTAAAAACTAAAATACACACTACTGTCTGATCGGAGACGGCACATGCAGTTCTAATTTGGCTGTAACTTAAAGTATTAGATAATTAAATCTGCCGTGTTGATTTGAGCTGTTACACAGAGACTCTGAGAACAGAAAGCTACAGAGGAGTTTACTGGAAGTGTGTTAAGACAGAGCAATAAATTGTAACTGTAAACTGTGTATTTGATAACAAACTGCCTAACACTGTTACATTTACTTTATACTGATAAAATGGTAATAATAATAATAATAATAATAATATAAACCAACACACGTGATGAAATTCTGTAGTTGTCTGAGTGCTACTTATTAGTTATTTGTATGTATTATTGTTAATATTCTATTGAACAACTTTTCTTTTTATTTACATTACAATAGGGAAAGGTGACTTTTATTTTAAGTGCAATCAATGTTTTTCCATTTTTTCACTTCCTGTAATGGCACACGTTCTACTGCTTACAGCAACGATCAGCACTTTACTTACTGTATATACCATTAATGGTGCTGTGAGAAATCATTAATGGTGCAAATCGATATCGTAGTACATTTTTTTTTGTTTTGTTTTCTCATAAACATTTTTAGGTTTATCATAAAGGTTTATATTGTAAATATGGTCATTTAAAATTTAAACCTGGATTTTGACTTTTCCTCCATGTTGCTTCCATGTCATGTGACATTCATGCTGTAGTATGTTTTTAAGGGGAAAGTACATGAGCGCACACAGCGGGGAACAGAATCTTTAAAAAACAAAAATGAAATGAAAAATTATTGCATCAGTTAGAGGTTCTGAAAGTCAGTTCCACTTAATACTTCCACTTCTCCTAGTAGTCAAAGATTTGGACACATTTCTAATTCAATGTTTTTCGTTTAGTCATTTATTATCTACATTTTAGAACAATACTGGGGATTTCAGAACTCTGAAATAACACACATGGCATTGGGTAATTAAGTAACAAGTAGAAGAAGTCAGTGATTATTTTGAGACATGAAGGTCAGCTGTTGTGGAACAGTTCTTGCAAGAACAGTATCGTCAAGTGCATTTGTAAAACCCATCAAGCTCCATGATGAAACTGTCTCTCATTAAGACCTTTACAGGAAAGCAAGACCAAAACTGACCTCTGCTGCAGAGGAGACGTTCATTTAGAGTCACCAGCCTCAGAAATCACCA
>JAQMYL010000011.1:24427632-24438416 GCA_030014365.1 Clarias pachynema | reverse complement strand
GTGTGGCCTCTGTATCCATCAGTCACAATAAGGAGGTGTGGCCTCTGTATCCATCAGTCACAATAAGGAGGTGTGGCTTCTATCTGTCTTTTACTATAAGGAGGTGTGGCCTCTGTGTTTGTCAGACATAATAAGAAGGTGTGGTCTCTGTATCCATCAGTCACAGTAAGGGGGTCTGCCCTCTTTATCTGTCATAAGGAGGTGTGGCCTTTATAACTGTCAGTCACCATAAGGAGGTGTGGCCTCTGGATCAGTCACTCATAGTGAGGAGGTATAGACTCTGTATCCATCAGTCACAATAAGGTGGTGTGGTCTCGATCTGTCATTCCCAATAAGAAGGTGTGGCCTCTGTTTCTGTCACTCAGAGTAAAACGGTGTGTCCTCTTTATGAGTCACTCATAGTAAGGGGGTGTGTCCCCTGTGTCTGTTTTTCATAGTAAGGAGGGTTGTCCTCTGTGTCAGTCACTCGCAGTAAGGAGGTGTGGCCTCTGCATATGTCATTCACAATAAGGAGGTGTGGCTCTGGCCACAGGAAAGGAGGTGTGGTCTTTGAGTCTATTACATCAAGTGAAGGCGGTGTGATCTTCACGGTTATTGACCAGCACTGAATTAAAACATAATGTACACAATAGATTCATTAGATTTTCGATAGATTTTAATCTTTTATGTACTGTGCCATTTAGGAGACATCTTATCTGGCTTTGATTAAGACTGAAGGCTTGAAGTGTTGGTTTTGGACCACTTAAGGCTGTAATTGGCTGTAAACGTCTGCCTGCAGTCTGCAGAAAACGTGTGCTCTTTCTCTAGGTCATATTCCAGGAAAAAGGAAGCGCTGTGACTTTAACAGCACCGGAGGAAACCCAAGTCAAACGTTTAACCCGACCGATTTCTCTTAATCTGCCGAACAGGAGCGGAACGCTAAAAAAATAAAAAAATAAAAATAAAAACCCCACACCGTACTCTCCATTATGGTTCCCCTGCTGTCGTGACCTTTAGAGCAGGCGGTAGGAAAAGCGAGAGGTGAGGAAAGTAGAATGCAACAGAGAGAAGCGTTCAGGAAGTCATACGGAGAGAACGAGGGGGAAAACGATCACGAGAGGAAGGAAGGGATAATAGGAGATGACAGGAAAAGGGCAGTGTGTAGTGGAGGGGAAAGAGAGGCGCTGCTTAATGGGCTGTGAAAATGTGCAAGAGAGAGGAGGAAAGACAAGACAGGACAGGACAAGACAGGGGACGAGCGGTGTATATGTGACCTGCGGTCAATCTGAACCCAACTTCATTGCACAACATGGTGCAGAATCTTTTTCTGCCCCCCATCCCAACTTCCTCTCTCTCCCTCTCTCTCTCTCTCTCTCTCCCGCTTGTGCTTATCCCCCTGACAGAAGGCTTTCCAGCCTGTTATTGCTGTGTACTGGCCACCCACAATGCTTTGCTTCTGGCACGGAGGACACTGCGGTCTTGTTGTTTGTTGGCATCATCATCGCTCTCTCTCTCTCCCTCTCTCTTGTTCTCTCCCCCTCTTTTTGCCTTGTTGTTTGTTGGCATCCTCTCATTCTTTCCCCTATAGGTCTGACAGTGGGCCTTATTCCAATCTTAAATCACTCCCCACCCCCCCCCCCTTCTTGTCTCTCTTTCCTTTTCTGCCTCTTCAGCACAACCCCGTGCTTTTGACGTCCCACAAACTGCTGCATTGTCTGCAGCCCGGAGCCAAGCGTTCGATCCACCCCGAAGGTCCCAGTGTCCTATAATAATTATTAGCACAAAGCTTCAACGGAAGGGATTTAGCCACAAAAAAAAAAAAAAAAAAAAAAAACCCAGTTTTAAACTCTAAGCTCAAGGATGCTTTCAGTCTAGGGACTCGGGCACGGATACACGTACTCTCGAACTCGAAGTCCGATACATTTTTTTCCGGATGTGAAGCAGAATCATGCGTAGTGTGAAAACCGCCTCCATCTAGTCGATCTTTTAAGACCCGTTTGGTGTTTTGGGTTTGCCCCGCAGCTACAAAGAGGATTCTACATCCTGAAGATTCCCCAAAGCCAATCTCGCCTTCGCATCACCGTAGCGCCGATACTGTAGATATAAAAACCCGCTGCTGTGATCGTGAACACCGTCCTGTAGCGTATCCCAGGATTCCCAGTCTGCTCGTAGTGAACGTTTCATCACGCTCGGTGTAGTAGAGTAAAGACGAGCAGCACCATCAGCGCCTCGGCTCAATCGTCAGGGATCCGATATCTGTGAGCGCAGTGTGGAAGAATGAATACATGTAAAGTTTAGCTGTGTGCAAGTAGCATTTTTAATAAATTCCTGCTCATGTTTAATGGTTTGACTCACTCATTTGAATCATTTTATTCATTCACAGCAATTTTTTAGGCCCTAACTTGTTCTTTTAATAAAGGAAGTGATGTAATTTGTGTTTTAAAAAAAAAAAATTATGCTAAATGAGTGCGAAACGACGTTCCTCCAGGACCAAGGTGCTCCATACAGTAGAACATAATTAAACAACATAAATTACCAAAACTAACTAAGAAAACTAATTAGCTGACTAGCCGAGACAGGACAGATTGACATTTTTTAATTAACAGAAAAGTCCTATACAAAAGAGACAACATAAAGGGCGCGTGCAAACGTGCTAACGAGAGCGACAAAGTGACGACACGACAACATGACACATTTCAGTACGATGAGGTGATGAGTGTGTCTGACGCAGTATAATGTTTGTATTAAGCGATTAGACTCATTAGTGCAATTTAATCGGTTACGTATCGTCAGTCGATTAGGTTACGTGACTCGTTCGGTCAGGTTTCGACTTCACTTTTTCTAAACACTTTACCGAACGTTAAATGGTCTAAAACTGACTAACTGACTGAACGACTTCCCTTTTCTGCAAATACTCATGTTTTGCAAGAGGATCCCGTCCTCTTTTAAATGTATGTGCGGTCGATGCAATACCACCACCTACTGGACAGTTATGTTGGGCAAAAGATTGGCAGGAAGGAAAAACATTTAATTCATTCATTCATTCATTTATCGTCTATTCTGCTCATCCTGTATGCAGGGTTGAAGAGGCCTGAAACACCCTGGACAGGGGGGGCAATTTCGGAACACCAGTAAGCCTCATCTGCAATTTTGCGCAAATTTCATGCCGATATATACGTTTTAATGCTAGATTATTAAGAACAATATAATTTACTAATTTTGTAACACAAATATTACTGTGAATTTGGCTAAATTTGCATATAAAATATAATACTGTACAAAGTTTTGAGTCGTGTAGAGAGAACACAAAGCGACCTTGTGATGGTGAATAATTACCGTATTTACTCTACGGTACGCGTACCAAAGAAAACGCGCTCGCATGAACTACAGTAGAGGGGTAACATCTGTATTTTACATTCCAGCACTGAAGTGGACACAGCAGTACAGTACTGTACAGTATACAGGTTTACCTTTACATTGTTTTTCTTTATTTTTAAGGGTAATGTATTAAGCTAAGTTTGAAGTAAAAATAGGAATTTTAAAGGCTTTAAAAAAAAAAAAAATTTTTAGGAACTGTAGGAACGTAACCCCCATGAATTTCAGGGGTTGATTGTACTCCTTGATTAAAGGCCACTGTTGGGCCCTTGAGCACGGCCCCTAAACCCTCAACTGCTCAGACGTATAATGAGATAAAAATTTAAGTCATTAAATTTCATTCAGAACACCGAGGTGTCACAATATTCCCGCCTTAATCCAGCTGTGTGAGAGGCAAATATTTCTCGGAAAAGTCAGGAATTTTGTATTTTTATACCGCTATGTCCCGCTATGCCCACCTTTTTAAAAAATGTATTTATTTATTTATTTATTTACATTTTTGGCAGTACTCAGATGTAGGTCTTTTATAAAGAGTCTTTTTATTTCTTTTATTTACTTTTTCCACGTTATCTCACCCTCACATGCCCAATTAATGAGATTGAACAAACCGTTAACAATTTACCCTTTTGTGCTCCTTTTTTTTTTTTCTTCCCCCTTATCATTTATTATTTTATTTTTCATTTTAGAAACCTAGAGCAACTCGTCTCTCTTCTCAGAATTTCGGGTTTGCTTATCGGTCCTCCGCGTCTCGCTTCGTCCCTCGTGCACTTCCTCATGTGAACAGAAAAATTACTCAACACCTAGCTGAACGCTGAAATAAACGCCGGCCGAGACGGACGAGCGCTCTGATATCATCAACCCGGAGGAGGATTCGGTCCGATCGTGCCGAGTAATTTCCGATACCCGCTGGAGCAGTGAGAGTGAGAGCGAGTTTCACCAAACCTCCCTCCCTTCTATATATGTGTGTGTGTGTGTAACTGTGCTGATCCGATCCATTACAGCCAAAGGCTTAAACCGGATCTTATATCAGCGCCTCTAATCCGAGACGTTAGACCGCGAGCCAAATGTTTGTGTTTAACGTTCCTCTGGTTTCAGGCTGTTTGTCTCAGAGCCTCATTTCCACACGGGCCGCTTGTTCTCTGGATTAACGTCGGAAATATCCAAATCCTGGTGTGTGTGTGTTTGTTTCAAGCTCTGAGCAAATACACATGGGTGTGTGTTTGTGTGTGTGTGTGTGTGTGTGTGTGTGTGTGTGTGCGCTCTGCCTGCCGTGATGGTGTTTACTGAGCAGAAGTTTAGCCAGAGATCAGACTCCATCAAAGAGCTTGAGAAAATCGAATGTTGAGCTCTAACAGTGTGCGCGTATTTAGCTGTGTGTGTGTGTGTGTGTGTGTGTGTGTGTGTGTGTGTGTGTGATTCTAACCAGTGGATCAACGGTTTCTCAGACAACCGGTAACAGCCAGCATCTAAATCTGTATAATAAACCATCCGCCATATCTTTGTGTTGTTGTTGTTTTTTTTTCTTTTGTCATGTCTTCTCTACTCTCTTCTTCTTTCCCATCTTCTCTTCTTTTCTCAAGTTATCCTCTTCTCTAATCTCCTCCCCTTTCTTCTCCACTCTTCTCCCTTCTCCTCTCCTTTTCTCTCTTCTTCTCTTCTTTCCTCTCCTCTCTTGTCTTTTCTTCCCCTCTCATCCCTGCTCTACTCTCCTCTCCTCTTCTCATCTTTGATTCTCTCCTTATCTTCACCTCGCATTTCCTTCTCTTCTCTTTTCTCATCTCTTCTGTTCTCTTTTCTTTGTTTATTGTTTTTTCTCTTCTCCCTTTCCTTCTTTTCTCTTCTCCCCTCTTCCCTTCTCTCATCTTCTTTTCGCTCTTTTCTTTATCCTCTTTTTCATCTTCTCGTCCCTTTTTGCAACTTTTCTCTTGGCTTCTCATCACGTCGTCTTCTCTTTTCTCTTCGTAGTTTTCCTCCCTCTTTTCTTCCCATCTCATTTTCACTTTTCTTCTCCTCTTTTTCCCTCCCTCTTCTCTTTTCTCATCATCTCTTCTGTTCGCTTCTTTTTTTTTTTGCTTCTCATTATTCTTTCATCTCATTACTTCTTCTCTCTTCTCATCTTCTTCTTCTTACATTTTCTTTTTTTCTTTTCTTTTCCACTCTTACCTCTCATCATCTTCTTGCTCTTTTCTTGTTCCGCTCCCGTTGTCTTATATCTCGACACTTATATCTTCTCATCCCCCTCTCTCTTTTTTTTCTTACTTTTCTTTTTGCAACTTTTCTTTTGACTTCTCATCTCGTCTCTTCTCTTGTCCTTTCTTCTCTTCATAGTTTTCCTCCCACTTTTTTCCCCCATCTCATTTTCTCTTTTCTTCTCATTTTTTGTTCCGTCTTCTTCTCATTTCTTCTCTTTTTCTTTTCTACTCATCCTCTCCTCTCCTTTTCTCTGCACTTGTCCTCTCCTTCAATCCTCTGTCCTATTGTCTCTTACTGTTTTGTCTCCTGCATCTTCTGTCCTCATTTCATTTTGTTCTGTTCTCTCCTCATGGTCTCTCCTTTTCTCTGCACGTCTTTCCACTCATTCTGTCTCCTCTGCTCTTCTCTCCTCCTCCTCTTCCTCTTCCTCCTTCTTTTCTACCAGGTGTCAAAGTCTAATCATTTACATTTTCCTCTCAGTTCATTTCTCATTGTTCACTTCTCCTTTTATCCATCCGTCATTCACACTCCTCCTCACTCTGGTGCTTGTAGAGACGCCGAGTCGCCGCAGGACACGCTGACCGTGCTGCTGCCCTGCGACGGGAAACGCCAAGTGTCCAGGTCAGTGTCTCCAGCTCACGGGTTTCTCGTGAGAACAAATTCCACACAACGTCAACTTATTTACAAAGATGTCCCGAGCGCAGTCAGGATCTGATTACTAAAGCTGCGTTATCGTGTGTGTGTGTGTGTGTGTGTGTATATAAAATGTAGTTCCACTCAAGGCGTCTGTAGTGCACTAGAGGCAGAATCGCGGCGCGTCACTGTGGTGTAAAGAGGAACGTTTAAGGTTCGTACTGAAGTGCAGCTTCTCCTCATTCAGACGCTGGAGATCGCTAACGACGCACTCGCGCAGCAGCGTAGCGCTAAACACGTGCTCCATCACTCCGGCGGGAGGGAGGGAGGGGGAGGGGGGGAGCTGCTGTGAGGTAACACTCCGGCGGCGTGAGCGCGTGTAGAGATTAATCGCTTCATTAATGATCAGTATTATCATTTATATAACTCTTCTCTCCTCTTCTTTCACTCCCTCTCTGCCTTTTTTTTCTCTTATTCTTTCCTCTCCTTCTATCTTTTCCCCTCTCCTTTTATGACCTCTTCTGCTTCTCTCCCCTTTTCCCCTTTCTCTTTTCTCCCCTGATTTTCTTTCCTCTTCTCTCCTCTCCTTTCACCTCCTTCTTCTTTTCTCCTCTGATTTTCTCTCTTCTTCTCCCCTCCTTTCTTCTTATCTCTCCTTCCTTTTATTCTTCTCTTCTCCCTCTCTGCTTTTTTTTCTCTCTTCTTCTTTCCTCTCCTTTCATCTCCTCTCCTTCCATCCTTTCCCCTCTCCTTTTATCTCATCTCTGCTTCTCTCCACTTCTCTCCTTTCATCTCATCTTCTCTCCTTTCCTTTCATCCCTTCTCCTTTTTTTCTCCTCTGCTTTTCTCTCTTCTCTCCTTCCATCTTTTCGCCTCTCCTTTTATGACCTCCCTGCTCCTCTGCACTTCTCTCTTTTTGTTTGAATGTCTTCTCCTCTTTTCTTCCCTGATTTTCGCTCCTCTCTGCTTTTTTCTTCTCCTTTCATCTCATCTTTTCCCCTCTCCTTTTATGTCCTCTCTGCTCCTCTCCACTTCTCTCCTTTCTCTTTTCTCCCCTGATTTTCGTTCCTCTTCTCTCCTCTCCTTTCACCTCCTTCTCTCCTCTGATCTTCTCTCTTCTTCTTCCCTCCTTTCTTCTTATCTCTCCTCCCTTTTATTCTCCTCTTCTCCCCTCTGCTTTTCCCTCTTCTTCTTTGCTCTTCTTTCATTTCTCCTCTCCTTTCTTCTCCTCTTATCTCTTCTCCCTTTCTCTCCTCTTTTCTCATCTCACGTTCTTTCCTCTCATTTCTCCTACTGTGTCACTCCTCGCTCCTCTGCTTTTTCTTCTCTTTCTCCTCCCTTCTTTCGACGTCATCTTCTCCTCCTCTCTCATCTCCCTTTCTTTTTTTCCTCCTCTTCTCTCTTCTCCTTTCGTTTTTTCTCCTCTCACTTGGAGGTAAAGTCTCATTCCTGTCCAGCCGCAGAACAAAATCAACATTTTGAAAAAAACATTTATTCCTTTTTCGCTCCATTCAGAGGATTTCAGCTCCGTCGTTTATTTAAGTGTCCTTGTAAATGTTTGAACAGAACTGTTCATCTGTAGTGTGGGTATCTGCTCCTGGAGAACATTCAGGGACGTGTGTTAATGCCGTACCCCCGTGTGTGTGTGCGCTTAAAATTTATGTAAAACCAAGTTATTATATTACAAGGTTGAAGATGATGATGCAGAATTTGCACAAATTCCCTGACGTCTTCAATCAGAATGCAGAGTTCAGACGAGGCTGACTGGAGCCGAGCAAAAGAAGGCTGTCTGGTTTACTTTTTTTTTTATTTGTTTTGTTTTGTTTTTTTGTGTTTTTTTTTTTTTTTAAATCACCCACAGCAAGGTAATGCTGAAACTTTTTTTTTTTTTTTCCCCCTCCGCTTTTTATCTTAGGACACGTCTGTCCTTGCATCATGTCTGCCAGGTTTTTCTGAACTAAAGGTACGAGGAGGAAGAGGAGGAGGAGGAGGAGTGTATCGTGTAAAGCAGCGTCTCGGCCTCCACGCGAGGAGCCATTGATCCGGGTTTTCAGTTAACTTTACATGAGTAAAGCAGAATTCCTGCACCGTCTCCACTCGAGTGACGAGCGGGGGTTCAGTCCAAGGTCCCGAGTCGGCGTGTACATAATTACTCCACTAATTATACAGGGTAAAACCTTTAAGAATCCATTCAGTAGGTAAATATTATCCGTGTAAACGCTTCATCCGATCATATATTCTGCCTGCGCAGGTTTGCCCCGCATGGAGGTAATATTTAGTTGATGCGCGAAGTTTCTCAGATGGAGATTTAGCGTCTGTTCCTGATGAGTTTTCTTTTTCTTCTTCGTTTCTCCTCTTCTTATCGTGGCAGGTTTTTAAGTACCTTGAATCAGAAGATGACATTCTGATTAAATGTTTATCATCAGATCAGCATCCGTGTGAACAGTCAAGTTGGAGATTTTGTAGAGATATTGTGTGAATATTGTGAGGTAACAAACACCAGCTTGCATTGTCAGTACAACTTCACACAAGTGAATTCTAATCCCTCGACCCAGTCGGCGTGACGCAGACGCGTCTGATCGGACCGATTCTACAACCGGAAGTCGTAGACGCGCAAAAAACACCACCAAAATAAAGAAATAAAAACGGTTCTGAGGACGGTTCCAGAATTAGCGGCCTGCTGTTCCAAACTGTTCCCAGAACTTTCCCCGAATCCCGGTTCTATAATTTATTTCGATCTTTCGTGTCTCCGTGAGTCACATCGAGGAAGTACAGAGCCACTAGAGAGCCATCGGCTGTGTCCCGTTCCACAGTGCACTTTAAAGGGTGCTCCCTCCTCCCTACTTCCTGCTCCATGTGTAGGGAATGTCGACGGAATTCCAGAATTCGAAACACCCTGCGACGTCACCAGAGCGGACGTCACTTCCTCCGTGCGTTACCATGGTTACGTGAGCATACTGTGGAAATTAAATATTGAATAATAATAATAATAATAACATTTAGTAAAATATATACTACTGAAATGTGTGTAACTCGTGAATAATTTGATTTATTTACAATATGTACAGAGAAATTATTAATAAGTTGATTAGATTAATTGCAAAATCATTGATCTTAATATTATTATTATATTGGCTTTGATAATAATAATAATAATAATAATAATAATAAATACATGAATCCTTTTTCGAGCTCCAGCGAAGTGGAATGACTGATGGGAAATTCTCCAGTGTGTGTGTGTGTGTGTGTGTGTGTGTGTGTGTGTGTGTGTTAATCTAGTGACATCACTGCGTTTAAAGGCAGTCCTCGAGACGTTATTAAAACCTTTCTGGCAACCCTGAAGCTGTAAACAACATAAAAACACAAGACACAAAGCGATACGTTCGACAAATAACCTGCAGCTCGTCACGTTACCCGAAACCATAAGGACTTTCCCGTGACGCAAAACCTGCTGACCGTTACAAAGCGCTGACGGAGGAGTAACGTGACACGTAGTGAGAGTGAACTCTAAATAAAAACAACAGGAAGCGAAACGTAAATACACAACAGCGCTGTTTTATCTGTGCGTTCGCTGTTTTGACAGATCGCCCGTCTGAGTAACGAGGGGTTTATGACAGCTCTTGTAACCAGCACGACACAAACCTACACACACATACACTTAGGATGCAGGTAGCTATTGCTGTGAGTGTGTGTGTGTGTGTGTGTGATGTCGTAGGGCTTTTTAGTTATTAATCCAAATAATTTATGCATTTATAAATCCATTCCTGTGAGGGCGTGGTCGTCTGTAGCATCAGTCTGTAGAGCAAAGAGTAGAGTGTGTGAAAGATTTTCTGCCCTGTCATCAGGTCAGAGTGTCACAGTCAGAAGTCCTGATGTCTTGTTTCCACTGTGTGGTTAAGAGCAGCGCGCGTGTACGGGGAATTCCTGCGCCGGAGTAACTACAGAGGTTCAGTGTGGATCGGTTACTGGATGCTGTTTAAGGACGCGGAGTCTCTGCTTCGCCCCGAGGCTGCTGCTGTTTGATCCGCTTCCCCACGTTAGCCACAGCGTAGCCGCTTCGTCTGCCCTAATGAAAACGAGCGGCTTTTAAACGAGTACCGCAAACGGAACCGGCCTGCTTCAGGTCCCAGATGGTCAGCAAAAAAAAAACAAAAAAAGCACTCCTGTTGTATTTTACAGAATTTCTTTTTATTATTTTTTTCCTAAGGCACATGTTGGAGCTGAGCGCCGTCCTCAGAGGCAGTGCAGTCAGCACATGAGGTGTTTTTCGTCATGTTGTATTGCACAGAAAATTGACACAAAATTTCTCCCGGCTCGGTTCAAAGAACTTAAGAAAATAAATTTTTAAAAAAGCGTTTTGGTTGTTCATGTTCATGTGAGCAGAGGTGGAAAGAGTAATAAAGTTTTGTACTCAAGTAAAAGTACTGTTACTTTAGTGACCTTTTACTGAAGTACAAGTAAAGTTACCCTTATAAAAATCTACTCAGAGTAAAAGTTACTGAGTTACTTTTTTGTTTTTAACAGCGGGGGGGTGGGATGGGGGATGGAACACCTTTGCATAATAAATCTGTTCCCTTTGTTGTGCTTGAAATCAAAGTGGTGGC
>JAQMYL010000011.1:24351761-24372972 GCA_030014365.1 Clarias pachynema | reverse complement strand
ACTTTTTCCATTTCTCATCTGTGATTCTCTCTACGATTACCGAACAGGGAGTGTATTTGTCTGACCACCAAAGAAGGACAACTTAGTGTAAACAAGGCGTATGATACTCAACCTTACAGAATGTCATTTCTTTGTATTAATAAGTTAGACAGAGAGTTCTGCTGTACAGAAAGGCACACAGACATGTACGTGGACTTCAACCTCAAATAATAATAATAATAATAATAATAATAATAATAATATAACTGATTACAATAAAGAACATCAGATTATTTTGAGCCTTAACCTTTTAACTATTTCTACAAATTCTTTAACCATCAGCGACGTGCACTTACGTTAGTATGTAATATATAATATCAATACCGATATAATAATGAATTATATTAATTTATAGTTATAGATATGTAAGATATAGTTACATATCTTTGTCTTACTATGAGAAAAAAAAACAGTCTTAACCAAAAGTGCTAACAGGAACCTGGGTTGTTTCATGGGTGTGGCTCTAAACGGATAAAAAGTGAGACATGTCGAGATTGAATGAATAATATCTTGTCTTTGTTCACTCAGTCCCACAGTGTGCTCTAATTACTCTACCTACTCTGTCTTCTCTTATAAAACATTTTTTGTATTGTAAAAGGTTTGTAGCAGAATCTTTAGCTAAATTGATTCTAATGAAGCAGATTCGATGCCTTTCTGATGGTTTATTTATGCTACGTGTGGTTAATACGTGAGATGAATCATTAGGAGGATCGTGAGCGTGATGCTGTAGCTCTACAGAGTGCGTTATTCGTAAAGCTGAGATCTGAGTGGGTGTGTTAAGCTCCGCCCACACAGGAACCTCAGACGATCTGAAGGTACTGTACCTCGACTTCCTGTCGGCACACGAGCGAGTGACGTGAAGCGCATGGCGACGGCTAGAGCGTTTCCTGTCAAGTCTCACAAGCGCTTTCTTTGCATGACTTTCTATTTATCTATCTGTCTATCAGTCTAGATAAGTCAGTCAAGTCTCTCGCTCTCTCTCACACACACACACACACACACACACACACAATTTCATGTTGATACCTGTTTTTTTAAAGTAGGTCTTTTGTGATAAATAATCCAAGCAGATAAATTTGTCTATCTGTCTATCCGTCTGTCTGTCTATCCTTATTCCATCCATGTTTGTTTGTCTACATTCAGATCTCTTCGTCTATCTATCTCTCTGTCTGTCTGTGCATCTCTCCATGTGACCGACAACCGTTCATCTGTCCGTCTCTATTTTCCATCTGTCTGTCTGTCCGTCTATCACTGTGTCCGTACATCTCACCATATTCATATTCCTGTGTCTCCATCTCTCCGCCCTCATCTGCCTAACCGTCTGTCTTCTGTACACCTGTTCATCTGTCTGCCTTTACATCTCTCCATCTATCCATCAATTTGTCTGTCTCCCTCTTTATTTATCGATCCATTTGTCTTTCCTTCAAGTTCAAAGTTATCTGCGTGTCCGTCTCTCCATCCATCCATCCATCCATCAGTCAGTCCACCTCGCCACTTCTGATACATCTGACTGTCTCTACATCTCTCCATTTATCCGTCCATCTATCTGTCTGTCTGTCTGTCCATGTATCAGTCTGCCCGGCTTCCTCTCTACCTATCCATTAGTCTCTTCATCCTCTGTGTGTGTGAAAGTGAATTAATTAGACCACAGATTATTTATTTATTTAAGACTCAGCATGGGCCAAAATTACTTGATCTCACACACACACACACACACACGCACACAGTGTGTGTGTGTGTGTGTGTATGTGAGAGAGAGAGAGAGAGAGAGAGAGAGAGAGAAAATGTACTAACATCCTGTTAATGATGAAGCCCTAATCAGCTGCAAATATATTTCAGTGTTACAGTTCTTACTGTCTGAGTCTTCCAGACAGACTGAGAGAGAGAGAGAGAGAGAGAGAGAGAGAGGCGTAAGAGACCAGCAAGCACTTGTCAGAAACGCATGAATATTCCCCTTCAGGCGAACGCTAAATCAGAACCAATTATCCGGCGAAAAGCTGAAAGGCCAATCCCGGAAAGAGAGAGATTTTGAGGAAAAAGAGAGTCAGGGAGAGTAAACAAGTGTGAGAGAGAGAGAGAGAGAAGGAGAGAGAGAGAGAAGGAGAGAGGTTCAGGAAATGGGTTCATTGCTGCTCTTTGATCTGGCCTGGTTTATACGCCTGCTTTGCCTGGCACACTGGAGCCATTCATCGCTTCCCGCTTTAATAACTTTGTTTTTACAGACTCGCCTGCAAAGGGACAAAACAGAAATGGCTTTTAAAAACATACTCCAGGCCATGAAAGGGGACCAATATAAGCTGCTAAAATCTGTTCGAATTTTGCTAGGTTGCAAAAAGACCCGAGTCGATCGCTGGCTCTCCCTCGCTGGCTCGCTAAAGGCTGCTCGCGGAGACGCCGGGCTCAGATTCCCCTCGCGTCTTGAAGTTGTCGGGCGACTCTTTATAGTTCTTATGTAACATAAACACTCCACATAAACACTTAACGTCCAGGTTAGTCAGGTTCACCCGCTAGCTCGTGCTCACGCTATCACTGAATCCAAATTCGGCTAAAAATATAGTTTAGCTAATGTTAGCTACAAAAAACGCTAGCTAGCTAGTGATTTGTTAGAGAATTTGGCTATGTGTCTTAATTAGACAATAAATTTATCAGCCTGATGTTTGCTATCAAACACTTTGTCAACTACTAGCGATAGTTTTAACTATGCAGTGTGTTATAATAGTTAGCAAAACATTTGGTAAAGTTAGTGACTAGCTACAAAGTCAAATTCCTTACAGTATTGCAGATCAATGCTACTGCAGTGTTTAGTTCAGTTTAGTTTAGTTAATTTTAGCAGCCAATTTTTATTCACTTATAGAATACTAGTGTACAAACCCGTCGTTGTTGGGTAAGGCGTTTGTAGAAATAGTTACAAGCTTAAAGCTAAAAATAAGCTGACCAGCATCTGGCACAGAACTGCTCATTGCTGTTCCCTTCTGTTTAACATTTTGATTTAAGTTATGGCGCTTTAAGGTTCAGTTTTCATAGTGTACGCACCATTTTTTTTTGGCAGTAAGCCATGATGATTGGCACTGTCGGTGCATTGTGGTCATTTCTGTCTTCCGCATACATGTATGCATGATAAACTTTCACACTGATTGGCTCTATTGAGTAATGCTTTAGCCACGTCCACCTCTAGGACAAAAGCGCTAAATTTGTCCAAAAAATCGTTGGATGCCATGACACTATCTGGCACAAAACTGCTCAACATTTTGATGTCATTTATGTTGCAGGTTTAACTTCAGGCAAATACCGACAGACTGGCAAAGTTCCATTAAATTCTGTCTAGCCAGTTTTGCGTGATGCTGTGACAAAATTTGGCTGGACAGACAGACAGACAGTCAGACATTTTCCTGAGACTGGTTTCTGTTCCTCCAATGTATGAAACACAAAGATATCATTAAAAGAGCGAGTTCTGACCAAAGCACAGACAAAACATTTCTTTTATTTATATAGATGTATAGTGTTGTGGAACATCTGTGTTCACGTGTTATGTTTTGTCTATAAATTTAAGATAAAACGACGAAACAGTAATGGACCCAGTAGAGTTCAACAAGTACAACAATAATTGGAGAGTATTGTGTATGTATATGTGTGTGGGTGTGTGTGAGAAAGAGAGAGAGAGAGAGAGAGAGAGAAATACCCCGTGTCACCTCACTTCACCTTAACTCATCTGTACTGGTATTGTCTCCACTGCTGACCCGATCTCCGGCTTCCCTCGCCCTCCTACCCCCTCCTTCGCTGCTCTCACATATTGTTCTGTTTGTTGCTTCTGTGTGTATGTGCTTCTATGCATGTGTAGCGTATGTGTACGTGCTTCTGATCGAGCCGCACGTTCTTGCTGCCAAGCGCGTTAAGTGTCCAGTACAGAACAATACCTCAGAGTCCATGAGAGATCACGTGAGTCACACATCCTATATGGGATTTGTCATTAACACAATAAGCATTAGGGTTTATTTTGGGGAAGTAATTTTGGCACAGGAGCCAGTTTATATTTTCATTCAGCTCCTAGGAAAAAAAAAAAGAAAAAAAAAAAGCTAATCTGATCTGGTGCACGTACGTGATCCTGAACACTGCTTATCGCTGATGCTTTCATTCTAACATGTGAACTAATGGATTCCCAATTCACATTGTTCCAATTCACATTGGTTTTTAAAAAGCAAAATGAGACAGGACGCAAGGGTGTATTCTCAGGGTATTTTTATTGTGGGCATTCCATTATTTACAGTGAGTGTCTGAAGCACGGGACAAAAAACAGGAAGGCAACATCAGGTCAGGAACATGCATAATTAAAAAAAGTAGCAGAGTTAAAGAAGAATAAAACCTGAACATGAGAAACATGAACAGTGAACACGTCTCAGACTCAGACTCAGACTCACGCTTACAATCAACAAGGTTTGTAGAAGGAAGTGGAGACAACAGGATATAAATACACAAACCAGGACTGGAAACAGAAACCACAGGGCAGAAACAAAACATGTAACAGTACATTCAGGTCGTCGGCTGACTTCATTTTATTGCCACATAACGTTGCTGAGTCTGGACCTGAGCAACTGAAGCAACACCAGATCATAACACTGTCTCCAGAGGTTTGTACAGTGGACACTATGTATGATGGGTGCATCGCTTTATGCTCTTCCCTTCTTACCCTGACACGCCCATCACTCTGGAATAGGTTCAATCTGGACTCATCAGGTCACATGACCTTTTCCCCATCGCTCCAAAGTCCAATCTTTATGCCCCCTAGCAAACCAAAGACTTTTTTTCAGATGAGTTTACTTAAGAAGTGTTTTTTCGCACGGATCCACAGCTGTTTAGTCCCAATCCCGTAACTTCTCGTGACATTGTGTGTTTATGGAAATGACTATTAAACATAGCTCTGACTTTTACTGTTGGTCTTTTTAAATGCAGCTTCACCAGGCGTTTAAGTCATCTCCGATTATACCAGAGAGAGAGAGAGAATCATATATCATGATTGTTGTGCAACAAAAATTCCTTAAAGTTGATGGTTCAGCACTGTCTTTACAGGTTTTAATAATGTGTAGGAAAGTTCGTAGCATAATTCCAGTCATTTCAACAAAATCTCCTTAGTTGTTTTCTTTGCTTGATGCAGGCCAATAATTTAACCGTAATGAAATGGTGATTTCATCTTTAACAAACTGATACACAGGGAAAAGTATGTTGTTAAGGGGAACTAATCTGAAACAAGATAAAGAATGACATGTAAAAGTGACATTTTTGTCCATCATTTGATGACTACCATATTTACAAGAAGGCAAAAAACTTCTATAATAAAGATCAAAGGAGTCATATTTCAAAGGCACATCTTCTTAGCACAAGTGCTGATGTAGTATCATGTCAGTCTTCCGACATATCAATCAGAATTTTTTTCCCCCTCTTGCTAATTAGTCTAGTTCCCGTTATTGTCGACCAACCTACCAACATTAAAAATAAAAACCTGTTCTTTGTTGCTATAGTGCTCCCATCGTGACATCGCTTTCGCACACGTGTGTCATGCTCAACATTAGACTCCCTAATAGCGGAGCCTCTCAGGAACCCTGAAACGCCCTTGTTTTTGCTGATATGGACATTAGATGCATATAAGATGACCTCTACTTCATTACTCAGTCTCATTTCCCAAACTTAAAAGGGATAGCCAGCTAAAAAAAAATGCTAACGTGTCTACTGCTGGCTTTCATTACCTTTTTGCTAAAAAAAAAAAAAAATCCCAAATCTCATGAGGTTTCAATTTGTTTTCTTCAACATATTCAGGCAGGCGGTTTGTTATTACTGATTACAATTTTTTTTTTTTTTTGCGTGATAAGTCAGCAGGTTGTGATGAGTTACAGGGGAATGGTTATACTTAAAATAGCGATGAAGAAATCAAATAGGTCTGGATAGATTAGCAAAAAAAAATGCATTTAGGCTTGGGGAACTCATAGCTTTTTTAACTGTTGGTTAATTTTCTATAACCGTAGTTCAGGTACAAGAAATATCTCAGGTTTATATTAATGTCATGATTTTAATATTGGAATGGTTTCTATAGCAACGACTTACAGTGGAACTTCAGCAGGGGACTCGTGTGTATTTGTTCGTATGTTCTGATTTATTCTGAGGTGCATTTTTAGAAGGAGTCTCCAGTATCAGAGATAAAGCTATAACTTTTTTAACAGTCTTTCTGGGTAAGATGACGGGAACTTAGATTATAAATTTGTTGCTGCTTTATTATTAACTATTAGTGTTTGTCCAGAACGTTTAAATGGACTTGGACTTTGTTTAAATTGATTAAATGATTCATTATTAAATAATGAAGAAGGAAAAAAAAATGCACTGTCGCCTTGCACCTCCAGAATCGAAGGTTTGGTTCCCGCCTCAAGTCTGAGTGTCTGGAGTGTGCATGTTCTGACCCGTGCTTGGTGGGTTTCCTCAGGGTTTTCTGGTTTCCTCCCACAGTCCAAAGACATGCAGATCAGGCTAATTGCCATTGTGTGTGTGTGTGTGTGTGTGTGTGTGTGTGTGTGTGTGTGTGTGTGTGTGTGTGTGTGTAAATCATGCAATGGTTTGGTATCCAGTCCAGGATGTACCCTGCCTCGTGCCCAAAGTCTTCTGGGATCGGCTCCAGGCCCCCACGGCCCTGTACAGGATCAGTGGTATAAAGAATGAATGAATTAATAAATGATTAAATGTAAAAATGTCCTGGATAATCATTGTGGTGGAGGAAATAAAAGACTTTGGGAGACCTTATTTTGGGAATATAATCAACTATGGGGTGGTTACAGTACCTCTGTTTTCAATGTGTTTTTCCTTCATGTTGTTTAATAGCTCTGGAAACTGTAATAATTGGACCCCTACTTGATTAAAAAAAAAAATTCCTTTCCTTTTTTTCTTTCTTCAACCGTGTCTGAGATCAACCCCTCACTCATCGTGCTGCTCCGGCGATTACAACTCCACCACATCGTTTTTAATCTTTAAATATAAAAATAGCGCCGGAGCTTCCACCTACACCATCAAACAGACAAATGTGCATGTAATCCGTGCCATCTCTCTCTCTCTCTCTCTCTCTCTCTCTCTCTCTCTCTCTCTCTGTGAGCATGTGATCGTTGGGTTGTGAAAAATTTTCCAGCGAGGTTCCATCAGGCAGATGGCGAAACCCTGGGAGAACTTCCACACGGCTTGTAGAAGAGGAGGAACATCGAAGCCTACACATATGTTCTCCCTCACACTTCTGTAGCCATAATCATCACACATGATTACTATATAGTTGCGTTCTATAGTACAGGAATAGCTTCATAATTGTCGAGTGGGTTTATAGTGTGTTAGTTAGCTCTAGTGTGCTTGAGAGCGAGTTGAGTAATAGGGAGGTTTGAGGAACGTAGGAGCTGCTGCTCTATTTATTCACTTTACAGGAACAAATGAAGGAGCACTGAGTCAATTTCTGTAATCTGGCATTGCTATTGTCTGTCTAACATCTGGCAACGTCAAATAAAATCAACACACTTCAATAATCACTACTGTTCTGCTTTTTTTTTTTTTGTTGCTTTTCTTCCTCTCGTATATTCTTCCTGTTTTGCTCGCAAACTGATCGTTTCATTTTATTTGATTTCTCTTTCTCTGGTTTTCTTTTAATGAATGGATCACAATTGGGAATTGAATCCATATGGCTTCAAGGCTACAGCAAATGTCAAAGGTCTAAAATTAAAACAAAGAGGTTATGCACACCTTCACGGTCAGGAACTCCACACCCATTTTTCTCACTGGCTTTGATTTTTAACATCACTTTACAGTCCATCCATCCATCCATCCATCAGTTTGTCCAAGCTTCATATCTCAATCTCAGATCCCCAGAGTGCTCATAGTGCTCAGAGAGAGAAAAAAGTATGTATTTAGGCCAAACCTTACATATTGATCATTTGAAATGTTATTGTGTGCACGCAAGATACAAGTGATTAATTTCTGTGTAAGACAAGTGTGTATAGAGATCCTGAAAATCATGCACAGAAGATGCATGTTTGAGTTTGAGTATGTTGTGTGCATGGCTTATATATTTCACGTGTATGTTTTTCTAATTAATTTGTTTGAAGGAACTAGAAAAAAATGTTCAAGCTATATTCAAAGCTAGTGGTAATATGATTTATAAGATTTTTATAAGATTTATATGGAATTATCATCATGACCGGCAGATGAACTGCTTATATTTTGGAATTGATTTATTCAGGGTGAAGGATTTATTCAAAATGTCTGAAATTGCATAGCATCTTTTATGTTCAAAGTACATTCTGGCACACAAGTTAATAAAAGCAAGGACAGGATTTATACACTCGTCCATTTGTGGATTATGGTTTCCACTGTTGTAACAAAAATGTGAAAACCGGACCTTTAGAGAATGTTAGCTTTAAAAAAAATCACAAATGGTTTCTGCCACTGTTGCATGTTTTAAAGATGTTGTAGGTGTGATACGAGAGGCGTTCAAATGAAACGGGGACTTTTTCTAGCAATTTCTAGCATAAAAGCAATTGATATTTGCAGAGGATTTCAAGCACAGTACTGTGATCAGACTCTTAGCCGCAGTAAAACTTTTAAAGTGCAAACGTTTTAAAGAAGGCCATTATGTGTGAATGACGATCCAGGCTGTGGTGGATCGGAGCCCAGTAAACGTTTAGTGGGTGGAAAGCCTGATCCTTGACAATCAACAGATAACTTGTTGCCAACTTGCAGAAGAGACGCATCTGTCTGTGTGAACTGTTCACACAATCATTCACCAACACCACTTGCACATTACAAGAACTCGGCTGGGAGTTATTGCCACATTCCCCATTTCACCATTTCCACATGTTTGGGCCATTAAAGGAGTTCCTGGGAGGCCAACGTTTCAGACGTCAATTAGACAGGCAGTCCGATTATGGCTCAGGTGTACTGAGAAAACTTTCTACCTTGATGTTGTCCAAGCACTAGTGAAAAGTTGGGATAAGTGCATTAGTGTAGCAGGGGATTATATAGAGAAATAAAGGTAGTTTGACTTGAACATCCCTCGTAAAATTCATAATGATGCAATAACATAAAACTAAGTCAAGTTTATGGAAAATAACCAAGTTGCACAACAGAGAGAACATCTAGCTACAGATCCGCGTTCTAATTAGCACGTGCACGTGTCTTTACAATGAACCTGATGAAGTGCTGCTTCATTATTATTAAGTCTCTCAGCGAGTGAACCTCACTTACTTTAGTAAACAGTAAACAATAACTTAATTTCAGCCCGACCACACTCCTGTTTCCTCTTTCCTTTTTTTACTTTCCTCTTTTCTCTTTAATCCTTCTCAAGGCATTGTATTCTTCTTCATCCGTCTTTCCCCGCCCTTTAATCCTCTTTTCCTCCTACATACCTCTCCTCGCAATGCATTTATCATGGTCCGGGACCGAAATGCCTTTTGCAGGGCTGCTGATTGTATGAGTGGGTTGTTTGGGGCTGTAATCAGAGATAAGAATCAAATACATTCAGCCAGCTGGCAAGACCAAACACTGACAGTCTGTGTGTGTGCGCGTGCGCGTGCGTGTACATGCACGTGTGTGCATGTTCGTGATTGAATGAGCAAGACGGCTTATCTGTAAATGTGTACGTGTGTGATGTGTGTTTTTCGTCATTTCTGAACGTTGAATGTGACTACTATGTCTGTGTGCAGTCATGTGTTCTATGGGCATCTGCTAGGTTTTGTGTGTGTGTGTGTGTGTGTGTGTGTGTGTGTCTGATTGAGTGAGCTAGACAGCTTATCAGGAAATGTGTATTGGTGTGCGTTGTGTGTTTTTTGTCATTTTTTGTCAAATGCATTTACTAGGTCTGTGTTCAGTCAAGTGGTTTTGTGGGCATGTGTGTGTGTGTGTGTGTGTGTGTGTGTATTGTGTGGTGTTCTGACTGCTTTTGTAACCCAATCAATGTGCAAGTATTGCTGTACATAAACCTACAAACTTGTCTGAATGTGTGCGTGTGTATGTATGTGTGTGTGAAAGAGAGAGACAGAGAGAGAGAGTGTGTGTGTGTGTGTGTGTGTGTGTGTGTGTGTGTGTGTGTGTGTGTGTGTGTGTGTGAGTGTGTTTATATCAGTGGTGTTGTGCCGGACTCCCCGTCGTCTTCTTTCAGACACTTTAATTAGTTAAAAGGCGTCTGGATTAAAGGCAGTTCCCTGACGCAGCCGTCTCTTCAGCCCCGTGGTGAATTGATTTATGGGATATTAGCGGGCGGCCCGTGCCCAGTCAGGAGCTCCTCTGCTCAGGAAGACGTTTGTCCCGTCCCTCCTGCTGCTCCAGACAGAGGTGGGGTCACGCCTACCACAGTGCTAGCACACACACACACACACACACACACCACACACATCAGCAGCAGCATACACTCCTCAAGCTATGAAGTAGTTAAAGATTTCACGTTTAAGGATTTAAAAAATCATGTGGATTCTTAAAAATTTTATATCTATATTTATATTTACAACTTTGTCTCATTTCCATCATCCCTACATTTTTGCAAATATGGATAACTTGCCTTAGTACACGTCATTAATGGTTAAAGAGTTTGTAGAAATAGTTAAAAGGTTAAAAGTTAAAAGTAATCAGTGATATTATTGTTAAGATTTTGAAAGTTTGTGTATCTTACACCTTGTTTATGCTAAATTGTACATCTTTCATAGTCTACTTGCCTTTTTTTGGAGTAAGCCATGCTGTTCGTTTGTGTTCCGTGACGATACTCTGTATTATGTTGATTGGCTCTGTTGAGTGACACGTATAGCCACACCCACATCGAGGGGGAAAATCGCTGTATTCGTCCAATAAAAGCGCAGTTTTAACGTCATGGAAATACAAATCGACTGGTATTTCATTCAATTCTGTCCAGCCAGTTTTGAGTGATGCCGTGACAAAATCTGGACAGACAGACATACAGAAAGAAATCGAAGAAACTGAGCCTGGTTTTGGGTCCTCCAATGTATGAAATTTAAAGATGTCCTTGAAAGTCGAGTTCTGACTAATGTACAGACAAAATCTTTCACACTCAAAATTACACACTCATTTCCCCCCTTTAATCAGCTCTTGTGATAGCAATGTTGATATTTCTTACAACTGCATGAAGCTAATGATGCTAAGAATTTTTAATAACGTTTAACAATTTTACTGATATGAGACATGTTTTTATTACTAATCTATCAACATATCTGAGGAAAATGTTGATGTTCTCTACAACTTTGTCTCATTTCCACCCTCAATACACACTTACTTTCTGCATCGTACACACACCTGGAGTAGCCAAAGATTTCATATATAAGTTTTTAAGACGAGTTAAGCACAATTTAAATGAAGATTTCATACGAATGTCCTACTTATCATGGCAATGTTGGTAGGTTTTATGATAATAATAGCATCAGTTAGCATCATGTAAAATAAATTAAAAAAAAAAAACTATTTTAAGCTTTTTCTTGCTAATCTTCCAACACATCTGAATAAAATGTTGATATTCTCTTTAACTTTATCTCATTTCCACTGTCTCTATGCCTTTCCTTTATCCATAATCATGACTTAACAGCTATTTGCTTTCTTGCTAAATTATTAGCCTCAGTCTTTAGCTAGCTGGGTGCTTGTCTTCCACGTTCTCTAGTTGCCTAGCAACAGTGTTATTTCCTGTGATGCAGCTGCAGCTCAGTCTCCTAGGTCTTATGCTGGAGTTTATATTCTTTTTATTAACTGACAAAAAGTATTCTTTGACCCAGTTAGCATAAAATGATGTGTGAAAAAAAAGATAAACAGATGTTTTTTTTTAATTATTATTAAAGAGGAAAATTGTGCATGTTCGATTTCCCCCCACTGAATCTTAGCTACAGAATAAGAATAAGCTTTAAAAGGGTTTCTGAGATAGTTAAGGATTCTAAGGTTCTTAAAAGCTTAGTTTCTTTTTTTCCCTTTTTCCTTTATTTGTTTTGCAGCAATATATAAATTATTCAGAAGTTCGGGGTTACATTGATAAATCCAAGTCCATGCAAAGGAAAGAACTTAATCATGAAGTAGATAATTCATTTATTCTTAATTCTGAACTGTATTTTATCTTTTGGGGCATTTTATAGAAGAATTGGGAACAGATTATTTTGTTTTATATAGAACTATGGGTAATATAGTACTGTGCAAAAAAGCTGTATGAAATTTTTAAATAATAAATTAAACATTTCTACATTAAAATAAAATGTATTTTTAAAATAAATGTTTAAATGTATAAAATTGTATTAAGGTTAGATTTCGGTTAGATAAGGTTGGATAGATTTGTGCATTTTTTAAAGTTAAAAGTTAAATTGCTGGCCGGTTTTACTGAGCATCCTTGTTTCTTTTTACATTCAGAAAACTAAATGTATTACATTTGCTACCTTAAAGGCTTGTTATTATTATAGAATAATAAAATTAAATGTTGTGTAATAATATTTATTCAAATATTATATAATACCCTACCATGAAATACTGTACTTTAGAACTAACAATACATACTGTACAATATCAAAACAAAATATAAATATACAACATTAGCAAAAAGTCACGAATGATAAAAATGATATGACTGTACATGATCAGGTAAAGACTTGTGCGTGACCATTCAGTGTTATTTTCAAAAAGTTATAAATGATCGATATTAATAATGATAACAGTGCCAGACTTCTCCTTTCCTATTAATCTCACTTGTATTGTTCCTTCTCTTATCTCACTGTCTGGTGCTGATCCGCTTTTACGAGTCTCACTTCCTCTTTCCCTAATCAGTGGACGTCTAGGTTGCTGCTTTGCGACAATAACAATATCTCTCTTTCAATCTGCTACAAGACATCAGATTATAATTTATATTGAAAATGTATCCAATAGAAGAGCCAGTGCAGCTCAAATTGCTGAAAATGTTTATGCTGGCTGTGATAGAAAGGAGTCAGAATGCAGAGTGCATCACAGTTTGTTGCGTACGGGATCGCGTAGCTGCAGTCCGGTCAGGGAGCCCATGCTGATCCGTGTCCATCAGGGAAAAGCACCTATAATGGACACATGAGCATCAGAACTGGACCATGGTGCAATGGAAGAAGGTGGCCTAGTCTAAAGAATCATATATTCTTTTATATTATGTGGATGGCCACGTGTATCTGTCACTTACCTGGGGAAGAGACGGCATCAGGTTGCACTATAGGAAGAATGCAAGACGGCAGGGGCAGTGTGATGCTTTTAACAATGTTCTGCTGGGAAATCTTTTGTCCTGCCATTTATGTGAATGTTATTTTGCTATCTCACCTACCTTAACATTTTTCTGACCAAGTACAACCATTGATGGAAACTGTAACAACAGGGTGTTGACCTGGCCTCTAAATTCTCCAGTTCCTGGTCCAGTTGGGCATCTGTGGATTGTGGTGCTTCGATTCACAGAGGCTCCACCATGCAACTTATAGGATTTCAGTGGGAGCTGCTACTTGTCAGCTTGGCTCCAGATACCACACACATCTTCAGTCTAGTGGAGTCCGGCTCTCGATGTTTCAGGGGTGTTTTGGGACCTACTCAATATTATGCGGCTGGTCATAATGTTATGGCTGATTGGTGTATGTATGTATGTATGTCTGTGGCTTTCAGTGTGATAAGATGTGCAGTGAGTAGCTGATTTAATAACCAGTCGAACAAATCTAACCTAATTAAATTCAAAGTTTAATTTTATTTTGTTCAGTGAATGAAAGATCGAAAAAATAATTTTCAAACGGGAAGGATTTTTGTGATATAAATAAATAAATAAATAAATAAATGAGCAAATAATTAAATACCTGTTACTGTAAATTAGTAAATACACTTTGTACTGTATTAAAACATGTCTAAAATTCGGCAGACGCTCTTATCCAGAGTGTCTTACTTTTAGTTGGTTTGTGTATATGTGTGTTCATGATAAAGAGATCTGTTGTATTTCTCTCTCTCTCTCTTTCTGTCTATCTGTTTGTCTGTCTCTATATGTATGTATATGTGTTTCCTCACTGTAATTTATAGCAATTCACACAGGAATTCATGCGACTCAGCTTTTCCACCAACACCCATAAAACAATCTCTCTCTCTCTATCTCTCTCTCTCTGTCTCTCTCTCTCTCTCTCTCTCTCTCTCTTTCACTCTCTATATATCTTTGTATCTCCGTCTGTTGTTCTCGGTGTCTCTCTTTCTATGGCTGTATCCTGCTCCTATTTAATCTGCCTCCAATTACTCTGTCTAACCGCTGTATTTAACGCTGCCCGCACAGATACAAACTCTAATATACAGAAAAAGCCGAGGAATGCAGCAGTTTCCTCCGGCGCTGTGTGTAAGGACAGAGGAAGCTCAGTGGTTAAAGCTCGAAGCTGGTGATTAAAGGAATTCAAATCCCAGAATCCCGGCACTGCCAAAGAGACATTGTTGGGCCCTCGAGCAAGATCTTTAATCCTTAACTTTCTGGAGTGTTTGCCTTTCTCAAATGTGGGTTGTTTTGAATAAATGAATGTAATAATGTAGAAAATCTTTATTCTTCGTGTGTCCCACTGAAGGATGATTTTATGTGGATTTCTACAGAACAGAGTTACAAGTAGACCCCAAAAAAAGAGGCTGAGAACCCTTATTCTCACAGGAACCCTTGAAGAACCGTCTTCTCTAAGATGAGTGCATGCCTTAACTGATCCCCTTTTTTTTTTACCTCCTCGTACTTTCCCATCCAGTGGAAAAGCCATGCAAATTGAAGTTTTTTCTTTTCGCCAGGCATCTTGAAGAGCTTCTCTTTTCCTGTAGCAATCCGAGACAGCATCGTTAGCATCGTTTTTTGTTGCCGTGGCAGCAGTGAACTTTGAGAAAGTTAAAGAGAAAGAGCTCATCTACAATATTGAATCTTTAAAACCCCGAGGGATATGAACATTATGTTTTAAACATTGACCCGTTTTAAAATATTCAATGGTTTTCCCCTCCTACAGCTTCAGAAGAACTTTGCTTGCACAACTGAGGATGACTTCTTTTTTTCCTGAATGTTCTGTTTCTTTGGAAACTTGTACCATGTATACCCGGCTCATGCAGCAGAAATAACAACAACAACAATGATAACAATGATAATATGTATTAAAATAAACATACAGTATGCATAATATGTATGAATATCTCTTGATATATGCAGCGTGAAGACATTTACAGTAACACTAAGAGGACAATATAAAAGAGAAGATGTAACAGTGCTAAAATAGTACAGTATATGGAAGATTAATTGATGTAGACATCATGTTCCATACTCTTGCTGCATTTAGAATTACATTTATAGTTGTGGAACATCCATGAAACAAGTTCCTGTTATCCGTTACATTGAACTGCTTTAAAGTTGTTCCCTCGCCAGCTTCCGTCTTGAAGGACTGAATATATTAAAAAATGTAACGATACAGCTTTGCTTCTAACTGTTAATCCCAGTTCGCACTTTTACCAGTTTTGCTTAGAATTGCTTCAAATCAACAAACCATGATGAGTCATGGGTAGTCATATGGCAAGATCAGGGTTTGCCGGGGTGTGTTGCAGTGACCCATAGTGATTTGTACCTTGCGATTTCTTTTCTGTCGTGGCAGAGCTGCAATTTTTTTCTGACTCATAAATCTGCTATAGTCCCACCATATGTGTCTTCCAGGCTATTTGTGGTCGTATGTGGCCTTCGTTAGTCAATTGCGGGCAATAGTAGTTGGCAACGAGGCTACAGAAACCCATGGAGACCTCCACGGACCCTCAGAGAACACTGTGAAGTTATTTGTAAGCAATTGTCATTGTCTGATTGCCTTATTGTGCCAAAACCTTCCCATGCCTTTATGCAGCACCACTGTATTTCACTTAGTGCTTTGTAACTGAAAAACCCTGGGTCCTGCATTCACGTGGATGTTACTTTGGCACTTAATACCCACCAAAAATTCTTCCTCGACCAAGTATTCCATGATAGCAGTGGCCAGGATAAGGTAACCTGCTGCTCTACACATTCCTAATTTAGAAACATAAAGAGTTCAAGTTGTTGACTTGGCATCCAAATTCTCCAGATCTCAATCTAATTGAGCGTCTATGGCATGTGGTGGATTTAAAAGTCTGATTCATGATTGCCCCACCTTACAGGACTTAAAGGATCTCCTGCTAACACCTTGGTGCCAGACACCACCACAGCACACCTTCAAAGGTCTTGTGGAGTCCATGCCTTGATGGTTCAGAGTTGCTTTGGTGAGACAAGAGGGACCTACACAATATTAGCCAAGCTATTTTATTGCTCCAGCTAATCAGTGCGTAGACTCAATGGGTATTTCATTAGGTACACTTGTTTAACTGTTTGTTAACGGCTGTATCTAACCAGCCAATCATATGACAGCAACTCAATGCATTTAGGCCTGTAGACATGGTCGAGGCGATCTTCTAAAGTTTGTATCCAAGCATCAGAACAGGGAAGAATCATGATTTAAGTGACTTTGATGATGGCACGGTTGTTTTTGCCAGATGGGCTGGTCTGAGTATTTCCAAAACATTTGATTGACTTGGATTTTCACACACAACCATGTCTAGAGTTTACAGAGAATGGTCTGAAAAAGAGAAACTTTCCAGTGAGGGATGTTCTCTGGGTAGAAATGCTTTGATGATGCCAGAGGTCAAAGGAGAATGAACAGAATGGTTCAATCTGATAGAAAGGCAACATTAACTTAAATAACATCTCATTACAACTTAAATATGTCGAAGAGCATCTCTGCTTGCACAACACATCAAACCTTAAAGCAGATGGGCTACAACAGCAGAAGACCACACTGGGTGCGAACAGGAAACTGAGGCTACGATTATCATGGCGTCACCAAAATTGGACAAAAGAAGATTTGAAAACCATTGCCTGGACTGATGAGGCTTAAATTCTGCTGCAACATGCGGATGGTAGGGTCAGAATTTGTAGTAAACAACATGAAAGCATGAGTCCATCCTGCCTTGTATCAATGGTTTAGGCTGGTGGTGGTGGTGTAATGATGCTGGGGATATTTTCTTATTTCCAATTGAGCATACCTAACATAGAAAATTGTTTATTCAGATACACAATTATAACTGTCGGAGGTTTTTAAATATAAACACACCAGAAAAAAATTATATTGAAATATCCTCTATCCCTTTTCCCTGGTGCCAGACTGGCACTGCCGTGGTTCCGTGCCATTCAGCTGCCAGGAAATGAAGACTAACGGCACAGTAACTGGTAATATATTCTCCCTTATAACACATTCTCTCCTACTTGTCCCGTTCCCAGGCTTAGAGCATTTCCTCTTTCCAACCAAATTCACCCTTTCCAAGCTTTGAGCCGTCCAGCCAGTGAGTCGAGCTGGTGTTTGCAGAGTGCCGTTGTGTTGTGGTAGTGGGGTAATAAAATGTCAGCAATGCTGTAATTGACGTCTAGGTGTTTGTCTGTTGACGCCAAACTGCCAAAACAGGGCAAGACGGATTCAGACGGTGCAGGCTGTTCGCTGGATTTTCTCCTCGCGCTCACATTCCTCAAGCATGAGCTACTCGCTGAAAAGTCTACAAATTCCTGACCTTTCCACTGACCTCTAGACCACATCAACTCTCTCACTCCTGAGCTATTACCTGCCTGATTCAAACCACCGCCCAGATAATACGGTTGTGATTTTTTCCCCCTTTCTTTTTCTTTGTCTTTTAAACGTTATTATCAATGTGAATTAAGGAAGGTAATTCATTTTAAACTGAACTATTGAAATTACTTAACTCAGGAAGACAAAGGATTATTTTGAAGGAAGAGGAAAAAATAAAGATTTAGGTTCATTTAAGAACAATTCCACATTGTTTCATGCAATTTCCTAGTTTTTACTTCTAACCATAGATAGCTAACACAGGCCAAGCTATGACTTCTGAATTCAAACACAAGCCATGAATGCTGTCAGAGTTTAAAGGACTCCTTTGGCCTACTGAAGATATCTTAATAAGCATTTATTATTAGTTAATTATAAGATTTGAATATCCTACAGTACTGACTTATTTTTTTGTCTGGTCAGATTTATACACCTCTGTCAGATTAATTAAATGAAATTGATTACCAATTAAATACCAGTAAACTGGTGACAGGATCATGAGCAAACAAGGCTCATCTATGCCTTTGGGGACCAAAGGTTATCCCAGCTGGTCCAAACCCAAAGTAATGCCAATGTAGTACAAACTGCTGAAAAACAAATCAGTGCTGTCCATGATAGAAAGGTTTCAGAGAATGTACAGTATGGGACTTAGCAGGCAAAGAGTTCAAGGTTGTTGATCCGACCGGCAAATTCCCCATATCTCAATCCAATGAGCATCTATGGGACTGGAAATGGGATAATACTGATATAATATAATAAAATAATGATATATAATATAATTATTTAACCAATTTTTTGTTATTTTTAGTGGACAGGGTTTCAGGACTGCCTAAGGGGGATTTTCTCAGTGTGATCTGGCAACCCAAGTCAGATCAAGCATGCTTTAGAAAGAGAAGGTTTGAGCAATTAAGAGTATACATTGTGAGTAAATGTGTACACATGCAAGTATTTCCCTCATTGACATTTCCCAAATATGATACAATACAGCATCCAGCAAAGCTGTTCACATGCGCGAGGGAGCCGTACTGATCAACCCTGGTACGTTACACCACTAGGAACGACAGAGGTGCGCTTCCACAATGGGTTGTTTTTTGTTGTTGTTGTCGTTCTTTTACACAGGTAGAGTGCCGGCGTATTTTGTACCTATTTCTAGCAACAAAAGCATGAAGTCTAACCTACACGGATCGACACAACATGGCACTGAAACATACAAACAAAGCAGAGCATGCATACTGGGTCTGGTTTACTTAAAATAGATTCAAATGAACTTCGTTGTCCTTTCACTAAACTGCCGAATATCACACGAGAATGAGTGGTTTATTTATTTGTTTTGGAGTTTCGGTGTTGAGGCTTGGAAAGATCAGATGATAGTTTTTTGTGACTTATCATTCATAATCTTGTGTAAAAAAAAAAAGGATTATAAAAATGGGATCAATAGAACACGATTCAAAATTCGATGTCTCAACATTTAATCATTCTCTACTCTGTGCTTTCGTGGTTTAATAAAAGTGAGAATTGTAAAAATATAATAAGATAATATAAATGTAGAAACTATGCATCATATCTGCTCGCGCTTAAAGAGACTGAGTGAGAATGAAGACGGCACTTCTGTGTTTGCAGTAAAGAAGTCACCAACCATCTTGGATAAATATCAAATCTTCCCAATGTGGCCACGCCCACTTTAGTAATAAAAAAAATAAAAGGTGTAAAAATTGAACTGACTAACCTGGCAGTATTTTTAAGTAAAACATTGTTCCGGCTAGGTCACGCGCTAGATTTGACAAGATTTCTGTGATCATTTTACATGAATTGACTCTTTTTGAAAGGACACTGGTGGAGCACTCATTTCTCATTCCAGGAAAATACCTAAGATTCCCGTTTCCAACTCAACATAGTCACCGCGTTTAGTAATAACCGGACCTTATAAGCCAAATATTACATAAACGTCATGATTCATCGCTTCCCTTTGGGGAATCGTAAATGCATGTTGCTACTGCAACTAACATTTGCCTGTTTTTCGTTTTAGGCAGGACGTTATGATGCCTTTCCAGATCTGATCATTTCACACTTCGATGCAAGATCAGGTCTGGCGCTTGCACGCTGCCTTCGTGCCATCATTGCAGTTGGCAAAATATTTTCAGTGATCCATGAGCCATGACGCATTGCTTCTCCAGCTAACTCACTTTCTCGCTTCATTCTTCAGGCTGAGGAAACTCCTTCCAGCCCGTAAATCTAAGAAGAAAAGAAAAGAAAAATTCGCGTTTGGCTTCAACAGTGAAACCGGGAGCTGCCAGTCTGATCCTCGCACACCGATCTCGCCTCTACCCATCATTTTGTCAGCGATGAGGTGTCATAAACGAGTCTGGCACATTACTGAAAGAGGAAAAAGGTTGGGAGGGGGTTTGTGGTATACTGTAGCAATATGTGAATAATTTCCACATTTCTGTTCCCTCTCTTGCGTTTGAACCTCCAAAATATGTAACTAAGGAAACGAGGCTGTACGGTGCCTGGCTTCGGCTGATGGTCACTGTAAGGGTTCGAACAGTTCAGGGGCAAAGTCTCAGTGAACCTTCAGTTCTGCTTCTTGTCTCTCCAGAATTTGAACCTCTCTTTTAGCCCCAGCCCCCTACAGACAGACGCCCCTTTCCCCTGTGACACAGTGCAGACGGCCATTAAAGTCCCTTATCTGCCCCCGGAGTTGGGAGAGGAGGAATGGAGGGGGGATGGGGTTCTGGTTTAGGAGAGACTAATGCTTAGGTGGGGCACAAAAGCACACATAAAAAGGGTCCAAACCTTGTTTCTCGGTGGGGAGCGTCATGGGGAATATGTGTTGTTACCTGAGAAAGTGTAAACAGCATGGCTTTAAAGCTCATTTAGGGTACATAAATAGAGCTTAAAGACATTAGACATAAGACTTTTGTAATATGACTTGCCTCTGAGTTAAAACTGTAAAGTCACACTAGTTTCCATCATCTGGCTCGACATGCTCGACGTGACTAATTCACATGTCAAATTTAGCAAATGTTGTTCTAGATTAAATTCTCCAAGAGGAAATGGCAGAAAACAAACAAGTCACATCATTAAAATCATTTTTATTTGCCATTTAAGCTGTTTAAGTCAAGGCTAATAAGCAGAACATACTGTACATGGATCGGCCTGTGGGGGAAAAAACTTGTCTGGTTCATCAGACAGTTAAACTGTAGTTCTGGGTTTGAAACTAGGACTTGAGCAGAGTGTGATAACAGTCAAGTTTTACAGTTCAATTATTTTTCAACTTAATTGCTAATTCAGTACGCTGCATTATAGGTTATATAGGAAGTACTTTTTGTTTTTATTTTATTAAATTGTATTATTATGGGTATTTATTTACTTGTGTACAATATGATACAGTGGGGGGGAACAAGTGATTTGGATTTTGTCTGACTTTTTATGCTTTCCTTTTTTTTTTTTTTTTTTGTCATTCTGTTGCTAGTATAAAAGGAGATCAATAATGACAGAATGACACTGAAACGGCATAATAA
>JAQMYL010000011.1:24325203-24335253 GCA_030014365.1 Clarias pachynema | reverse complement strand
CCCGCCCCCCCCCCCCCCCCCACACACACACACCAAACAACCGCCGCCCCCCTCCACCCCCCCTCGCCCGCTGCCGCTCTGCCTCCAAGCGCCTCTCGTAAACACTCCGTATCCGTTCGGCTGCGAGCGCGAGTTCGGAAAATATTGATAATAAGCAGCTGTTTAACGGATTTCGGCTGAAAAGGGAATAACGAGTAAGTCAGGTTGACGTTCGTGTGGCTTAGGGAGAAAGAGAGTGAAAGAGAGGAGCGTGTTTATCGTACGAATGCCATGAGATTTCCAGAGTTCTTCTAGTAAAATGAAGGTCAGAAAGGTCATGAGATCATGAAGACGAAGCACTAAAGAAAAGGAACTGAAGCAAAAGAAAGAGAGAGAGAGAGAGAGAGGGGTGGGATATCTCAGCGTATATAGATGTAAGTTCTTACCTGAAAACCCCACAGGGGCTGAATGTATCGTTCCCCCAGTTTCAGTGGAAGCAGGCGTAGAGTCTGGAGAATCTGCACGAAGAAGAACGAGTGAAAGGTTAATCGAATACGAATGTACGGAGCAGAACGACACTGCAAACCGCGATCTGACGTCGTTCAGGGGCCGCGCGGTACATAAAGACACGGGACGACTTTATTTGCCGTTTTTGTCGACAAAAGCAGATGATATGAAAAGCCTGGGATATTGCGCCGTCGCATTGTTTTTGCGCTATGAGGCGGCCATGTTTGAACAAAATGAAAAAAATTATTTAAAAATTCTGATGCTTTCTCACTTTCACTTTTTTTCTGTATGAGACGGGAAAAAAAAGACAAAAAAACAAAGGTAATCGTAGTTCAGTGTGTGTGTGTGTGTGTATGTGTGTGTGTTCTAGCTGTGATAGGAATATACAGTTTAGCAGGATACACTCCATCAAGCCAAAAACAATGAAGGAGACAGGAAATGGCCTCAGCCTTGAAAGCTGTGTACAGTAAATTTTCTAAATGGCATGCCAGCAGACAGGGAACTCTGAGTGTGTGTGTGTGTGTGTGTGTGTGTGTGTGTGTTCTGCACTGAGCAGCTCGGAACAGGACTTTCTGAGTGGTTTCCATAGCGATCAGAGCTGCGGGTAATTATACATTCCATTCAGAGCATATAAACAACACTGGACCCGCCCACCAGCACAGCCGGCCAATCAGATGGCCCGGCTGTCAAACGACCCGGTTACAAGTTAATAATCTGAAGGTAAACAGAGCTAACGCTCGATGTTCACTTCATACTGGATGCGTTCGATACTCGGACGTCACGATGAGACGGAGAAGCGGCGAGAGGGAACGATGAGGATCTGACGGTCCGGTTCCTCTTCACGAGTCGAAGATCTCGAGCTGCGGTCAAGCTAACGAGACGCACGGCCAAACCTGAGCCTTACTCACTGACCGCAGGGGGAGAGAGAGAGAGAGAGAGAGAGAGAGAGAGGGAGAGAGAGAGAGCTTCAAACACTCCATGACTCATTTTAAGGGCAGAGAAACAAGCTGAGGTTTAATTACAGCAGCTTTAATTTCTTAAAAAAAAAAAAAAACAACCTTAATACATCAGGATCAAATCCCTGTTTTTATATAAGTTCATTGTTAAATATATTCAATATAACGTATTATGACAGTCGTGAAAATATAATAAATCTATATCTGTATATTATTCTATATTGAATAGAATAATGTTATTTCATATCTACAAAATGACATTTGGTTACAGAATTATTTTTTTTATGGTCCATCAACCATTTTTAGTAGATTTTATGAATATATTTGAAAAAAATATTAAAATTGTTTTCTGGCAAATTGTTAAAGACATTTTATTAACGAGTTAAGATCAAATTTCTGTTAAATGATTTAATTTTCTATCAAAAGAAATAAGGGAAAAATGCTAAATTAACAGGATTATTGATAGGAAATATTTAATATTTTGGACGGGTTTAAAATAAGCCAATTAAATCTACGAGAATATTTTATTTATTTATTATTTAAAATTGTGATTAAGAAGTAGGGCCAAATTTTTATAGGTGATATTCTGCCATCTCTCTCTCTCTCTCTCTCTCTCTGTGTTCTGATCTCTTCTGATCTGATCTGCATCCTGTACAGTGTGTGTGTGTGTGTGTGTGTGTGTGTGTGTAGAAACTCTCTCTCTCTCTCTCTCTTTGAAGCCTCCTCGAGTTTCGCTGAGCTGAACTGATTCGTGTTTAATCCTCTGAGATCGACCAGACTTCGGTGATCAAAGATGTAAGCGTGCGAACGAAAGCAAAACGATGAGGTGTTTGGAAGTGTGTGTGTGTGTGTGTGTGTGTGTGTGCCCGCCCATGACGTGGCACTCACTCCTGCTCCCTGACCTGAGCGCTGTACTGAGCTCTTCCTCTGCTGTTCTCATACAAAATACACACAGAAAACCCTACTGTACACAGACACACACACACACACACACACACACACACACACACACACTGTCCTTCAACACACTATGAGGAAACTGGTCAGTTTTGTCCTCATCCCTGACACATTTAGTGCAGTGCACTACATAGTGTCCACTTCTCCCCTCTGTCTCTCTCTCTCTCTCTCTCTCTGTCTCTCTCTCTGTCTCTCTCTCTGTCTCTCTCTCTGTCTCTCTCTCTCTCTCTCTGTCTCTCTTTGACTATTTTGTTTGCATGTGATTGCAGCTCAGATTGATATGCAAACAAGCAGCACAGTTGAGCTACTCATCATCTACTCTTGCCTGCGATAGGTGTGTGTGTGTGTGCGTACATGCATGTGTGTGTGTGTGTGTGCGTGAGAGAAGTCTAGATGAGTAGAAGAAGAGAGATGTAAGAAAGTGTGTCTAGGGTCAGTGACGAGGAAGACAAAGCGATAACAAAAGAGGCAGCTCGAATAAATGAAGCACAGTTGGCCTCTTTTGTCCTATTAATATCGCTGGCTCTAGGACACACACACACACACACACACACACGTGTCTTCATAGAAACACAGCTGGGGCGACAAATGACTTCCTCTCTGCATGATCATTGAGAAAAACTCTCTCTTTCGCCTCTCTCTCTCTCATATCTGTTAAAAGGGTTTCCTTCTCAAACTGAAGTTTCCTCCTTCCTCTCGTTTAACATCACACACTCACTCACACACGCGCTCACTCATGCACACACACACTCCTGAACCCAAAAATCTGGTTCGGTTATGAGTCACGCCGAAGTGGATGACGCAGAAGCAGGCGCTGAATAATTACACACCTTTTATGAAAACTCTGAGCATCGCTGTGTTCCTCTTCTTTTTTTTTTTTTTTTGGTATAAAAGAGAATAACAAAGCGAGTGATGGAGGAGTTTCTGGTATTGAAATTGTTTTTTGTTGCCGAGACAATAAAAAAAAACAAAAAAACAACAACAGTGTTGTCCTGAAGTGCCGGGTTTGCGCTTGACGCACTGTAGGTTTGCTCCGTGTTTTATTCTGTTCTGATTGAACGATAGCGTCGGGACTGTTATTGTGGGTTATTCGGTTATAGTGATTTCTTTTCAATTTGCGGAGATTAGTGACGTTTCGCCAACGATTTTGACTCTAAAATCCTCTACATTTAAAACAAAACAACCCCACGTTTTTACTTTCAGTATGTTAAATGTTGCAGTTCCTCTATGATCCTACAGGTGGTGCACTCTAAACTTTTCACACACTGACAGACAGCATAGCTAGAATTGTGATGAAAATCCGAAACAAGGAAATGAAATAAACGTATGTAGAGAATCTTGATACTTAGAGAATCACAATACAGATCGGATCATCGCTTCAGGTATCGTGATGATGTCGTATCATATCGTCTGGTCCCTTGGTGACTCCTATCGCTAGTTTATATGGTTTTGGGATTTTGTTAGAAGAAAAGCAAGATATTCCACAACTGGAATCGTAACTACAACAAAGCCTGATGTGCAAAAACTGCAGTATTCAGGATTGATAAAAAAATAAACCGTTCCACTTTAAATCACGAATGAAGAGCAGGTCATACCGCCGTCGATTATTTCCCTGTAACAACACAACGCGTAACTGTGCGTCATCGTAACAAACTTAATGTAACTTCATAGCATTATAGACATCGCTGGAGTTATTATATATTATATCTTTTTTTCTTTCTCTCCGAGGATTTCCGTGTACTGTTTTTCAACCACTGACTTTAAGACAAAGGTTATCTCGTGTCAGAGACGAGCGCTTTGCATGAGCTTTGCATGGTGAGCATCTAAAGTCCGCCCGAGATCCTTCTCAATTACCAGCCAAAGCTGTGAATGAACACATCTCTCAGCACGGCACAAAGAGAGCGACGGCACAAAGCTGCACAACCACGGAACGAGAGAGAGAGAGAGAGAGAGAGAGGGAGAGAGAGAGGGAGAGAGAGAGGGAGGGGGTAAAGTGGGGGAGGCTGCGTGCAGATGCTCCCAAACCCTCAGATTAATTCAGCAGATAAAACACGGCTCCGCGGATCTCTCAGCCCCTTCCCCTGTGACATCCATGTTTCCGCTTTCCTCCAAACCCCAACTGACCCCCCCCCCCCCCGCCTCGCTCTGTCCATCCCTCCCTCCCTCTTCGCACCCTCACCCTGATGGAGCCGTTAGTCTTTATCAGAGCCGCCAAAAGTGTGTGCAGACACACCGCCCTGTACGCCACCACCCACCAAACCCAACACCCCCCCTCCCCCCCCCCCCCAACCTCGCGCTGGTGCCGGGTCAGCGAGGGTTTAGGCCTTGGCCTCGTGCCATTCTATTACAGACGACGACTGGCAGGGCCGCTGCTTTCTGTCCGTCGTAAATCAAAACACATCGCTGAGAATCTGCATCGTATTACACACACACGCAAGCGCACACACGCACGCTCATATTCTCGCCTTTCTTTTCAGAGCCACATGGCCACATAATGTAAGAACCAGAGGAAAATATTTACAAACGCGAGAAAGCTACGTGGTCTTTCTTTATCAGGCAAAACGAGGCCAAACAGCGCACGGAAAATTACAGCGTGCCCGAGAAAAACACGGATAACTATAATCAGCGGCGGTCAGCTCCGGTGGCTCGGCGGTTACGCCTGCACCCAGAAGGTTGTGAGATTCAGTCCCAGGGTACGCTGCAAAAAAAAATAAAAAATCCCAGAACATGTTGTGTGCTGTATGATGAATGTTCTGCTGGTACAAAAACGACTTCTGGCACAAAAGTTGAGTAGTTAATTAACGAAGGTGGTGAACCCAAAATTGGACGGGCCCCTGGGCAAGGCCCTTAACCCTAGACTGATCAGGTGAATCAGGGGAAATAAAAGTGAGTCGCTCTGGAATGAGGGCATAATAACTCTTCAGCTCTGAGTTAAAGAATCGAATCGATTCAATGTCCGAATCAAAAAGCAAGGTAAGTGTCAAAGTGTCAAAATATGACAGTTAAGTTGAGGGGCGGAGTTAACTTTCAGCACTTTTGCTTCAATTTGCTTTTATCCGGTGAGATCGCCGTTTATTCGTATAAATTCTCGAGAAATTAGATTCACAACAACAACATGCGACCCAGACGATGTATCATATACTTATGATATCATATACGGTACATTATATAACACAACATAATAAAGTAGAGGATAATACAATGAAGAGCAAAGTGACGATTCTGTTGACGTTAACAAGGACGTTAACGAGAGCAGGACGCACGCTACACACTGTCCTTTTCCAAAGCAGAAAGAAATGAATAACTTACCGGGTGACTTAAGTAAATCCACTGGATATCGTGAATATGGAGGAGGAGGAGATTCTGTGGAGACAAAGTGGGGAAAAGAGACCATGAGAAACAAGTCGGGTTTAGATAGAGCCTCATGATAACAGTTGGCATTCTTTTAGGGTGGAAAAAAAAATGCTGTTTGTCTTATGGAGAGAGAGAGAGAGAGAGAGAGAGAGAGAGAGAGAGATGGGGGCTGGAGGGGGGGGGGGGATCTGCCCTGATAGTGCACAAGTGAAGTGCGTAGATAAACACAGAGCCGCCCGGCGCCAGACTGAGAGAGAGAGAGAGAGACAGAGAAAACAGAGCATGTGACTGCCAAAAAACAGGGCCTTCAGACCAGTTGAACATTAATCGATGTCCGTACACACACACAGAGGCCCGAGTGTTAAGGAATAAGCCCAAAACTGCCCAGAATAACACACTGATAGACTGAATTTCCTGCTTGGAAAACTTTAAGGTGAAATTTTAGGGTGGAAGAAAAGTTTACACGGGAGATCATCACCCTGAAATGTACATGTGGGAGGAATAATAATGCGATCATGTTCATAATATCATCACTAAACACTACTTCAATCACTGCATTCATTACAAAAACATAACCGGATATACTGTTTCACTGAAACTCTGCCCATCTTATGAGGTGTTAGTTTATTCATTCTGAACATGAGCACTCCTTCACTCTGACAAATTCAAACACTTGAGTTCATCACAATTTTTCTGAAGCATCACATCAGTTATGACGTTAAGATCGAGACACGGTTCTGTCTGCTACTATAAAAACAAATATTCGTAAGCTATAAATAAAATAAGGTGAGGTTGGTTTATGGTGACTTTTACACACTGTAGCCTCAAAGGTACATTAACACACACTCTCATGGTCGTCAGTATGATGGGAATGCATGTTGTTATATATAAAATATACACACGTATAGAGTAGATATAGTGTGAATCCTGGTGTAACTGATAATATTAGCCCCCCGACAGGACTGACGAGCACGCCTTTGTTTTATATGCAGAATTGTTTTTCCTTTTTTTTTTTTTTTTAAATATAATGAACGATTAAAGTGGAGAGTGTGTGTTCAGTCGTGTAGCATCATCACGCACAGTGTGGAGTATTAGCACATCACTAACAATATACAGAAACAAAGCCATGACAGTAGAGTGGATTGAAAGCTCTAGTGATCAGATGGTCGGGAGGGAGTGAGAGAGAGAGGGGGGGGGGTCAAGTCCCTGCACCACTATGCTGACACTGTTGGGCCCTTGAGCAAGGCCCCATATTAACCCTTTCTGTGCAGTAATGTATAATGTGAGGATAAACGGTTGAGCTGAACGGAATTTTTTTGCGGTAAATGTTTTACTAACCTTCGTTAATCTGTCAGAAAAACAGGCTGAGTTCTGCATTGCTCACGTTGACCTGATGACAAGGAACTCGTAAACCTGTTCTTCTTTTTTTTTTAGATATATTATCCAGATGTAGATCACCTGGTGAACTGGTTTGAAAGTGTTTGACTAAAACTGGATTAATGACTGTTTGAAACAAACAAGAAAAAACAAACCTGACCAACATTGAAGATTTTATATCAGAAACTTCTGCTCAGCACTTGGTTACACAAGTAGATCCACCAGTTTGACCAGTGAGTGTATTCTGCACCTGGTAGTGAGTGTGTTCACACTAGACTGGGTTTATCACTGACTTTTTTTTCATCATCAGGTTATTACAGGCTATAGTACAGTGTTGGAGTGTGTGTGAGTGTGTGTGTGTGCGCGCTGCGGGACTCACCGGGCTCGCACAGGCGGCTCATATGGTGCGGGTTGCAGCACACGAGCTCCGGGTTGATCTTCCCGTAGGATTCACAGCACGGCAGCCGCTTCAGCTGCGACCAGTGCCGGAGGTCTGGCCAGCGGAACACCTTAAAGAGCAGCAGCGGGAGCGAGAACGCGTCCACTCGGCCGGGCAGCAGGAGACACGGGCTGCGCGCGCCGCCCTTCGACTCCACGGCCTGCAGCAGCACCTCCAGCTGTTTCTCTTTGATCTTCTTCAGCACCGAGTGCGTGAGCGCCTTCAGTTCGGCCTCCGCGCTCGCGCCCCCACCGCCGCCACCACCGCCGCCGCCGGCCTTGGTCGCTTTGCCCATGCACAAGCCTCCGTTTCCTCTTCCGCTTCCTCCCGCGCCGTGCGTCCCGGTGTCCGCCGCCTCCTCCCCGTCGCCGTCGACGGGCGCGCGGCTCCTCCAGAGTCGCCGGACGAGCCCCGACCGTCTGGTCCTGAACATGCGCGGCGACGAGCAGAGGATCTCCCGGCTAAAGAGCGAGCATGGCGTCCGCAAATCATGAAGTAGGTCCCGGGATCCGAGGCCAGGCGGCGCCGCGCGGTCCGAGAGACGGTGCAAGAGCTGGGAGCAGCAAAGGCGATCTGTACCATACGCCAGTCTCTTAATTCGGGGTTCCAGCCACAAACCGAGCAGCAGATCAGAGAATCTCCCCAGACTCCCCTTCTGCCCCCCTACAGCCCTGTCGGCTTATTAGAATAATAACAACAACAGTAATAATAATAATAATCAAAGCACTAATAATGAAGAAAACTTCCGTTAGACAGTGAAGTGTCCGCGCGCTGTAAATCCACACAGACACTCGCGCGCGCGCGCACACACCATCCTCCAGCCGAGTCTACGCGCTCCTCCGGTCCGCGCGCCCTCCCGATCTGCTCCTCCAGCACGAGACGGAAACCTCCAGCATGACGGTGTGACACTAATAATGTTCGGAGCCTGAAGAAGCAGATCCGGTTACAGGATCAGGTCGGGGAGGTTCGGGTAGATCCAACACAGGTTCGGGTAGATCCGAGACCGAGAGAGAGAGAGAAGGGGGGAAAAAATGAGGAGAGCAGCTCGAGCGCCTTCTCTCTGTCTCTCTCACGCGCGCTCTCTCTCGCTCTCGCGCTCTCTCTCTCGCTCTGTCTGTCTCCAGTGGGCATTGGCGCCCCCCCTCCTCCTCCTCCCCTCCGCCCGGTCACGTGGTTGTCTAGACACCCTGTCGCTTAAGAAAAAAAAAAGCGATCGTGTTGCGCAAACAGGAGATCAAGTAGCTCACAAGCGGCGACATCGGGTTTTAAAGGTTACATTCCAGTAAAGTTTCAAAAGTTATCAAAGATAAGCGCTCACTGTGATCGTGGCGAAGAAACACAGAGAGAGACAGAGAGAGACAGAGAGAGACAGAGTGTCTTATAGCTATTTATCTCAAACCGGATCTCTTAAAGTTGTTGTTGTGTTGTTGTTGTTGTTGTTGTTGTTGTTCAGTTTTCAGCACTGCGGTCACTGACACAAGGAGCAGACAAGAGGCATAAAGATAAGACCAAATCACACAACACACAGGGTGCGGGGAAAGGGGGGGGGGTGTCTGAGGGACATAATGGGGGACATTTGGGATATGGTTTTAAACAAACAAACAAAAAATAATTATAGAATGAAGGATCAAATGATGTGAAACTACAGACTGTGACAATGTATAAAATCGCACATCTTAATATTTTCTTAAGATAAAATAGAAATAAAATAAAATAATAGCCCATTCTCATGATACCAAACAAAACAGCAAACTTTACCCCTATATTCCCTACAACATTTATGCTATTATTATTTTATATTTTCTCTTCTTTCATTTTCTTTCTTTTATATATAAAATATATTATTGTAATATATATTTTTGCTTAGGCTTTGTACCAGACTGCGCAGAAGAAGCATGAACTGCTGCCCCCCTCTGGTCAACACCCTCACTGCGTCTCTCTCTCTCTCTCTCTCTCTCTCTCTCTATCTATCTATCTTTACTCCTTACATTTTCTCACAGCCCCAGACATGTCAGTGAAACATGGAGTGTGTTCAGTGTCAGTACTGTGCATCACGTCACCATATATTGCGCAGAAAGGAAATGAAAGGAAAAGTTCTTTCCTGGTCATTCAGTCAGGCTTGCACTGACAGGAATTAGAAATAATTTACATATATACTGTATTTATTGTCTAACACACTTGTCTACCAGCTGGCAGAACACTGGACAAACTGGCAGACCTACTGGTATACCTAAGTGCTATCCAGACGTTTCTGCTATTAAATCATAAATGCTGGTCAGCTTTCTTTCTTTTTTTTTCTTTTTTTTGTAATGTAAATTAACTGAGGTGTGATGGTAGGGGTGGGGGGGAAAATGTTCAAACAACTATTGATAAGTTTAGTCAAGTAATGAGGAATCTGGAAACCTGTCCACATCTGGATTATTAAAAAAGAAGAGGTTTATGAGTTTGATCAGCTGGCAGCTCATCCGATCAACTGGAACA
>JAQMYL010000011.1:24187953-24203870 GCA_030014365.1 Clarias pachynema | reverse complement strand
ACTTTAACTACGGTATTCTCCAGAGGATCCTTATGTTCCACAATATTCATATAAAGTGGCGTGCAAAAGTTTGGGAAATCCCTGGTTACAATTTCTGTTACTGTGAATAATTTGGGGAAAAAAAGGTTCTACCATAAGACAGACCACATTGGCAAGTATGACACCTTCTTAACTCTTTGTAGTCCGCTACGGACTTTTAGTTGATATTTAAGGAATTTTTGCTAACACGAGACGTCAGTCTATCCAAAGATATTCGATGAAGTTCATGCCAAGAACTTTGAGGTCATACATTATAAATTCTGACATCATTTTCAGATCATGATCCTTTCATAGAAGCCAGCATCGTAACTGGGTGGTGTTTGCTCGTGATAGAATTTGCTGGTGTTCAATTGAAACACTCTCCAAAACAAACCCAAAGCATGCTCCATTAACAGCTGGAGATCATGCTCTTTTCATGCCAAAAAGTTCCATTTTATCTTCATTTAGTCCACTCTTGTTTCCAGAGCGCATCAGGCTTGTTTAGATGTTCATTTGCAAACTTCAAGGAAAGATTTCTTTGACCTTCTCTTGCATGAAGGTCGTATTTGTGTAGATGTCACTGCACCACACAGAACAGCACATCACCATTTCACAGTCTCCTAAACCTTTCTAAAGGTCCACTGCGGTCAAATGAGCTTCTTTCTCTCAATGGTTTCTTGATCTGCGAGACCTCAAATTGTCTCCAATTATGTTCCTGTTAAATGTAATTTCCAAAGTGACATGATGAATTGAAGAAATGGCGACCCGAAAAATCTTATCCAAGAGCTCAAATTTCCGTTGCACTCAATATTGTACAAAACTAATAAGCTAATTCTGCTTAAAATGTTAAAAATAGTATTTCGTATTTTATCCTTATAACCTTTTAGAGATTAATGTTCTGCTTAGACACTGTATATTCCCTGGAGTATCCATATAAAAAAAATTTAAAAATCACATCCTCTCCGTGTAGATGACATACATTTACGCTCCTGAATATCCAGAGGTCAGATCAATATCTCGATCTATATCCATATACAGGACGTATGCTCTCAAAAAAAATAAATCTTTATTCTGTTAAAGATATATACACAAATATGACCTTCAAAGAAAGAGAAGGTCAAGGAAATCTTTCCTTGAAGTTTGCAAATGAACATCTAAACAAGCCTGATGTGTGAGTGTGTGTGTGTGTGTGTGTGTGTGTGTGTGTGTGTGTGTGTGTGCATTCATACATATATATATATATATATATAGTGCATTCATTTCTAAAGTCAATTATTATACATTTTCTACTTAGTCATCATCATAGTCAATTTTTAATATCATCTATACAGTTGACATGCGATCCTGCTTATACAAAGATATATTCTTGAATATCTAAATTTAAACCCACACTGTACGTACATCCTCCTGAATATTCAAATCCTTATCCTGAAATATCAGCATAGGTGAAATTAATCTATTGCCAAACACATGCACACCCACAAAGAACACAAGACAGAATCAACACGCTATATTAATATAGAAACGCATTTGGCTTCCTGGTATATTGTATACTCGTAAATAAAGTGTTTAAATATTTTAAGTGTCATCTTAACGTCTCTTCTTGTGAATATACACTGTACAGTAGGTTATAGTAATATATTATCTCCAAACAACTTTCTAACACCACGAATAAACTGCTGTTTGTGAGCTTCCTGATTGAGACGGGGATTTAAAAAATATTAAATCGCATAAAGTTTCCCGAGAGTCTGGATAAGAACAGATATGACGATACTTTGAAGAATGACGGGGGGGTTTTTTTTCCGTTCCTGAACAAGTACAGTATTCGTTTACTGATTCAACGAACAATAGTCGGTCGATTTATCTTTCTTGGACATGTGCTAACACTGTGTTTAATGACTTTGACAGGCTGTAGGAAAAAAAAATAAATCCAAATACACACGCTGTAGGTTTTCAGCACTGATGGCTAGAGTTAGAGGGCCTGGAATGTGGAGGGACTTAAAATGACATAAAGCAACTCGAATTACGAAACGTTTTCTTGGAAGTATGCAAAAACGTTTTACTCCCACACAGGGAGGGTGAAATTCCGAACTCATACATGCCGAAGCTCAAAAGTCGCCATTTTTTTGGGTTTCCGTCAAAAAAAGTGTTTCAGTCCACATCCCTTACATTCAAGGTTTTTAAAAAAATTATTATTATTACTATTATTATTATTTAATGGTAATTAAGGCTCATTTCTGTCATTTATATAGTTGTACCATAAATGAAACTTACCGTGAAACATATTTTTACTTTTCTTTTTTTCTTTTATTATTATTTTTTTTTATAAATAGAACGCAGTTTAATACATAGAGTGCATTCATTTATAAAGTAAATTATTACTTACTTAAGAATACACTTAGGATAGTTTTCTAGTTAGTCATCATCATTGTAATTTTTTTTTTTAATAATGAGTTAAATAAATTATTTTTATTTGTTTGTTGAGTTTATGTAAGCTTATATTCTGATGTACCTTTATTAGCAGCGCTGATAATTAGTAGCAGCGGCACCACACCCAAACAAGGAAACGCGTACAAGCACACACACACACAAAACAGGTTAAGCTGTTAAGTCCTAAAAATAACCATGCACAAATGTGTGTTTTCTGAGACATGACACAGGCCTCAGTGAATATGATATGATCTGCAGGTTACTTCACTTTTATGCAAATTCAGACAATATCTAACAGAGCTGTGAACCACAGGAAGACTGTGCACTCAAAGCACTAATGTTTATTACTGTCTAATTTGTCTCAAGCATGTCCTGATGCATTAAAAACTACTAAAAGCCGTTTAGTAAATATTGAAATGCTGTGCAACGTGTGCCTTTTGTCAGGTCAATGCAGAATTCAATTTTCATGCCGATTTTCTCCTCCACACTCCAGTGTATTAGGTGTCAGTAACGCACCAATCTTTCATAAACACAAAATAAGAAGTAGAGATATAATCACGCGAAAGGAAAGTATTTCATGACTATGCATTTTCTGCAAAAGTTCCGCATGAATTTTCAGATTTCAGACCTTTTACCGCATGCAAGTTTGCATAAATAATTTTTACAGTCGATTTTATGAATAAAATCAACCAAAATAAAATATATTAAATTGCATTAGTGAGTAAAATCGCAGCGCTCTAATAAAATGAAAGAAATGAGAAACAGCACACCACACGGAATATCGAGAAACAGCTTTTAGATCACAGATAAAAATAAAATACTGATTTGCACAAGACTGTAAATCTTCATGACAAAATAAAAAAAAATTGTTCTCTTTCATCCAACCACAAACTTACAGTATGTCTGTAGATCAGATCAGGTGTTAATTATATCAATACAATCTGCATAAATCTCTGAATTGTTTGAGTGATCAGGTTTTACAAACTATAACAGATATAAGAGATATGTTTTAATCACTCAGACAACCAGGTACAGTAACAGTCCGGATGATCCACTTTTAGAGAAAGGTATGTAACAATGCTGATGAAGATAAAACACTGGAGCTTTTTTCTGCGCTTAAAATGTTAGAATTTGGCTTCCAAGCAGTTGAAAGTGATGTACAGGCTGATCGTGTCTACGGCGGGTTTGAACCCAAATGTACTGTATGCATGTTCGTTCAAGCGCAATATGTTTTTGTTAAACAACCACGACAATTTTTTGATGAATTAATACAATAATTTAAATTCCTCAGATGATCACGGACGACCTTCTCATTCCCTTCGTTCCGCTCGACTCGTTCTGCTTGATGGTGTACATTTCAAAACCTTGCAACTTGCAAAACTTCAAGAAGCATCCAACGCAAGTCAGAAACACATTCTTATTTAAAGGCCATGTGCCAGGTTGTGTGCTTAACATTCTTCAACTTTGTGTGTGTGTAAGCAATAATTGTCTAGATGAAAATGCCTAGTAATAACAGCAGGGTGTTTCAGATTCCGATATACGACACGCCCAGAGATCATCATTTTTAGAGAAGTGAAGAGACTAAAGCGCCGCTGCACCACATGAGGACTTAATCCCAGTGCACCATGGTTAGGAGACTGGCATTATGGACAACGTTTAACCAAAGTGAAGATAGATTATCATGTTAATGAAATCGGTTTATGATCACAGTGTTAATATCCAAATTTAATATTCACATTGTTAGGGAGAATTTTTTCCCTTTAAGATATATTATGCATATTGCAGCTGAACAGTTAATCGTGCAAAAATCTCAATCGCAACATGGAATTGTGCAATTATTTCATTTCAAAAAGGCAACAAGTTATTACAGGTAACATGAGTTAATTTCATATCCGTACAGTTAAAATAGGTTAAATATACCTATTTTAACTGTACGGATTAATATAAGTTAATATACGCATAGCTGGGAATTTATATAGAGTTTGTCATAATGTCGTTTTTTTTTTTCTTCAGGTGCTAAATTAATATTGGCACCCCCCCTCTTAAAAAGATATGTGCCCTTATTTGGTCGTCCCCTGGATAAGTATATTGAATACACAATATGTGTCAAAATAATTACCATGTGATTTTTTTTTTTTTTTTTACCCAATGATGCAGCCTTACTGTATATGAAATAAAGACTAATTAGAAGCTGGTATTTCAGTTAGCATGCCAGTAAGTAGATATTGGCCTTTATTTCAACTCAGTGAAAGGGGAAGTTGTTTTGCTTCTCCCTGCTATAAGTTCCACATAAACTAATAATTTAAAAACGTTTTCCACCTGTTGTTTATGTTACGTTGTTTTACTTTGGGGCTCGTATTGATAATTCAGGCTGTACTGTTATAACTCCATCACACCTCATATATACACCATCACCCCTCAATTCCGCCTGATCTGGGGGAGGGAGAGGAAAAAAAAACAAAAAAAAAAACAACAACAACAAAAAAAAACGGGTTGTCAAGGCTGACCGGCTGATCGTAACCCATAATCCTTAACCCATAATTGAGACTCGCAGCCTAAGGTCAGTGGAGGGAGCCAATCTGTTTCACCTGGAGTAGTGGTTTGAAAATGGGCCGGGGGAGGCAGAGAGAAAAAGAGGGAGAGAAAAAGACACAGGGGGAAGGGAGAGAATGAAACAAGGCTCCTACGCTGAAACTGAAACCCACAAGGGGGTAAACGGGTATAAAGCTCCATTCTGATGTGCCATCGCAATGCTTCATCAAGCACAGACAGGTTTAACTGGTTCTCCTTCATGCCCAGTGTTGAAAAGGAAAAGTACTAGCAACCACCCCAACATTATTATATAATTATTATTATTATTGTTTTTATTGTTGTTGTTGTTAATATTAAAAGCAATAGCAGCAGCAGCAGATATAACGGAAGCTCTGACAGGAGTTCCAGCTTTAATTCAATTTACTTAAGGGTTTAAGGGAAGCTCATTTAGGGAAACTAAAGAATACACTTATATTAATATATATATGTATATTAAGAATCAAACCTTAAAGCTAAAAATAAAAACTAACAATCAAAGCAAAATTCTTTTTTTCTTTTCACTTGATCTGGGCACTGAAAAACAACAAAATATAAATAAAATAATATAAATTCAATTAAATAATTCATTTATTCCAGGCACTGGAAACAAAGAATTAAACCCTAACCTGTGGAGTCTATAGAAAATAAAGTTGTCATATTACTTTTTTTTTTTTTAATTTTTATGTAACATTATTGTAGTAAATATTCCTAGGTTTAGGTTTACTGTTAGATATTTACAAAAGTAATACATTATTGCCTATAAGCAAATGTTTAATTATTTAAATTGTGTTGTTCAGGTAAATTGTGGCTGAAAATGTAAAAAATAAAAATAAAAAAATAGATGAAAGAGAGAGTTGCTTTACACAGAAATGTAAATTATAATTTTCCTTTCAAATAATATCTATTCACAGGAACAGCTTTTTTCCCCCAGAGATTATCCAGTTTCCTCCTCCATCACAAACCTTAGTCAGCTCTTGTGTAAGAACCCCTGGACGCTCTTTGCTATTCACTCGATTGATGCAAAACTGCACACATTTGCTTCACAAGTCAACAAATTCAAATCGTGACGTCTTGACCTGATGACTTAAATCTATTTGGATGTGATGGCCTCACGAAAAAAAAAAAAAAAAAAGCAAAAAAAAAATTTTACTAAGCAAAAAAGACACGCAGGTCAGTGCGATAAGTAGCAACACTGTCACTTTTTTCTCCCCTCGCAGAGTGAACACACATGTCCCTGTTCAGACCCTGCTGAAGCATGTCATGGGTAGGTAAATCTACTGCTGGATGGAAGTCAGGGATGCGCAAAAAAACAACGACACGATACTGACAGGGCACGGAAGAAATAGGACGATGTCAGAGCTGCAAGAACTGCACGGTTACTCTCTAAAAGAGGTCAATGTAGATTCATTTTCCTGATATTACATCACTACAGTGCAAAAGAAAGAAAGAAAGCAGGAAATTCTTGGAATGTGTTGGAAAAACACAAGTAAGAAAACGCACAAGCAAGAAAAGGCGAAAAAGAGACAAATAAATAAATGAAAAAACTGAATGCAGGAAAGTAAAAAAAAAAAAGAAAGCCAGAAAGCAAGAAATGAGTTAAGAACAAACAGAACAAAAGAGTGAACATGAGCAGGAAAGAAAGGAAAAAGAAACAAACAAAGAAAATGTGAATGATTCAAAAGAAAAGACTTAAATGAAAAGAGTAGAAATAAAACATAAAAACAAGAACAAAGTAAGAAAGAAAGAAAAAGATTAGAAGAAAAAGAAAAAATGTGAAAGAAGGCAAAAATGCAAGCAAGCAAGCAGAAAAGAAAAAGAAAGAAAGAAAGACAAGGGAATAAAGAAAGAAGGGAATGTTAAAAAAAGAAAAAAAATTGAAAGAGGCAAAAAAGCAAGAAGCTAGAATAAAAGAAAAATTATACAAATGAAATTAAATATAAAGTGAAAAACAGACAAACAAATATACACTTGGGAAAATACCAATACTAAATAAATAAATAAATAAAAATCATTAAAGTTCAATTTAAATGTAAATGTCGTCCATCAAAAGAGAATACTAATGATTGATACACACAGTGCTCAGGTGCGTAGTGTCAGTAGTGTGATGAGAACATGAAGACCAGACACACTTGTAACAAATCGGTCTCATCTTTATCTTCCTCTCAGGTGGAGCTGAATGATGCCTCTGAGTCGTAGCTAAGTTCTGTTCTCATGACAGTAATAAAACAAGGAATGCCTTCGTACATCAGCATCCATAACGTTAAATCTCAGTGACGCAAGTCAGCGAGTTTCTGCTTCCTGCTGCTCACAAAACCAACTGAATAAAAGAAATCCCTCGCTTCATTAAAAAGCATCCAGGAACTCACAATAGCCACAAAAGAACCATGGTTACGCAACCCATGAGCAAACACACGCCTGTATGATGCGGCGTACTGTAGATACACCGTGCACTGAAATTAATTCTCTATCCATCAAGCTGATGTATAAAAATACAAAACAAAAAAACATTTGTTTAACATTCATTATGCTCTCGTCCAGTCGCTTCACTTTAGTTTTCCATAACTGTCACGGAAATATATTAAGGATTGCGCCATGAGCCAATATGCAAATCTGCTCATATATGTACATGTTTTTATTAATTAACATGACCAGACATGAAACCATTGAAAACAAACATGGAAATGTGTGCCATATTTTCTGGTAAGTCTGATTTAGCAACCAAATGATCTCCTGTCGAGCAGAAACACGTCAACAGCGCGGCGGTGTTGAGCAAAGCAAACGCAACCTGACTAACAACACCCGAAGAACCACGTCACTCGGATTTAGACGGCTGTTCTCCGGGAAGCTGGTGTATTGGGGCTGCAATAATATATATAACATTTATATAAACGTATTATTTTTTAAAAACCATTACACTATTTCTTATATTACAGGTATACAGACTTACAACAGTATCTTCTTGCATTTAGCATACTGAACAAAATGTAACAATATAAATAAATGTAACCAATTAAGACTGAATGTCATTTTAAGGGCTCTGATCCTTTAATAGGTTACATTTCTTTTTGATACAATGCTAAATAAATATTTTAATAATGCTAACAGAAAATATTCAGAAATATATATTTCTACTTCTGAGAACAACACAAAAACGCCTCAAACACTACATAATTTTAAGATACAAATACATGAGTAAGGGATATAACATGACACTAATTGATGCAAAGTTCCTTGGACAAATTTTTTTTTTTTTTCGCCAAAGCTACCCATTTTTTACTAATTAAACAGAAATCACACTTTTTACCAATTTACAGTTACATCTAAAGGTCAGACGTGTCCACAAAACAACTTCTCGCTTACATTATAGCAGCTATAAACATCCTTCCTAGACCAAATTTCCTTTTTCTTTCTCTTGAAGCCATAACAGAAGGAACAGTTTTACTCCTAATTGTTTAAAAAAAAAAAAAAAAAAAAAAAAACACTGTCACTGGAGACTCCTTTCAAAACAACAACAGCAGCTGTAGATATAAGAAAACTAATCAACACCTTTGAGAAGTCAACAAGAATTTCAATGTATGAAAAACAAAAACGTTTTACTTTTTTTTTTTTTTCATTATTTGTGTTAATTGTCCATGTAGGACGACGGGTTAGACTTTACCCACATTCTAACAGAACTGTGCGACTGATTCAGCCAGCATAATTTAAAATCACTTTCTTTCAGCTGGTCCTGTCGAGGGGCGCCACAGCAGACCGTCCGATCCGCACGCAACTCGCTGCAGGTTTTATGCCAAATGCAACCCTCCCATTTTTCTAACAAGGCTTGGGACTGGAATTGCATGCAGTGGCTGGGTGGTAGAAGGTGTGTATACAACCACCGACGGCAGGGTTTGAACTCGGAACCTTAGATTCCCAAATCAACAACCTAGATGGAGCCTTATCCACCTGAGCCACCACTTTCCTTTAAATCCCTAGATTTTAAAGATCAGAATTGCGATATGAACCATCCAATCACAAAAGGCTGCAATTTAATGTAAGTAATGTAATGTAAGTATAGACTGGAATTTATGTAAAATATGTCAATACTGTAATTTAATAACACACACACATACATTTCTTATATATATATATACACATATACATACATACATACATACACAGTGTATATATATATATAAACAGTTTAACTTGAAATAGCAGTGTGTCTAAATATTTCACTTTTTTTTCAATCACTTTTTTTTTTTTTTTTTTTTTTTAATCAAAGAAAAAAAATAATACATTCAATTTAAGCTGACCTGCTGTCCTCATGAACCACTGACCAGGTTTGTTTTGACTCCCTGATCGTATTATACAGGTGAAACTGTGAAACCCTACACTGGCTTGTTTTGAGTTTATACACACACTAGACTTGTTTCACTCACCTCTACTGTAAAGGTCATAGAGGGTGTCCGAAAACACAGCACCTACACGTCTGACACACTGACCATGATACCTGAGGAATCAGGATCAGCGCTTAAAGCCTGGGAAAACCCTTTTACAAGTTCTAACAAGCCTAGCCTTGAATGTATACCACCCCCACGACCCTCCTGCCCCAACACACACACACACACACACACACACACACAAAACACAAGCCAATATGTGTTTTGAAAATAGATGAACACAACTGAATCTTAAAATATTCGCAGAGCATGTGGACTATGAACAGTTTCTTGACTGCCGCCCACGTGTTTGTGTTTCTTCCTGCCTTCACGATCCACCATTAAAGAGTAAAAAGAGCCCGGGAAGGGCTGAAACTGGAGACGCGAGGGTGGGGCTCATAGATGGCCGCCAACCAGGCAGACTACTCAAGTTATTACACATCAAAAACATGACACAAAAGGGGCACAAATGGCCTGTTTTTTTGTTTTGTTTATTTGCAATTTTTTCTTAGAATGATCTGAAAATCCTGAACACATCATTCTCTTTTCACTTTTCTGTTGTTTTGTATGCATGTGTATGCATGTGTGTGTGTGTGTGTGTATGTGAGTGTGTGTTTGTATGTCTGTGTGAAGGTAGGTATTATCTTTTTTCAGATCAAACTGAATGCAAATAAAGTTTGCCTGGTGAACAAATATATATATAAAATATAATATATATATATATTATTTTACTGGTAAATATTGGAAAGAAAAGTGTTGGGAAACACGATGGACTCAAAACTGGACTTTCAATTGACTTGCAAAACCAGAGTTTTTATTTGGTATGTATATTTAAACAAAATGGGCCTGGCAGTGACCCGGTCCACCTCCATGTCAGCCTTAACTAGCTGCATTCATTAGAGTGTGAACACAGGTGAGAGACAAAAATAACATGAATTCCACATGACGTCCTGAGAGAAAATAAAGATGTTCAATGTGTGCGGTGACGAGGAAACCAACAAACACTGACCAACAACCTGCTGAGCTTTAATCAAAGGCAAGTAACCGGAAACCAGTTTTGTTATGCCAACACAAAGGTGATCGGACAAAGTGGACGTTTAAAAAACAGGGTCAAAACACAAAAAACAAATACAGGTGAGTCCACACGCATTTCTTTTTCTCGGTTATGTCCCTTACATTTACTGGGGATGATCTCAGGCATGTCACATGAGGTGGACAAAAAGACACGCAAATGCAAATGAGGTATAAGCTGGGCGGGCGTGCGTGCTTGCGTGCGTGCGTGTGCGTGCGTGTTGGTGAAATTAATGCATTATGTTGCACAAAACATGATTTCACTAGTGTCAAAACGTATACATTTATTTTCCAAAGCTGAAACTTTTTTAAGCTTTAAAAGAAAACCACATTACTGAGACATGCAATAGATGTACAGTACATTATATAATTATCACGCCCATTAATTAGCTCTAAATAGATATTTAATTCTTATATGTAATATACAGTATACACACACACACACACACACACAAGTGTAAAGTTATGCCTGACTGTTCATTCCTTCAAATGGTGTACAGAAAATCATTTTGCAAAATAAAATCCAACTAAATGCTTAAATGATCATTTCAAAGAAGTGCTCAGAAATTCTAGAAAGATTCCACCCTCACAGTGAGGTACAAACTTTCATAAACTGAAAACAACTTGTTAAAAGTCGCAAATATATTGTTGAAATTTCAGTCTAGAGAACTTATGAATGGAAACTATTTTTTTTCTGTAGGTTTTCTGAGGGAGATGAGATGCTAACTGAGCTAGCTGAAGTTACCTGACAAACACCTGAAAGGTGCTGCGCTCGAGGCAGTCACCAGCTCGCGCGCGTGATCAAAGCAAAAACCGCCAGATTGTTTCGAATAAGTAACGCTTTATCAAAGCTTACCTTTACTCCAATGAAACTTTGTAACGTCCGTAAAGCAAGAAAACGGCGAGTTCAGTGTTTCATTCTGTCCACCGCGTCCGTCCTTTACAAAGCGACTCCTCTCTCCGTGTCTCTGTCTCACTCTGTCTCTGTCTCACTCTCTCTCTACCTGGCTGACTGGAGGCTCGGATTGAAAACTGGACGAACTGGTTGGACGAGACGTGTTTTCCTTTCTTTTTGTTTGAAAGAGGCAGGCTACAACTCCGGCGTTTTACATCTTTGGTAATGTAGTTCCTGCTTCTTGAGATGCAACACGTCACCTCATGAAAGCTCCTCAAAAAAAAAAAAAAAAAAGACGCAGTAAAATGAACACGGTCACGTGACCGTACAGGTGGGCAGGTAAACACCTGACAGGGTTGCCAGAGCTGTTACTTTCACAGTGTTGTCTTTAAATATCGCTTTTACAGTCAATTTTATCTTAGAAAACTAGCCCAAGTATAAATAGTTCAAAGTTTAAAGCTAAAAATAAGCTGATCAGAATTAATGTAATAAGTGATATTATGGTATTATAAAAAAAAAAAAAGAAAGAAAAAAAATTTTAATTTCACAAAATTGTGTTTGGTGTGATAACATTATGTGGTGTTGGTTTCCACTGGATTGGTGACTAAATATTAGGAATTTGTACAAAATTTACAGCAAGATTATAATAAAGAGAGGATCTAGGGGAAGCTCAGTGGTTAAGGTATTGGACTACGGTTTGGATGGTCCCAGGTTCAAACCCCATGACCACCAAGTTGCCCCTGTTGGGTCCTTGAGCAAAGCCCTAAACTGCTCAGATGTATAATGAGATAAAAATGGAAGTCACTCTGGATAAGGGCAGAAAAATTTGTGTTTACGCCTTGTTTACACTAAGGTGTCCTACTTTCATCTGCAGCCAAATACACTCCCTGTTCGGTGATCGGAGAGTGAATGAATCACAGATTAGAAATAAAAAAAAGTAGATCAGATAAAGATGAAGTTTCGTCTTAAAATGACTCCAGAGCAGTCAGTTAAAATTCACTTATACTGTACCATTTCAGCGCTGTTATTTCAGCAAAAGTGAAAATATCAATCAATCCCAGTAAAAATATCCAGTTTAGCTTTTCTAATTAATATCTATTGGTGCAGGTGTTTGTTTACATTGAGACAGTAGCGCATTAGTAGCTTATTTTAAAGTAGATTATTAAATCTGACACTGTTCATAACATGGCTTTCACTTAACATTTTGATTTCACTTATGGTGCAGGTTAAACTTGAGGCAGAAATCTTAGTACTGCTAAAGTTTCATTCAGTTCTTGTCCAGCCAGTTTTGCGTGATGCTGTGTCAAAATCTGTCTGGACAGACATTCAGACATACAGACAGAAAATTTTCTGAGAATGATTTCGGGTCCTCCGGTGTATAAAGCGTAAAGATATCATTGAAAAAGCGAGTTCTCACCAATGTACAGAAAAAAAACTTTCTTTTATTTATATAGATTATCTATCGAAGGCGTTGCTTAATGAAGGGAAAATGTATTGCCTTTTAATAACAACACACCTTGAAGTGTTTTATTCTTCTTACATGGATATCTCAGCATTTTGTTCACTATTAGGATGATTCATTATATAAATTATAATGCTTTAGTTGCATTTAAGGTTGTGCAACAAAAGGCCAGTTGGTCCTTCGATATCCAGTTAAGAAGATGAAAAAAAAAAAAAAAAAAAAAACACAAGTGGAAACTCCTTGTTGAGGAAAAGGTGCCCTATTAATCATTACAAAGAGCTGAAACTGGAGAGTCCTTGCATATTGATGGATTTTAAGCCTCTCCCATTGTGGGGACGCCACAGCAGACCATCCGATCCTCACACACCCTGGCACAGGTTTTATGACAGATGCCCTTCCTGATGCAACCCTCCCATTTTATCCAGGCTTAGGACCGGCATCCAGTGGCTGGAGATTGGGCATTGGGTCGGAATTGAACCTGCGCCTTCCACATGGCAGGTGAGAAACCTACAACTGAGCCACCAATGCCGCGGTATTTGTCCGTCATACCACCTATGTACAGTATCCTTTGTGGGGTTGGGGTTTGGCTAGAGCCTATCCCAGAGAGCTCTGGATCAAAGAGATCCAGTCTTTTTATACAGGCAATTTGGAATCACCAATCAGTATACACTGCATATATTTGACTGTTATCTCTCCTTCCCGCCTCTTTCTCTCTTTCTTTCTTTCCCTCTCCCTGTCTCTCTGTCGGGCTACACATGTTGCTCCTGAGCTGCCAGTAATCCAGACCCCCTCTGCCCTTTGGACTCGTCTAACTCGTCTTGGTGTCCTGCTTCTGGTTGGAGATCTTGTCACATTGATGCCCCGTGTGGTCTGTTTAGGATGCGTGTGCTGACTGGGGATGGTTCCACTTTACCTTGAAGATGGTCCGGGCCTCGGCTGATGCAGACAGCTGTTCTCTGAGAACTTGTGACTGCAGTCGCTCGATAGTTCAGGGCTGGAATTTCCTACAGTCTATCTGAGCCTTCAATAACAAACTGGACTCCATATTAACTTAAAGACATCAACTGTTATACTGAACTGCCAGCCGCCTAACACACAGTATGAATGCAGATCAATCCCTGCTATCCATTATCACCCAAATCAGCATGGATTCCATGTTGAGTCTGGTTCCTCTCAAGGTTTCATCCTGTTGCCATCTTAGGGAGTTTTTCCTTGCCACTGTCACCCTCGGCTTGCTCATGAGGGACGATCTGATCATTTTGATTCATACACATTCGCATTTCCATGATTTTTTTTGATTGTGTAAAGCTGCTTTGTGACAATGACAATTGTTAAAAGCCCTATACAAATAACGTTTTATTTAATTGACTGTTGGATTAAACTGGATGACCCAGAGGAAACCCATCAACCCAGGGAGAACATATGAACTCCACACACACACAGACCGGAGGTGAGATTTGAACCCCCAACCCTGGAGGTGGGGGCAACAGTGCTATGCCACCGTGCCACCCCTTATATGTATTGTTGTTGTATCATTTAATAGTATCTGTGTTAGTTTCTTAAAGCCATGTAGATCAAAGATAAAGAAGAATACTTGTAATGTTAAAATCTGACTCAGATGACTCACTTTAGGAATATTTGCATATTCTCTACACAGGTGTGTCTTGCTCTCTTCTGCTTTAAACTTTTAACACGACACTCCCAAAGTTACCAGAGGTGTCCGTTTGGGTTGAAATGTCAGGAGTGCGAGGTCCATAGCATCTGATTTACATCATTTGCATCCTAATCAAGCCATTCAGTGATCTCTCACGCCCTGGGAATAGGGGCGGGGCTATCCCGGATAGAAATGTCATAGGATAGAGGTGAGAAAAAAGTTGCCTTCATTTGCAATGAGCCTTCTCTGTAGGTAAGAGCCAAATCATGCCAGTAAAATAAATACATGTCCCCTTAAGATCATTTATAATAAAGCTTTAATGTTTCCTCCTTTAATTTGTTATGTGTTTGTATGTTGGGTTCATCTGTCAGAAGATTCTTATTAACCTCCTGGCGGATGTCTTGGGCCTAAAATGTTCTGGTGCCTTACAAAATTCATAATGGTGTTAATTAGCTGCAAAATAGCCCCAAAGAATCAATGATCTAATAGCAAATGTAGATTCTATATATTTTCCTTGCCAAATATTTGGTCTGAGACTGAAACTGGTGAACATCCAGGGTCTCCAGCTTGATCCTAAGCTTATCTAACTGTCTGTCTGGATTCTCATGTTCTCCTAGAGTCATCAAAAGTGTTATTTTCTCTGTGTTCTCTGTTTGCCCTGCTTGTCTTGTCTCAGAACACACTGGTAGGTGGACAGGTTGTGTTAGATTTGCCCCAAGAAGTGAATAAGTGTGTGAATGTGTGTTAATGAAAGTTGGATAGAATCCAAATCCAAATGCACTATATTCAGGATCTCAGTATGTTCCTGATCAGGATAAAGAGCATACTGAAAATGAGAATAAACACATTTATATATAACATACTTTTGTGGTCCCACCAGGGACCATGACTTTCACTGTATTTATTCCTATTTTGTGACCATTCACACACTATGGGCTATTTGTGAACGCCAATTAGCCTAATCTGCATGTCTTTGGCCAAGGCGGGAATCAAGCCTAAGTTTAAGTCACCGTGTAGTAGTATCGGTCAAAAGTTTGAACAGACCTTCTAATTTGATGCTTTTTGTTTTTCTACATTCAAGAACAATACTGTAGATTTCAAAACTATGAAACGACACACATGGCATTAGGTAATGAATTAATAACAACAACAATAGTCAGTTGTTATTTTAAGACACAATAGTCAGCTGTTCTGGATCAGTTCTTGCCAAACCCATCAAGCACCATGATGAAACTGGCTCTCATGAAGACCTTCCCAGGAAAGCGAGACCAAAACTTACCTCAGCTGCAGAGGAGAATTTCATTTAGAGTCACCAGCCTCAGATTAGAGGTTTTCACAGGAAATTATTGTATATTTTGACACTTTCTGTATTGTTTTACAATGTAGAAAGAACTATAT
>JAQMYL010000011.1:24161135-24187728 GCA_030014365.1 Clarias pachynema | reverse complement strand
CAGTTGTCCAGGTCAACTACCATCTATTTGGTTTTACCCCTGTGTTAATAGATGACAAGAATTTGATGTGTGTTAATTTGTGTAATGTATTTTGGTAATGAAAACGATAGAGTTGTTAAAAAACAAATATATACAAATACATTTATTGTATTGTAAATACAAATTTTTTTTAAATACACTCTTAATTATTATCGTGAAACTTTAGTTTGTTTTCAGAGTGATACAGTACAACTTAATAATTCTTAGCCTATTCATAAAATTAGAAAAAAAAAGTTGTTCCATGTTGCCGTCGGTTTTCCTCGATTGTTTTCTTTGCTTGCTTTTTTTTCTTTTTTACTTGAATCAGTGTATATGTTGAATAATTTCTCATGTCATTTCTTATGTCTTTTTTACACTTCGTCTGAAGAATGCCAATAATTCTGGGATTGAAGGCTGTCAATTATTAGAGTTAACTCTGTATATTCATCCATCCATCTCTATCCTAAGCCTTCTTTGTCTTAAATTTTTTTTTTACTCTTTTACTCTTTACATCACAAGATGGCGCTCTCGTATCTGTCATTTCCACACCCTCACTCCTGCATGAACACCCACCTTACTCTGTAAAGTCTGTCTTGTTCATATATGTTTTTAATCATTTTTGTTGTTCTTATAGAATTAATAGGCTAAATACTGTATCAGTCTGATGAAAAGTCTTGTTGTGTGATGGGTTTGGTGTGTGTGTGCATGTGTGTGTGTGTGTGTGTGTGTGTGTGTGTGTGTGTGTGTGCTGCATTACATCAGTGGTGTTTTGGTCTGAATAAAGCATAATTACCCTTATTAAAATGTAGACGATGATTGTTTGTGGTATTGTTAGAAGTGGTTGGAGTCGGGGGGAAAAACGATGAGTTTTGTTCTAAGGTGTGCGGAGAATGAAGCGGCGTTACTTTTAGTGTGATGGAAGCATTAATCACAGAGCATTTAGAGCTTTGAGTCAAACCATGAATGATACAATCTACAAAGACATGATCAGATCTAGTGAAATGTCCTATCATTCATGATAATATACTTTGTTCAGTACTTCTAAGGCTAATGCAACATTGTATTAAAATATTAAATTATTCAAAAGCCTGTTGACAAGCTCAATTCCAGTCTGCATTAACAGTGGGTACCACTTTATTTGAAGGTTTTTAAGTTATTAAATAAAAAATTCTATGACAATGCATTTACATCTTTGTGTTTGATGTCATTAATTTAATCATTCTCTCACCCACACATTCTCTATATAGCTTATCCTGTAGACCCTCTACGGGAGGCCTGGAGTCTACCCCAGGGCACTTGGGGCACTAGGCGGGAGATACCCTTGATGGGGTGCCAAACCATTGGCATGGCTCGCTCACACGATACAGGCAATTTGGAAACACCAATCAGCTTGTTCAGCATGGCTTTGGACTATGGAAGGAAACCCCGACCCGAAGACGGGACTCGAACCCTCGACCTTGGATATGCTCAGTGAAGGTTTTTAGTGGAGAAATTTATAATTGAGACAGAATGGTGGGTGCCAATATTTATGTCTGTATGTAAACTTCAGTATAAACTTTTTTTTCTTATTTTATTTTTTAATGAACAGATAAAACAAGCCAGGAAACGATTTATAGTTTGTTTAATGCCACATTTTTGATTCTGCATGGTGTGGAGGAATTTTCTCTATCAGCAGCTCTGACTGTAGATTCAGCATAAACACCTTGTAGGATGTACAGTATAGTTTCTATAGAAACCGTTGATTCTTTGATCCTTGTACAGCGTATCAAGTACCATAATTGTTGACATCATTAGCTAGTAGTACTGTATTAAGTTTTTCCATGAGGAGATTATCATTTATGGAAGGAGTCTCCAGTGTCAATGCTTTGTTACAGCCGAGTGAAAGCTGTACATTTACCTTAACAATCCTCATCATATCAACTTCAATTCAATGAAATTTTATTTGTATAGCGCTTTTAACAATGGTCCTTGTCGCAAGGCCGCGTTACAGGATCAAAAGAAAAATTATGGAAATGTGTATATATAGAAAATATGTATGAATCGAAATGATCATTTTTGCATCTTTTATTGATGGCCATCATGTGGATTTCTTTACATCTTGAAAATACATTACCAAGAGTCCAAGAGTCTTCATAAGATTGTATAAGTTAGTATACACTCTGAAGTGTACTGAAGTCCCATAGACTGAAAAAAAAAAAAAAAACTCACAAAACTGTCTATATTCCCAGAAAGCTCCAGTGGTTTCCAGGGTCCCGACTGCATCCGCTCAGTGTGTGGCAGAGCAACAAATGGGGGTCTTGAAATGAGCTCAAATTGCTGTGATTCACACTCTTTTCCTGGTGATTCAGAGGACATTTCGCACTGTGCTTGGGCCCGCTTCCTTCAGACCGGATAAATTGTTCTGTTGTGTCTTAATAATGTGGCCTGTTGTTTTTGTTTTTTTAATTCAGGAAAGCTTAGTTATTCTGAATGCTTAGGGATCTTTTAAAAAAAAACAGACCATTTTGTAAAAAGTTATTTAGTAAAGTGGATGTTTGTCATTATGTCATTTGAGAAAAGACACTAAAGACATGTAAAGAAAGATTTGTTTTAATTAACTCCTTTAGATCGGCAGATCATTACATCTCTATCAGCGCATTTATGTTTAAATTTACGATTTCTTTCTTTGCGCATGACGACATTTTAAGAGTTTTTTTCCCCAAGATTTGCAAAAACAAGCAGTTTTTATGTACAAACTGTATTTTCTTACGATTTCTCCCTTATTAAATATCCATCACATCCATGGAAGATAAATTTCCATGGATGATTCTTGACCTGTGATAAATTCCAGCACTTACAGTAACAACTCCTAAAACGTGCGCAGGAAGCATTTACATGAACTCGATGCAGCTGGAGGTCACCTGTCCTGACTCACAGCTGCTCTCATGCTCTTAATTACTGCTCTGTGGACGGGGTGATGAACGTCGTGTCAAGCCGAAAAATTAACGACCTTCCTTCTTCAACACTTTAAGCTTTAAGATATGAACGGGACGGAATCGGACAGAGACAAAGCAATGATTTCTCCCCCCCTTTCTTTCTCATGCCGGAATAAACGTGAAATAAACACACCACACTATCAGCTAATTCCTAGGCCAGCAATTTTTTTTTTTTTAGTAACTCTGTCCTAGAACGACCCCCATCCTCCTCTTACCTTTCTTGTGGTCAGTGGTTTATGGGAGGGGGACAACCGAGAGAAAGAGAGAAAGAGAGAGAGAGAGGGAGAGAGAGAAAGAAAAAGGGGGTAAATGAGTGACTCATCACCCCAGGGCTCTTTCATGTTACAGCTTGAGCATGTTTACCCGAATCTCATCGGTAGTGCTGAGACTGCTGGAGGAGTCTGTCTTGCATTTTTATCAGATGAACGAGCCTCAAACCCCCTCTACCCCTTTAAAAAAAAAAAAAGGCTGACAGAAGCACAAATTTTTAGCAAGGATGCATTTCATGCACAAAACAAATCTTAAAAAAGAATCTGAAATCCACTATCTCCTCTCAGCATTCCTGCACACACTGAGGAAAACATCGAGGTTTCCACGCACATGATTACAATACAGTATATCTCCATGATTTGTATAAAGATATGTGACAGAAGAGTGTTCTGGCATGCACTAATTATAGTTGGACACAATCACTACAGTAGATCACACACACACACACACACACACACACATAACACACACACACACTCCCAATAATTGTGCTAAAGTCTTATGCACCCTGTTTTTTTTTTTGTTTTTTTGTACAAACTTTGTTATCCATGTTCATTTTATGACTTCATTATTAAGCCAGTACAAAAAACATTTTTCATTTTACAGGAAAATATCTGTAGGCCAAAAAAAATTAAATAAAGCAGAATATTATATAAAAGAGAGCTTTTCAGACCGCAAAAATAGAGAATAAAGGAAAGTGTCTGGGTTTTGCATGTATGAAAAAAGCAGCAGGTGCGACAAAGTCCTCATGAAGATCGTATCCGGTTCTGGTAAAACTAAGCAGCTCGTTTCCTTATACAATACCTGAGATGATATTTTAAGCAAAGGTTCATCACACTAACTATTGACTTTGTTTCATTCATTATTGCTTTTTAATACAGAATCCTTTTTTTAAGGCATCTTTGCTGTTTTGTAAGGCATCTTTGCTTTGCAGCAAATTGCAAAAAATTCAAAAATCTTTGATTACAGCACACGATGGACTCTTTCACAATCCTGGAAAATATCCTGGTCATTCAGTACATTCAGGTGGTCAGCTGACTTCATTTTATTGCCACATAACGTTGCTGAGTCTAGACCTGAGCAACTGAAGTAACCCCAGATCATAACACTGTCTCCAGAGGCTTGTACAGTGGACACTATGTATGATGGGAGCATCACTCCATGTGCTTCCCTTCTTACTCTTACATCGCTCTGGAATAGGATCAATCTGGACTCATCCGACCACATGACCTTTTTCTGTTGCTCCAAAGTCTAATCTTTTTGCTCACTAACAAACTGAAAGCTTTTTTTCTGACGAGTCCCACTTACAAGTGGTTTTCTTATGGACACACAGCAGTTTAGTTCTCATCACAGTGTGTGTGTGTGTATGGAAATGCTCTTACTTTTACTATTAAACAGCTCTGGTTTTTCCATGCAACTTCACAAAGCTTTTAAGTGATCGCCATTCATGATTTGTTTTTCTGACCATATTCTTCCACAAAGCTGATCCTTCAAGGTTTCGATAACATATTCTTAACCCAGTTCACTTCCTGGCCAAAAAAAAAAGATCGATTATTTGGTCAAGATCAATTGAAATTACTGGACCACTGATTACCCATAACATCCCTAATATTATACACATCGCTTTTTTAAGACCTCTGAAGGTGTGCTGTGGTACTGTATCTGGCACTAAACTGTCAGTAGCAGAATTTTTTAAGTCTAAGTATAAGTTGCGAGGTGATGCCTCCATGGGTCGGAATTGTTTTTCTAGCACAGCTCACAAATGCTTCATCAGATAGCGGTCTGGGGAATTTGGAGGCCGAGTCAACACCTTGAACTCTTTGTCATGTTCCTCAAATCACTGTTAAGCCATTATTGCAGCATGAGCGGGTGCATTATCCTGCTGACATTTGGGAATTTCCGTGCAATGAAGGCGTGTACTTGGTCTGCAACAGTTTGTGGATGTCCAAGTAACATCTACATGAATGACATCATGGAGGTTTCACCAGGGAGTTATGGTTTTCCCATAGTGCATCCTGGTGCCATCTCTTACTCCATGGTGATGCACACATGTCTATTGCAGACATTGTTGGAGATGGTCATGGGCCAGCATGGATACCACAGTAGCTCTTTTTAAGAATCAGACCAGTTCACTGCCCACACACACTGTGAACAACCACGGTTAGTAGGAAATACGTTTTGCTCCTACTGTACATATAGCAAGTTTGCATCTGCAAAAAAAGTCAGGATAGCGTGTCTTATCTCCAACTCCCTTCATGATGATGGCATTTTATCTTCACACAGTAAAACTGCAGAAGGATAAGAAGGATAAACGCTTCATATGAAAAAAATTTAAACACATCTTTTTTCTTTTTTTTTTTACATTCTAGCAGATGGATAAAGTTATAAGGAAATCCCACCAGTCCACTTCCTACCCCTTCTACGCCTTTTCCTTTTAATTCCAAGTAGAATATCTGCAAGTCCAGTTCTGTAAACAGGAAATGCTTCCTGGCGTCAAGTAATGCATTCAGCATAACTACAATCATATTTTCGATGCTCTCCTGAATGTAGGCTATTTCTGAGAGAAATACGATGCATTAAATATGAGCATTGAATATTAAAACGATGAAAAAAATTCTAATCTACTCTTGCTGTAGCGTGCACAATTCCTGTAACACGATAAGGCAGTGTATCTGCCAGCTCATCTTTGGATTACGTGGGTTGCAGATTGCATATTGACCGGCTTACAGAGTGATTTCATTCCATTAAAATGCCAAGCTGATTCATCATACCAACAACAACGACAAAAAAACAAGAGAATAATCATTTACCAACAACAAACACTTTCCTTTAGAAGCTTCAGCATGCCGGTGTTTGGAACAGACCAATCAGAAACCTGGCCATGAAAAATACTGGACTTTTGGATTTTATTAAAGAATACAAATATGATGGGCAAAATGTATAAAATTAGACAGGTTAGACACGAATCCCAGTCTGAATGTGTACATCATCTGCTTGTAGTTGATAGCGCCAAGGTTGTCGGATTGTTCTTGAGTAGAAGAATCAGAGATGTTTAGCCAATGTTTTTTCTCCCTATTGTGACATCATATAAGAAGATATCTTCCCAGTTTGTTGCCCAGCTCTGGGCATGGCTCAGCACATAGACAATGGAATGCTGCATTTGGAGGAGGGAGTTTGAGGTTTGAGTTTGGCATTAACGTATTTCAGTAGGAGTATTAACACACATATACACTTTGGGGGAGCTGAGAGACTTGTTTTAAGAAATGGCAAAATATGGGACCTTTAAATTCGCAGATTTTTTTTCGATTTTGCAAAAACAATGGCTTGGGATTTGAACTCATCACCTTTAACTTACATACGCATATTCTTAAATCTTGTCAATGATTTTTCTTTTTATGTTGTTATTATATTTGGGCAAAATTCACTTCCAGTCTCTGTAACCTACAGTGGCATCTAACTTGCTGATGGTTTGAATGCTGAAGAGAGGAGAGGCTGCATTTGTTTGAAGTTTGGGTTTCAAAACAGCTAGCTTCAGGACATTTCCATCAACATCCTTGACTCCTGAGCATCCATTGTGCGAATCAAACGAGCCCAAACTGACTATTACTACCATTCATCATCCTGTGTGGATTCGGGGGGGTCCCAGGGAACTCAGGGCACAAGGCAGGGTACACAGTCACAGGGGGTCAATCCATTACAGGGCACAAGCGCATACACTCACTCGTCCAGTCATTCACTATGGGCAATTTGGAAACACCAATAAGCCTACACACGCATGTCTTTGGACGGAGGGAGGAAACTGGATTACCCAGAGGAAACACTCCAAGCACATGGAGAAGAGAAGCAATATTCGACCCCAAAACAGGTGCGAGGCAACAATGCTAACCCCAAACCACTGTGCTGCTATAGTTATAGATCATTTCTGCAAAACGGCATAATGCAAATTAAACTCAATCTAAAAAAAAAGTGTTTAAATCTGGTACAACATAGAACGTTTTGGGGGATTTAAGAAATGTATTTCACAATGCTGTGTGCAGAGTGATCCCAGATGCAATGAATAATGGCTATTTTATCAGCTTTTATACCAGCGCTGGATTCTCTAATCTGATTGGTTATAAAATGTTTCTATAGTAGCAGCTCATTCATGAGTACTTGTACTTCATGAGTACTTGCATTATGAGTACTTACAGTATGTCCTGGAGTGTTCACTTTAAAACCTGATGCAATGAAAGGTCTGTGTGTGAGAGATAAAGCTCGAGCGAGAGATCTGATTTGTTGTATCTGTGAGTTTTATTCTGTTTACACACTTTAATTCCCAGCTATAATAAAACCATAAAGCTTCTCAGGTTTATCACTCTAAAATAAACTCAAGCTTCCGGTGCACATAAGAGGGCTGTATTCACTTTTGGGTCTCAGAGATGAAGTACATGTTACACGTACTGTACATTTTAAAAAGATAAATACACATCAGTATTTTATTTTTGGCATCCATATTAAATTATTTCCTCATAACAAAAATGTGCGTTTTGTCTTTGTGTGTGTGTGTGTGTGTGTGTGTATGTGCAACCGAATGCAACAGCACCACCAATGGTCATATGGAAAAGATGGGAATAAAAAAGAAGCCAGAGTTTTGTCCAAATTCGTTGATTTCTGCAGCTTATTTGTGAGTTTTATCAGGTGATTTCACATTCTTTTTAGATTTTAAACATTTATCTACAACGAAGATTATATACTCTCATTCTCTCCCCAAAAGTGGCTTGAATGCAAAACAAAGAAAATATATCAACTAAGCATATTGTCCAATCAAAGTTAGACATTAAGGACAGAACTTTATCTAAGTTATTAAAGAGTTTCAACTTTTCTATCTATTGTTAAAGGTATTCCTGAAAAATTGCACAACTTAAAACACTTAAAACAGACCTACAGACCTGCAGCTACCGATCAACCTCAGACTAACTGTAGTTCCTCTTCCAATAGAGCGAACAGCGACGGCTTAACGCTTTACTTCAAAGGCAAATCTGTCAGTAATTAAAGCCGACAGCCTGCCCGCGTGCTCCAGCAGCCGTTTAGTGGTTATAAGTGAACCCATTTGGGAAAGTCATCACTCACTTACTGGCTTGGTAGGCTTTGTTGTGGCCGGTTCTCCTGGTGCTGTTCAATGCCACACCAGATCAGTGCCAGGCCCGAACCCGGGCAGCTGATCAAACTAAAATCATTACCCATTGATTATCAGGCAGGAAAGACTTTCACCAACATTGACCTGTAAAGCTGTAAAAAGGTTAGATGTGTAGCGTTTAGATTTAATGGTGCATACGTGTTCTTCCACTGGGTGGTGTTAAGGCTGAAGTGGCAAATGGGGCACTTTATTGCAATTTAAAACAGGAGTTGAGGGAGAAGAAAAAAAACAGACCTAATTAGAGTCTTGTGCTTTCATGAACCATCATGAATGATGTGGTGGTCTTACCACATTTATACTGCAATTATGGCCATATCCTTTTTGACAGAGGTGGTTACTGTGTTAATAATAGTATAGGTACCTATAATAGTACTGCACCTTTATAATACATTCATAAGCATTGAAGCCAAAATCTTCGTATTATAATCTATTAATAAGAATATGTTATAAATATGATACTTTTAGAGTTTTACAACCAAAATCATCAAGTAACTAAAAAAATTTGAAGTTGAAAAGTTCTGGCTTGTGAACAAAATAACAGGATTGTCAGCTTCTCATAATTGAAAGTTTCTGAAATGTTTATAAATCAATGCTGTTTTATTTATAGATAAAAAAATATTCAATAATATACACTGAGAAGAATCCTCAGACTTGTTCACTGAACATGAATTGACGCTTTTATGAAGCTTTAACACTATATGCAGTGTACTGTGCAATGTATCCATTTAATTCCTGTTCGTTTAACTGACGAGGCTTAATTTATTCATTTGTTAAATAATAAGTGCATACAGATGTAACATGATGTAAATTCGAATTTGATTAAAGTTTTACTTTATGCCGTGAAAATCATTAATTCAGCTCACATACAGACTCATTAACTGAGCGATGCTGTATAGGAATTACGCTTTATAATGCATTTTTTAAGCATTCTTCAGCCTAGGAAATTCTACTTCCATGCTCCTGTATGATGTAGACATCTTAGGAAAGAGGAGATGACCTGCACATACTTTGTAGAGCTTCGTGAAGACCTTAAACATAAATCCTCCAGTACCGCTTCATGAAAGAAATTCAAGAGGGAATTCTAGATTCTAGAAGGAACAAAAGAAAATCATTCAGCAATTTGGTTTCAAATTGGAAGGGGAAGAGGGTGAATGACATGAAAGTGCTGCCGAGTTGTTCTTTGATTCAATCTATTTTGGAACATTTGGCTTTTTACCTCTTATCCATTGATAACCTGCCAAATTTCTGTCCTTATGTTCTTGCTTTCCTGTCCTTATCAGATAGCCCTTTAGGGTAAAAACCAGTCCTTCTCGAAACCCTAAAACAGTGTATCGTTTCAAGACTCATTCGTCTTAATTAGCATTCGTTTGCATCAACATCGAGGATAACTCTAATTAATGCCATGGCTTACGTCTCGATCTGCCAAGAGCAACATGAGCGCAGTTATGAAAGTTGTATATCTTGGCTCAAGGTAGTCTAAACCATCATCTGACATAAAACAATGCACCATAAGGAAGCTTTTTGTTTCAGATCTGACAGAAAACAGGGCTTTCTGTTACGGGAAGACGAGGAAATAAAAGAAAGAAAGGGGGGATAACTGATGGTTATTTGACTGGGTCGCTGGTGGAACGCTGTGATATGTAATCCATGATCGCTGGGAGAAAATACAAAGAGTGTTTGTTTAGTTTTACTACTGGGAAATAATAAAGGAAGTATGATTGGTGACATGTTGATGGAAGGAGTCTCCAGTGTCAGAACTGGGGAGACTTTCATAGAATTTTGCAATCTTAAATTTCTGATGAAAACAAGAATTACCTTTGTTTTGAAGGAACTTTACAACTCTAAAGCGCTAAAAAAAAAAAAAATCCAAAAGATACTTTAAAAAAATGTATTGTTGACAATTTGCAATGAATGAATGAATGTTGCAATGGTGTACATTATGTGGTGTTATAAGTAAATAAATAATAATCAATATATAATTAAAGTATAAGTAAAAGAAATCAACTTTAGGGTGGTAAGAGAAATTTTATTTCTCATCTTTGATTATTTTTCCATGACAACACTTTAAATGGTTTCTGATGCACGAGCTCAACTCAAGGCACATATTAGTTATTTACTGTATATATTAGTTTACAGTAAAATATTTCACAGACACAATATCAGCATTACACAATACAGTATATGTTGTACAATAACCACCTGTGTGTCCCAGTCTCTCAAGCACAGTGTAAACGAACCTGCTTTGACTCTGGTCCATGCTTTGACTTTTAGTGTCCATCCACGTTGTAAATCGGACAGACTGTTCAATCTCCTCGGAGAGGAAATGTCGTGATGACAGCCTGCACCGATTCTGTTCAAAAGAGATCAGCGAAGGCCCTTTAATTTACCGATGCATTCCGAAACAGACAATTTCCTCAGCAATGAACCTCTGCGGTAATGACACCGTTCAAGCCCTGTAACCAGAGGCATTTGAGAAATGTGTCTTTTCATTGTCCGGTGTTTTGAGGTCGGGGTGGACAATTCAAGCATGCACCACTCTGGCTTGGCTCAAAACCTCTGAAAAAAAAAATCTTTAAATTGAAAGCTTTACCTGAGATGTTCTTACTGGACTGAGGACTTTCTGATGGATTTTTCCAGTGGATTAGCTGGGAGGTAAAAGTTCTTCATATGATAAGAAACACTAAAGCACAGCAAAATCGTCAATGCTAAACTGGGTTTTTGTGTCTATTGTATTTTAAAAATGCAGGTTTTATAACTTATTTCCAAATTAAATAGAAAATTTAATTCATGCAATTAATCAATCAGCCAATTACGTGCAATAGCCCAAAGATCCAAGTCTGTTTTAGTTAAATGCTGCGCACTAGGGAAGTATTTCAAATGCCAAAGGTGAGACTATCTGGAGCTTGAGTGTTCCACAGGCATACTGTATACACTTCCCGCACTTCCCTGCATTTGATGCAATAATATTAATATTACATATAATTTAAACATTTAAAATATGCACTAGATTTACATTTAGGCATTTGGCAGATGCTCTTATCCAGAGCGACTTACATTTATCTCATTAAACATCTGAGCAATTGAGAGTTAAGGGCCTTGCTCAAGGGCCCAACAGTAGCAACTTGGTGGTTGTGGGGTTTGAACCTGGGATCTTCTGGACCATAGTCCAATGCCTTAACCACTGAGCTACCCCTGGCCCTAGATGCCATGAACAAAAAAAATTCATCTAACCATTAACATTTTCTTTTAGTTGGTAAAAACCCAAGTGTTCCAAACATCATTCACTTACTGTACAAAGATCTTCCAACTTGTCACTGATTACTGGCCGGATGCAAAGGCCATGTCTGTGACCCCTATATATTACATGTTATAGATTATTTGTTTTATTTATTTATATATTTTTTCTCAGACTAGTTTGAGTCAACACATGACTTCCCCCTCTTTAGGATCGAGCAAAGACATTTGTACACGAAAACATGACCACTTCTCGTAAAATAACGAACAAATCTCAGTTTTTGTGTGTTGGCACAATATGAATGAAACATCGCCAGTTTAGACCTGCATAAACAGCATCACCTTATAGATGAACTTAAGTGATACAATATGAAACCTTAGACAAGCGATCTAATCTCAGAAGCAAATCAAATAACTTCTTCTCTCAATTGTGCTTTGCTCCAGCTGATTTTGTACGCCCTCGTATGGAAGTCATTGGCCATGTTAGGATATGGCCAATGGTAGTGAATAGTTTGCTTAGGTTTTCAAGTGAAAAAAAAAAAAAAGAATTATCCAGACTTACAGAGATCAAAGCAAAATCTGAAAAGAATTTGTGTCAGCCATTTTTTATTTGTATATAGAATCCAGCTCCTCAATGAAATTTGCTTTATTGAAACCACAGGATAACTGTGCACTCTACTCTAGGCCCAGGCCACTAAAGAACTTTTACATGAAGCACAATGACTATATGATAATAATGTAACGCGGGTCTGATCTACTTCTACACGAGTCACTTGCACTCTTTTTTGTACTGACTTTACTGATTTGAAGTTAGGGCAGTGGTGGCTCAATCGGTTAAGGCTGTGGGTTGCCACTGTTGAGCCCTTGAACAAAGCAATTAACCTTATCTGATCCATGTGATGAATAATTGAATAATTATTATTATTAAGTTATGAGCAGTTTTGTGCCAACAACATTTTATTTCTTTGTATTAATAAGGTAGACAAAGAGTTCTGCTGTACAGAAAGACAGACAGACAGACAGACATGTACGTGGGCTTCAACCTGAAATAATAATATCACTGATTACATTAAAGCTGATCAGCTTTAACCTTTTAACTGCTGTATTTCTAAAAACTCTTTTCCTGTCAATGACCGGTACTTATGCTAGTGAAGTGAAATAAACATGTATAACAAAGTTTGTACCAAAAAACACAGGGACAAAGCCTTCTGCACAGTACTGTTCGGAGCACCACAGTGACAAGAGCTGGCACATTAAAAGGTGCGCATTGATCTCTTCTTTTCACATCAAAGTGCAGGCAAAGAGTTAAGTGAATGATCTCAGATTTAATTCAACTCTGAGAGCTCAATTAACCCTGGGCTTGTCGTTGTCTCCCCCTGGCCACAGCTGCAGTCTAATTATCACTAACACTCAAGATCAGACTTGTATCTCCAGCCAACACACTTCTCTCTCACAAAGTATTGTTGGATTAAGTTGGAAAAAAACAAAACGAAACAATGCATTTATTTGTTTCACACGTGCACACAGAAGAAAAGAAAAAAGAAAAACAAGAGTTCAGCTGCGACTCGCACGTGCACGCGCAGGACGGACCAAGTCTACGTCACGTGAGCGCTCGTGAACTTGTCCCTCCGGCATGAAGGGGGGGAAAAAAAAAAAAAAACCAGGGATGCAATTTGAAGACAAAGAAAGCGGAGGGTATAAAACCTCTGCAGGAGCTCGAACCTCCCGCACTGCACCGGCTGGGGAGCACGCGCGCACAGTTTCCTCCTCTCTCTCTCTCTCTGATTCCTTTTTTTTTTTTTTTTTAAATCTCTTCCTCACTCTATCACTCTCAGGCTCTCTCTTCCAGTAAGTCAGCAGCGCGTGCGAGTCGTGGTTCGAGTCAAGATCGAAGCGCGCGCGCCCGCAGCTGCTGCTCGGGTGCGAGTAAGGTGCGAGTGCGCGAGCGAGCGAGCGCGCGGCAGGAGCTGTTCGGGTTCGAATTGCGCGCGAGATTATCTTTAAAAAAAATTTTTTAAAAAGGAAACATTAAATAGTTAATAAAAAAATAATAATAAACAAACAAACCAAGACAGGATGACCAGGATGCTGCTGCTGCAACTGCTGTCCTGCACGCTGTGTGTCCACTCTTTTCCGCTGGGGGACGCCAGGAGCAGCCGCAGGTACAAAGACCAGACGGTGAGTGACCAGTTCAGGATGTTTTTTTTTTTTCTTGTTGTTTTTTTTTGTTTGTTTGTTTATGAGTAACTGCACGTGTATGTGCATGCATGTAAAACGTCCAGTTAACTTTTTAACATCACGTTAACACAGTCACTGGTTTGTTGTACTTCAATCTACTATTGCACAAAATATCCTTATAAACATTGCTGACGTCAGATCAAGAAGACCAGCACACAGACTATGACATCATCGGCACACAAGGTGACGTTACACCAAGCCAAAATCTCAGTTTCCCCTGTCCACACACTGAAAACGTAGTTTCCCGATAGCAAAAACCAGAACTGTGTTTGCATCTGGATGAAAGGCCAAAAAACAGTACTGGTGCCGGTTTAAAAAATTTTTTTATGTTATACATATAATACAGAAAGTGTGTGTGCCAAATAAGCTACTTCTGAAGTTTATGCAACACGGAAGTGACCAATCTTGCTTCCCTAAAAATTTCAAGTTGCTTCAAGTCTCGCTTCAAACAATAATCATTTAAAATGAGCATTGATACTAAAATTGGTGTAAGCTTCTCTGTAGTGTCCGTAACCATGTCAAATTCATGTTGCAATATCGTAAACCATTTGTCTTTTTAGAATAATACACTTTTTCAGGTTTATGTCTTTTCAGGTGAAATCTGAATTGGCCAAGTTTCATCTGAATGACAGTTTAGATCATTGAAAGATTTTTTTTTAAAGTCAATAAAGTTATAGACACTACATAAAAAGGCATGCAATTCGGTGTTGCAAATGTGTATGCATATTTACAAAAAAAAAAAAAAAAACGAAACATGTATCGGGAGATAAGAAGCCTTAAGTATTATGAAAACTGGTGTTATACGATCCTATCTGAAAATGTACTTTTTCACGATAAAGGCGTCATAATGGCAAATGCATAAGAGATCCGTAGCAATGACAAAAGATCATGATACCTGCCCCTGAGGTTGTGCACTATCCTGCCTCTTCATTAGTAAAGCTACAAAATGCATGTTGCAAGCTTTCTATATACAGTATGCATCATTTCTTAAACCTTAAGAACCACCAGTGTCTACTGCCCTTTCATAACTTTGGTACCTTTTAGTTCTGAGAGTGCAATGCCATGCAATCTACATGTCCACTAACTTTTTGCACTCAGAGACCTTTTTCTTTGCTTTAAAACAATCCACAATCAACAGGCATCCCCATGATGTACAGTACTGTGTTTTGTGTCGTCTGTACTTTGAGAGCCACAAACAGCTGGAACCAAATACCTCATTCTAATTCTGATTCTGATGAGCTCATGATTGATATATTATATGATCCAAATATAAATACCATTTTGAGAGTCTATTAGATGCATGCATATCATGCGTTCAGTACTTTCCACTCGCAGAAATCTAGCAAATTATTTTTGAAAAATGCACAGCTTTTATAGTGGTTAATGGTTTTTCCTTTACCTAGACTTCATCGACCCACCTTGAGAAATCTGACCGGTCATTAGAAGTTTTACTAGAGGGTAATATGCCTTTCCTTTTGTGAACACACTTTACTGAACACATGTGTGACATGTTGAACCCAAATTGAGAGCCATTTGTGTTAGATTTCAAAGCACATTCATTTGTTTTAAACAAGGCACAAAGGATCAAACACCTTACGTCTTTTCACTACATAGCGTGTTTGGAAATCAGAGACGTAGGTCAGTAGGTCAGTATGACTCTCCTACATCACTGCATCTGTTATTCCTGCTTCGGGCTGAACTGTGAAACAGTAGTAGAACGTTTCATAACATAACATCGGAAATCCCTCTGGCGTAAAGCTCACGCTAACCATATCAAGTTTTTTTTCTTTTTCTTTTTATGAGCTCTGCATGTTGCCTTCTTTTATAATCCTTTAAAAAAAAAAAAACGCTCCACAACATGCAGTGATGCATCACACTGCACAAGCGAGTCATTCTGATCTCACTACTGATCTGCTGTTTTGTAAGATGGATTGTAGATCTGTGGAAAGTTTTTTGTCCCCTGCTCAGGCTTAAAAAAGGCAGACAAAGACGAGCCGCAGATGGCTGTTTTAACCCAGTTGGGTGGCGTCCAGTACCATTTTCAAGATTTCCCAAAGGAAATGTTAGTATAAAAAAATGAAGCCAAGAATAATAAGCCTTGAAGAATGAAAAGCTCTTTGTGTACGCTCCTCTGATGTGCTGAGGAATCGCAGACACATCCGATTATTATAAATTAAATATTGCACCAGAGTGACACGGAAACACGGCCGCTTATAAACACTTTGGCTTAATTCGGAAAATCTGTCATGCTGTACTTTCTCCAGCGCCGAAACTAATGCATCGCCGAAGGAAATTCGGATCAGGCCCAGACCTCCTGTGTGGAAGAATTAGCCTTGTCGCGGACGGACTGGAGTGGAGCGCCGCGACGCCTCACATGCATGTGCACTCAATTTGTTCCTGACTGTTGACAAAGCTGCAGAGTGGAGATTATGCAGGCAGGGGCAAGCCATTCGGCATGTGGTGGAGAATAACAAACCCTCAGTTTGCTGACACAGGGAAAAAAGGAAAGAGCTAGATAGCTGCGTTCACTGACCCTGTTAAGAACAGAGTGCTGGCCTTTAGGGTTCTCTAAGTACACCCTGATAGACAGGGAAAATATACATGGATGCAGAAATGCATTAAAGTATGCGACTTGGGTTAAAAGAAACATGTCAGTAGGTATGCTGGGAAAGTTCTGCAGGTTGCTCACAAGTTGATTATTCGTAAGCATTCAGATTATTACAATGACCTGTTTTAGGGTCTGGACCAACACCTTTAAACAGAAAACTTGTTGCGAAATATAGGAGCTTTAATTTTCAGATTAATAAATACAAACTCGCCGATTTCAGCAGCTTGTAAAATAAAAATTACTGATCCAGGACATCCTTGATATGTGATGCATTTCACTGTTTAATGCTAACATGAGAGCTTAATGAGACACGTGCAACAAAATGATCTTAAGGTCAAGGTCAAGCACCGTGCATAACTGAGACATGCCTCTGTTTTTTTTGACAGACTCCACCTGTACACGTAACTCTAACATGACTGAAACCGAACTGCGGTTCATTCCAGAGTTATGTCTGAATATCTTTAGAAAAAAAAAAAAACTTTGTTATTGAACCAGTGTGATGCTCGCTTAACTCTAATTCACCCCTATATGCTACAGTAAGTCAGTCCAAGAAGTTTAACATACCAGTTTAAATGTTCTGCGCAAACTGTACTAATGTACTAATTCAATAAAAGTATGGTCTTTGTATTCTCAAGCTCTTGATGAAGATTTTAAACATTGTACATCCACACATAAACATTGTGCATCTTACATAGTATTTTTATTTTTTTTGTAATAGAAAGATCTTCTCTCTGTAGATGTATTGAATATAAGTAAGAAAAAAAAAGTGAAGCCTTGAGGTCTGTAATAGTCATCGCTGATCTTTTATAGATATACTGTAGTGATACATGTGTAGGAAATGTTCCGAGAATAACAGAAACTTGTGTGCAATCTGCAAACATGCGCTCACCTGCTCGGGTAATTGCAGCTTTAATGTGATGTATCACAGAGAAAGTCTACATTCTCCTGCTATCATTTTTCAAAGAGGGATAGGCTTGATGCCTAATTCAAATTCTGCTTCACCAGCTTGGCAGACAGAATGCTTGAGGTGTTGAAATCAAAGTGAAGTCATCTGGAGTGTTTTAGTTACTCTTTAGACCTATTGATGGTGTACAGATTTAGGCAGAATAAAGGGTATTGGATTCTGGTTAATTGAGCAGGTTGGATCCTTGAAGAACTTGAAGAGTGTACAGTAGGAGTAAAGAGTGGTAGCACCCAAAATCCTCAACATAAAACACTTTTAACCATCCAAAGTTCATTTAAATCATTACCCATGAAAAAATACCCCCCACCCCCCTCCCCCCCACCAAAAAAAAAAAAAATCTTCTTTACATTGGCAACAAGTACCAATTGGAATTATTTTCTTGTATCCCCGTAAACCATTTAGCAAACCATGGAAGAGCGCATTTTCCTGGAGGGATCATTAATCATCCAAATAACCATCCATTCTTCTAAGACCATAGGACCATTAATCCTCCAAAGATGTCTGAGGATCATTTTTAAAGCAAGTAAAAATATTAACTGTACAAAGAATCCATAAGGAACCCATTTTCTAAATATGTAGGACAACTATCCATCAAAAGGACCACCCGAAGAACCCTTGGGGAACCTTCTCTTTCTAAGAGTACAGAACTATTAACCTTCCAAAGAACATCTGAGAAACATTTCTTTTTTGTACATTAAAGTTTGCGGCACAAAAAAACAGATCAAAGTTATCAAAATATAAGAATAAGAGATTCAGAAACTCATTTTGTTTAAATGTTAAACTTAGGTTTAAAAAAAAACAGGTTTAAAATGAAAACTTGAACATAAAATTCATAAAATATTTATTTAAACAAGTAAATGTATACTTTTTTTTTTAATGGGAACCTAAACTTCCCTTAAAAACAAATAATAAAAACAAAAACTTTTGTTTTTTTGAACTTTTTTTAAGTTCAAAAACCTAAACTTTTAAATATTGTTTAAAAGAAGTATACCTGGTTAAAGTTTAAAAATAAACTCACATGATTTAAAAAATTTTTTAAAAAAAATGTAAAAAAATGTAAACTTAAACTTTGTTTAAAAAAAATAAAAATAAAAATCTTTTAACGTAAATCTGAACTTAATATTGAAAGGAAACTCTAACAAATTGAACAATTAAATGTAAACCATTTTTTCCAAATTAAACAATTTTTAAAGTAAACTTAAACATAGTTTTACAAAGAAACCTAAAACAAACCCAAAAAAAGTTTTACTTAAAAAGTTTTTAAAAAAAAGTTTTTAAAAATAGTTGTTTAAAAGAACAAATGTAGCAAATTGTTAAAAAATGTATTCATTTAAAATTAATTAAAAATTTATCTTACAGAAAAATGATAAAACCCAAACCATTTTAAAGGAACTACACATTTATCTTTTAATCTGTAAGATCATCAATTTGTCCAATCAATTGACATAAATTTGTAATTGCAGAAGAGAATGCTGCTTCAGTACTCAGCATCACAAGGTACAGTAAGCTTTGTCTCTCTCTGCATCTCGGTTATTACTGTAACAACCGAGACAATGGATTGGATTGGAGGAATTTCGTGTGGAGACGTTTAACACTTTTGCAGAATTGACATTTCCACTGCATTCTTAAGCTCCATCACTGGACTGCATTTCCCTGAATCCCTCCACAGCTCCATGACCCCGATTCCGCTCATTTCCTATTGACTAACGACATTTTATATCTATCATCTCCCATCAGCTTTAATCCTTTTCCTGTTCCTACGAAAAACATTCTCCCTTGGTGGCGTAATCACTTTGCGTGCGTATACAACCTTCGAGGCTTCGAGGTTCTCTGGAAGTTTTTTTTTTTTTTTCTTAACGGGTAAATATTTACTCAAGTCTAAATTCCTCAGGATCGCTCATTTTTTTTATCTTGAGTGTAGCCTAATTTTATCTGCTACAGGATGCTTTAGCTGCTGCTGATGGGAGTTTTATCGCTCGTCTTTTAGCGACCACATGTTCACGAGACAATGGCGTGTGGTAGGAAGAATGGGATGCTGTGTACTGTAGGGGTAACGCAATGACGCAATGCATATCTGTATCTGAATTCCAATTCCAACCAGTGGGAGTGGCCTTTTTTTTTTTTTTGCACAGTTAGCATGGTGTCTGCATTCTAGCTTAACCTCAGCTGCATCAACCAAGTTAAACTGTTTTGACAGAGATGTGCGTGGCAATTTTATTCTTTTTACACATTGAGTTGGTTTCCAAACTAGAAATAAAATAATAGCCTAATTTAATTAAAGGCTTAAACCTTTTTCATCCAGTTTCTAAAACAAAAACAATAGTATACCGTTTATTTGCATCTGTATTTGCAACTGCGTATTCTGATTAGCGCCTTCTTGTTTTGATTACGCCCCCTACTGCATACAGTAAGCCGTTTCACGCAGAGTTAAACCATCTTGATGTCAATCATGGGTCGTTAATTTCTTGCTTGTATTTTTGCGGAGGAATGCGGAACAGATGATATCACCCCCCAGAATGTCCATCGGATGATTGGTTGCCAACAGGGAGACAATTATCCTCATGAGCCCCGGAGAATGGGAATTAGGCCAACAGCTCTAAAACACACACACACACACGCACACAAACACATACACTGTATACAGTTCTTTAGATTTCAGCTTTAAGCCCAGTTTCAATAGAAAACCACAGAGAAAGGAGCCGGCCCGTCCGTTTTTGTCGTGACATGTCAGCTCTTTTGCCTCCGCACTCATATGAACACTTACTGGAGGAGTCCGACCCAAAAGCGATGACCCTTTTTAGAGCTACAAACAAGCGAACCGTCCCTGTCGAGTATCTTCTCTCGTATTCGTACCATGCTGATACCCGATTGGTGGAATCTGACAAACAAATCGCAATTCTCTTTGAGTGAAAACGCAACGGAATGGCATTCGGAGATGAGATCTTTTTCAATTCGCCGAGTATGTGACTTATAGGTCTGTTTATGATCTGCGGAATACAGTATATCGCTGTTATGTAATCCAATGGTGAGTCAAACAATACGCCCCTATACATGATGCCTATCTTTATTCCAGGAACAGAAATCAAAACATAACACAATGCCGCAAACCGTACGCGACAACGCTGTGTGTTTTTTTTATTGCTCATTCTGGAGATAAATATGTTTTTGAGCAGCCCGCACCACCATACAAGTCCAACATGTTTCTATAGAAGTGATAACGTATTATGACGGGTGCAGACGAAAGCACTGTCAGAGCTACTGTTGAAATATTAACCAATCAATTAACCAATCAGAATGAAGAGTTCATTAGAATCATTTTGTATTAAGCTAGACATTAGCTTATACGCCATGACCAGAGGACGCTGATACCGCTTGAGCCGTATGTTCTTTAAATGCACCATCTGTTCAGCCAACTTATACTGTGTTACACTGAACACGGCATCCAATATCACGTGCAGACAATGTCTTTGCTATGTTTCTGGACTCCTGCAACTCTGATCGAGATACACCGTTATCAAGAAGTGGCAAAAAAGAAATAAATAAATAAATGCATGGCGTCACGGTGAACTGAGAGGAAGGCATGCAGGCGTCGTTGCATGCAGGTGGGTCCTGTAAAATTTGTCCGCACATAAAACATGGTATTAAAATTCCCCCATTTCACTTTCTTACACAGTAAAAATCACTTCTTGAGCTTTTGGTTTGCTATATATGGGTAGTCCACTTACCAACCTATAATTAAGTGCACTTGAGAAAAAGTTCTCAATCTTCTACCTACATTTTATACTTAATCTACAGTACAAAACTGTATTTCATGTTTTAGGAATGCTAGAAAATTGAGCACTAAAACACGCCCGATGAGTAGAAGAAAAAAAATAATGAACATGAATCAATCCATATATGGCACTGTATCCGAAGGTTGTCCTGGTAAAGGCTGGCGAGAGTGCATCCTGGTTCAGGAAGGCAATCCATCACAGAGCAACATACATACACATGCATACAAAGGCCGTTCAAGTCAAACTGGGACTTTTCATTGTGCAGAATAACAGAACACAGTTATGAGAGTTTATAACACTTCCATTATTTCTCTATATAATCCCATGATGATGGTGCTTGGACACCATCAAGGTAGAATGGTTTCACATTGGACTGCCTGCTTGACATCTGAAAAACGCCGGCCTCCCAGGAACTCCCAGACATGTGGAAATGGCCTGGATCGCAGTCCGTCATTCATGGACATACGGCCTTCTTTAAAACCTTTGAACCGTTCAGATGTTTTACTGTGGCTAATCTGTTGCAGTCTCATCAGTGTACAGTGCTTGAAGTCTTACGTAAATGGCAATTGGTTTTATGGTTTCATTCATGAGAAATCAATCATCTCAAGTCCTGGTTTGACTTGAACATAAGTTGTATATTTACCCCTAGGCGTTGTGTATTTAATCTGTCTTTAAACATGTTTTTAGAAGGTGCGAGGAAACCCATAAGGACAGTTCCGCAAGATCAGGCTCAAACCAGCGCCCCAGAAGGTGGTCTGGATACGTTTGGATTTGTGAACATTAAAAAAAAGGAAAAGTTCTCCTTTATGTAGCAAATATTGCTGTTTTGCTATAATTTTCTCCGCATATGCATTTGTATTGTGTGTTGGTTTGATTGCTTCCAGTTTATGGGTGCACAAACCTTTGCACTCGGGTATAAAAACTGATCATAATGACGTGTTTGCGACTCTGCACACTTAAGGCCTTGTTTACAGCTCTGTTCTTAAGTAGCTCCTCCACATACACTTATTTCTGACCCTGGTATTTGTGTTTCTGTCGTTACAGCAGGTAATCTGCTGACTCAAAGACGTCCTCAAACAGCTTATTGTTTTAAAGTCCAGACACTGATCTTAAATAGCAGTTAGACTCTTAAAAACATGCAGAAGCACATATATACTGTAGATCATTCAGAATCAATCATTTATTAAATCATGGTACTTTTAATGGAAATCATGATTCCTAGACTAACCCTGGCGATAAGTGCGAAGCTGACAGATATTAATAGTGCGTCTAAAAGGTGTTATGTGTTACATGAGGCCAGCTGTTATCTTTCTCATCCGATCCTCCGGCTAGCTTTTTTTTTATGTCCCTAATGGGAGTTCATGTTTGCTCTGAGTCAGTGGTGCTGTCTTGTTGATTTAGCCATTGACCTCTACTCTTTGACTCCCATCGAACTGGAGACACCCTTGTGTTTTTCTTCCATCTCCGTCGCTCACTAAGTGGCGCCTGAGGTCATTCTGTTTCGACGGTGCCCATGACTGTCCTACAATCATAAAAAAAAACTGGCTTTAGAGAGTCAAGTAGAGTAACAGACTAGCTATTTGGATATCTGGCTGATTATACTTGTGTTCGCCAAACATAGTCCGGTTAATAATGATACAGCGTGCTTGCGAAGTCAGCAGAACAGCTCGGATGGAAATAAACCCTCGATGATTGTTATGTTGTGGAATTCACATGGCTGTTAATTGCCCCGGGGTCATGTTTTTTTTATTTTTTAAAGGCACAATATCAACTTGGCCATGCCGGTCTTGACATGCCATTCGTTGTTGTTTTTTTTGTCCTTACAGGTCGTCCTCGCTGTTCTGTTGTCGTTATGCCATCATTGTTGTTATACCCGATCTTGTTACCATTTACTCGGATTTCGTCTGAATCTCCTGTCTCTTGGGCGAACACAGTGTTGTTAATGGACATGAGGTCTTTAAAAGCCTCACCAAGGACGAGAGATTTAAGCATGAAGTAGATTAGTTCAATCTTAGACCCCTGTGTATTTTGAGTAAGTCTAAAGAAAGCTAGAGGTCAAGTAAGGATTTTAAAGTACATGAAAAGAACGAGAGAAAGGGGACAGATCTGCAAACTGCATTAAAGCATATTTAGAGACAGTACATTTTTTTCTTCCAGCCAATTAACAAAGCCATTTCCGGTGAATCCTGCAAAGGGAAGTTGGCAGCAATAAGCATCACTGTGATAAAAAAAAAAAAAACTATTCCTTAATCGGAAACAATCAAAATGCCAGAGTTAAGGGAGTTATGTAATAAAAGATGTTTGGGATGTTTGGGAAAGATACCAGTCAAACTACTGTCTTCGGAGATAACAAAGTCCAATTACTTTTCACTGTTCAACACTCCATCACAAATTCCCCCTCTTTAATCTCCTAAAAACCTCCTAACCGAAGACGGAACCCGGTTTTCCAAGTTTATTCCTCCACCCCAGCTCATTTCTGATTGTTTTCTTACGCCATGTTGTATCACTTACTTATTTTTTCCCCCTAATTTAGTCGTATCCAATTCCTCCCCGTCACTAGGGGGCGCCCACATTAAGACTACTACTACCGCTCAGTCGGGAGGGCTGAAGACTATCATGTTTTCTCCTAACCATGTGACGCCAACCGACCGCATCTTTTTGAACTGCTCACTCACGCACCGTTGGGTGACGGCGTAACACACACGGAGGACAGCGCTATCCGCTACTTCCGCTTGCGTGAGCTCCTGATTGGTCGTAGAGCCGTAATTAATGTGAAAGCACTAAGTGCCTCCCATCCCACCCCGCTGAGAGAGCTCGGCCAATTAGCTCTCTCTAGGCCTTCGGCTGCGAGAGGCTACAAGCACTTTACTACTGCGCCACTCGGGGGCCCCGTGTATATCTATTTTTTCTGTATGTTTGACATAAAATAAAAATAACTGACACTTCTTATGTCTGTGCTTAAAGGCCTGGCCTAAGACGATTCCTCATCATGCGCTGAAAAATAGAGGAATGACGCACCCTCAAAACACGCATAAAGAAGACTTCAAGATGCAGAGATGGCAACATCAACCCGTTTTCAGCAAGAACGGTAGCGACACCTGGAACAGGCCACGGTGTGGAGTCCCAGACTTCCCTTCAAAGCAAGAAAGCGTCTATAACCCAGTACACAGACGGAGCCTGCATGGCGGACGGTACCGAAGCAAGCGCTTTGCTGCTATCAAGGGATGGAACAAGACCAGCTTCACTTACAGGTAAGATGTTATTACTTTTTTTTTTCTTTTTTCTTGAAATAAATGTCTATGACACTGTAAGTAAATGTTGCAAGTGAATTCCTTGAAGCATGAAAAGCATAATTTACCTATACTACATATTAGTGGTACGGTAACTTTTGATGCGTTGCAGACACCCTCTAATAATTTCTGGCCCCACACAGATCAGGTGCCTCCAGCTATACGTTCTTTTCATATACCTAACGAATCCTCCTGGAGACAGACACCTTGTCTTCTCGCAACCTTTAGTAAAATGTTTATAAAAGGCTCGGCTCGGATATTAAGAGTGCCGTGTGGGAAAGAGACCATAGACTGTGTTTTGCTGTACTTCCTTTTCTTTCATATCAAAAATATCCGCCTTTTTTCCGGGCCACCCAGGATCAAGGTGTTTCGTCTGGATGTTCATGGTCCAAGGTTTCCGATGGACAGATGTACCGTAACATTCCCATAGTTGCGTCCATAGTGCAGTTCTTCCTGTCATATTATTGTAATTAAAAGTTAAAAAGCAAATGTATTTTTACTGCCTGGTAATCAAGCCTGCATTTCTGTAAGTGCCATTACCTTGTCTTGGGTGTTTTATGAGACTTAAAGCTTTGAGCTGTCTTCAATTTCATGACGTTTCACGAAGCTTTGTGATTAACATTCTGACCTCTGCTCGAAGCTGACACCGCGCCTACCGTCTCGGTCACTGGAGGTCTCCACCGGAAATTCGCCTTCCCCTGTCATTTGAAAGCTGTAAGGTCATGACCTCGAGGTACAAACAATATATCTGTCACGTGCTCATTCGTGTAACGCTTGTGGAACTCATATGATTCCAGTTTCACCTCTGCCACTCAGCAGGAGACAAGAGGCCAGGCTAGGCATTAAATTCAAGAGAAGCTGTCTGCATGTTGGAGCCGCCGTTGATTAAAACTCCCCCAGGTTTATGGCCCACTTGCTGGAATTATGACCCATAAATCTCTCATTACCATCCATTCAGTTGAAGAACTCGATACTTTTGGCTAGACTGGTCTGTCCTGCCTCTTCCATAAATACTGAAGGCAGAGAGACAAGGGCTTGTGCTGCCTCATCGCATTCTTAGAGATAGAAACAAAAACATAGACATGTAAAGAGAGACAGAAGCAAAGCAGAGAATGGCGGAGAGCGAAGACATCTGTCCTTAACTACACCCTAAGCAATGTTTCTGCAATATGTCACTTTTCCCTAATGATTAACGTCTCGAGGAGGTTGTTTTTTTGGAGTCGTTTATAGAGACCCACTCAGCCCCGACCTAATGATGGACTCTCCAGTCCAGAAACGCTGATGTAGGATAAGATTCCTCGCCTAAGTGGCGCGATCTTAGTCACAAACCCAAGACAGGACTAGACTCCTGTGTTTTATGAAACCCAGCCAAGAGCTCTTTCATTTTTAGATAGTCTCAAGAGGTCTGAGATTTTGTCGACAGTTGAGGCCATGAGAATGATACCAGGTGGCATGCTTGATCTTAGCCTTGCCAACCTATTTAAAGGGGGAAAAAATGATATAAAGTGTCTTTGTAAGGTGTTTGGTCACCAGAGCAGCTTCAGTGCACGTTAGGCCCTGAAACGGCAGCGGACACCATTCTTACAAAAGGTATTCCTTAGTTGGTATATTGTATGTTGATGATGGTAGTTCCTGAAGGTTAAAACATCATGTCAGAATCTCCAAAGACATTTGACTGTGTTGAGATGTCGTGATGGCGACGGCTAGAACATATTATCATTTTCATGCTTATCTAAGCACCAAGCACTTGTGCCCTGTGGCTGGGGAAGGGCTTCATCCTGGAAGAGGTTGAACCTGACCTTTGACCAGAATTCATAGAGGTGCTAAGCCGGAGACAGTGGGTTCTTCAAATCTTGTCTAGACCTGCAGAAACAAATTGTGGCTATAACAAGAACGCTGGCCCAGACAGCTAATTGTGTTTTGAGGATCAAGATTGAATGGAACAAAAGTCATCAAAAGCAATACAGATACAGAACACCAAGCTACTATTTCAGACATCGTCTAGCCGTGAGCTCCCCTTGTGCCACCTTGCCAGTTCTGGCCCCTC
>JAQMYL010000011.1:24136300-24149445 GCA_030014365.1 Clarias pachynema | reverse complement strand
CCATTAATACAGGTAACGAGTGGAGGACAGAGGAGCCTCTTAAAGAAGAAGTTACAGTTCTGTGAGAGCCAGAAATCTTGCTTGTTTATAGGTGACCAAATACTTATTTTCTGGATTTTTCTTTCCTATTTTATCTCTCATAGTTGAGGTTCACCTATGATGAAAATTACAGGCATCTCTCATCTTTTTAAGTGGAAGAACTTGCACAGTTGGTGGCTGACTAAATACTTTTTTACCCCACTGTATTAAGAACACAGAAGGTAAAATTGGTGGCATGTTGGCATAGTACTGTAATTACCACTGTTGCCTTGCACCTCCAGCGTCCAGGTTTGATTCCTGCCTCGGGTCTGTGTGCATGGAGTTCTCCGGTTTCCCAAAACATTCAGATTAGGCTAATTCTCTAATTAGACTCACTCACTTCACTCATCATGGTCTATAACCCTTTATCCTGTATACAGGGTATATAGAAGAGGATTACTTTATTGTGGATAACCTAACACATCTTCTTAAGGGTAGCCGTGCACATAATTTGCCATGTGATGCCATGTCTTGGTGTCAAAGGTAGGGAAAACATGCCGATTGTGCATTTTGTCTTCACACTACCATGCCCTGTTTCAACACTGGATCAGTGGAATGCTACAACTTGGTGCAACGCAAGCAGACTTCGCCTAGGAATACCATTTCCAGACTGAACAAATTCTGAATAACTGGTTCCACTGCTGATCGCACTATGTCTGGACAGCCATTCGATGGCGGTTCAAAGGCGTAATCCTGAGAATTTGTCGGAATATTCACAGCTGGACATGTTGGACATGCAAGGAGTCTGCACTGCATATGTGTTATATTAACCATGCACTGAAACTGTAATAAATTACATTCCCTTCCCTTGCTACACCCACTGTCCTTTTTAGATAAACTGCATGGTGAAAATGATATTTGTGCCTAAGGAACACGGGCCTGTCTTCAGGCTAGAGCAAGCCCACACTGGTCCAAACACAAGCGCATACTCACACTTGACCCTATCAACCCCTGCATTTTACACCTCAACCACTGACACGTACAGTATTTCTCAAGCACCTCCAACACCTATATGAAAAGCAGGTCAAAGTCAAGCAGAATGAAGTACACACATCTAGTTCATGTCCTAACTGTCTCTCTTGTTTTTTTTTTTGTGCTTTTAATCACCGCTGTGGCACAGAATCTTGGTCACACCTCTGTCTCCGAGGCCCTACCTACAGCTTAAGCACACAAAAGAGATCATTTTTCCCTCTCATGGGGGGATTCCACACAGATCATCTCCTTCTCTACAGATTACTTCACTCTATGTTTTAATAGAACCTTTGCTCCACTACACAACAGCGCGATCGGCACATTACGTATCGCATGTGTGTGAAATCCAGCTGCAAGTCCAGATGTTCCCGTCACATCTGCCTTGTGGTAATGCTTTGTAGCTTTCTGCTGAGGTCAGCGTTAGTCATGGTCTAGTTGTTGCAGGGGTCTCGAATTTAGAAAGCCAGCACCAGATGTCACCAAAGAAAAAAAGAAATCAGAATTGTCCCATAAAATTCTTTTATAGTTCACGTTTAGATTTTATGTTACGTCTCATGAAAACAAACCGACATGCCCATGCTGATTAAATTAGGCATGAGCTCAGCATCATCAAAGGGTCTTTTCACTTTACATTAAGTCCCACATGGATTATTCAATATTAGAATTATAATACTGTATGAAATAATGCATGTAGGACTGACATTGTTTTGCTGTAATACCTGTACTCCTACAGATTTACACTGTTGGCCAATCATGTGGTAGCAGCGCAGTACAGAAAATCATGCAGACACACGTCAGGCAGTTGTTCACATCAATCATCAGCATGGGGAAAAACGTGAAACAATCAGTGGCACGATTGTTGGTGCCAGATGGGTTGGTCTGAGGATTTCAGAAACCGCTGATCTCATGGAATGTTCATTTATAACAGTCTATTTAGAGAGAGAGAAAAAAATCTTTTGGGGTCAAAATCGAACGGCCAGATTGGTTTAAGCTGAGAGGGATCTACAGTAACATAAGAACGCCACTCTTGTCAACCATATTGTCCAGAAAAGCATCTCAGAATTGACAACATTTGGGCGGATTAGTTTGAACAGGCCAAGATGCTGAAGCACGCTAAAGGCTTAAAGAGGAGATAACTCCACTAAACCAAATACCTGTGAAGATGCAAACGATTTTCTTGTTACATCTTATGACTGCAGTCGCTTGAACAGTTTTGTACCCAGGTCTCCATCACGGTTTTATTTATGGTCACACTATCCAGAACCACCGAAATGTGGATGGGTTCCGTTTTTGACTCTGGTTCCTCTGAGGCTTTCTTCTTCATGTTTTCTCAGGGAGTTTTTCCTTGCCATTGTTGCCTCCAGCTTGCTCATCAAGGACAAACTACTCAATCTCTCGCTCATTCTCTATACTGCTTATCCAGTACAGGGCCGTGGGGGGACTGGATCCTGGCTTAGGGGAGTCGGTGGGGTACACACTGGATAAGGTGCCATTTAATTGCAGGGCACACAAGCACACTCAGTTTCACTCACAAGCACTACAGGCAATTTTGGAAACGCTAATTAGCCCAATCCTGATTTGGGCTCTGGGAGGAAACCAGCGTACCCGGAAGAAACCCCAGCAAGCACGAGAAGAACATGCAGACTCCACTCACACAGACCAGTGGCGGGAATCAAACCCTCCATGATGGAGGTGTGAGAACACAGTGCTTCCCACTATGCCACCTATTGGAAATTAATTAAAACCGGAAAACTCAGGCCTGGAAAAAGGTCTTAAACATAAATAGGTTAGATATTATTAGAGTAAGTTAAAGATTCAATCTTTAAGAATAATCTAAGCATGGTGGCATACAACTCCAATAAGTTTCCATGTACTGTACATGAGTACAGTATTGTTTGTCCAAGATCATACGCTGAAACAAATCCAGACAAGAAATTCTTACGAAGTCTGGCACACCCTTCATCACTTGTTACACCACTAAAGCATAACGAGCATATTTAATCTCTCAATATCCATTGATGAATGCGGGGCTTTCTGCACCTTGAACCACTTCCAGTTTCCATTCACATAAAAGTCTCTGATGTAAAATCTACTTGTTTATTGGGGCCTTTGAAATACTGAATGCCTAAAGAGAGAGAGCCTGGAGTTCTTTGTGTTGTTGGTGTTGTTGAACAAATACCCTAATGGAAATCAAATTGATCCGCATGTTGATGAAGAATGAACCGAAGTCTTTGAAGACTCTTCTTACAGTCAGGTGACTTTGATGCAAGTGTACACATGGTACGTTTTAGCCAATTACCGTTACACTTAATGTTATAACAGGAACTTGTTTCACAGATGTTCTATAACAGCTGTAAAGTCATTCCCTCACCAGCATCTCTTTTTTTCCTTGCTTTTGATATTAAAGAACTTTCATTGTCTCTGCTAAAACCGCTATTACAGAAACGATATTCATAATAAAATGAACACATTTGATATGTATAAATTTGCAAACAGTCCTTCAGATGATTAAAAACTATTCATTAACACCTTCTGACCAATCATATGCAGTTTTGGAGAAAAGTTTCAAAGGGAAAAAAAAATCTTATATGATACCTGCCAGTGCAGTGTGAATATTTTCTTTATAATTGATCATACCTGTCAAAAAATTCCCTGTATAAATGAACGCAAAAAATAAGAACAAGCTTATTATTAATAGTTTATTTTATTAAAAAAAAAAAAAAAAAAGGCAAGTGAAATACACAGTACGCCTTAGCACAAAGTCAGAAATGTCCCAGTGATGAGAGGCAGATCCAGCGGCTCTGATGCCTTCAGCTTATCATAGCGTTTTTCTCTCTCTCTCTCTACCAGGCAGGGGCCGTGTTGGCGAGTCGTCGCATACGCCTGGGAACACAAAAACAAAACTGATTAAGTGGCGTTTCAGGAAAAGCTCATCTTTTTTTAATCATCTGCAGGATATATAGCATATATAGTTAAAGATGTCAACAAAGCATAATAAAATTATTTTAGTGAATAATTAGAGATAGAGTTATTTCCATACACCGAATCCTCTCTCTCTCTCGCTCACCTTGTGTTTCTGTCCTGATCTCTGATCTTCTTTTCCATTTCTGCGTCTGTCAGCGTTTCTAGCAGGGGGCACCACTGATCGGCGTCACCCGTGTTCCGAATGGCGATCTCTACTGTCGGCAAGGGGTTCTCACTACATGAAAAAAAAAAAAGAAAAATACGATATCGAGGTCACAGGAGGTCAGCAGACCAGACAGATGTGCTAGATCATGACTGCATGTTGGAGAGAAATGACATTTCCACTGGTCACCCTTAAGGCATAGTGGTGAAGGAGATCTGCAGAGATGCCTTTAAATTATTGTATTATTAATTATTAATTACAATTTGTACTTTAAGTAATTTCTTTTTTAGTTCATGCACAAAATACCAATCTACTAAAATATTTCATTAACAATATGACTTTAGGGCATGCAGTGGACATATGAATCAGTGAAACAAAACATCAGTGTTACTTAAGTTAATTGATTGTGAATGTATCTCATAATTAACTTTAAAAAAATAAAATAAAAAAAAGAGAGAGATCCACCATTTTGCACTGGTGTCCTGGTAATAGTAAAAAAAAAAAAAAAATTATTAATCATCATAATAATGTTAAAATTAATTTACTGTTGCATAGCAACTTTTAGGAATGAACCCTGCAAAAAATCAGGTTTAAAAAAAATTAATAATAATAATAATAAAAAATAAAAAAAAAAGAAGAGATGAGGGTACTCAGCTTCCCAGGGCATGAAGGTGGAAGTGGGGGTAAACGTGAGGGTAAGGAGGGAGAGAAGGTCAAGAAATTTTGAAGTATATTGACCTGAAATCAGACCTATTGGAACAGACAGTGGGAGAAGCAAACAATTAGAAGGTTATAGCAAAGCAAAAAGCAATGATGTTAAAACAGATGGTAAGGTGCATCCACTTGAGAGCCTGGTCTCAACAGAACATGGTCTAAAAAATTTTTTTTACCCCAAACAACCCCACAAAACACTACAACCCTGTGTTCTGTCTGCACTAATATGTCGGCTCTCAACTGGATACACCCTACAGTTTTTTTTTTTTTTTATATGAAATTAATATTAACAAAAAGATAAGCCAAAGCTTCTATAACCTAAATCATTACATCACATCGTTTTGTCTTTTCTGCCTGACCACTGAGCTACATACACTAATCATACAGCATACAAAATAATAAACATAATAAGCTGTGTGTGAACGCATTACAAAAGCAAAAGCAATGTGATGGCACATGCATAATGTTACCTTACTAATAGCACGCTAAGAAAATAATCAGCTGTGAAGGGAAAAGGAAAAATATATACAGTATAGATATATATGCATATTTGAAAACTTTGTTAGTGAACTAGCTGTAGTGTTTATATTGCATATCATGGGGTGAACCTGTGTGTAGTATGGCTGCAACATCTCATAGTTCAACATAATCAAATACGTCAATTAGGACAACCTATTAACGTGTATTATTTACAAAACATCATCATCATCATGAAGGAGTATAATTTAAGAGTATGTGCATACTGAAATTGACATCTGCTATTTTGTACGATAAAGTGGAGTTGTGCTGAAAGCGAGCAAAAGAAAGCACTTCAAGCCTTATTATGTAAATTAGAGGCAACAGCTGGATTAATAGTTTAATAGGGCCTGTTAGGTTTGCTTCAGATACTGATAAAGTGATCCGATCATATCGATTACATTTTAAATTGTCATCATTTCATTTTGTCCAATTCTTTTTGTGATTTAACCTTTAAAACTCAAGCGGCATGGAGTCGTGCTGGCTGCAAAGCAGCTGTGGTCAATAGCCAATTTAAAAAATAAAACATCTGCTTACACAGCGTGATATTACAAGACGGCGATGTAGATGTATTTCACGATTGATGACGAAATGCAAAGCGAAGCAGACTGCAATGTCTGTCCGCTGTCAAAATACCATGGGCAAACAAATAATCATTTGCTGCAGCCATAATGTGCATTAACCTCCCAAAAAAACACGTCCTGTTTACTATTCACTGTAAACAGGACATGTGTGCATGTGTTTGTGTGCACATGTGTGGGGTTAAACAATTTAGTACACTAAAACACATGGATGGAAAAATAATCAGTGTTTAAATGCAATACAGTTCTCAGATTCTATGTCAATGCATAAAAGGTAGCAGAGCTCGGTCTGCTGAAAAGAACTGAACAGAAAAATTAAGCCGAGTTATAAAGGAACAAACCACAATAAAACCATGATGACGCCAAAGTAGATTTTTTAAAACTTAATTCCGCTGTATCATTCGGAATGGATCGTTGTGAGACTATTTTAATCACAAATCCTTTTCATTTTTGTTTAACTCTGCCTATAATAATAAAAAAAAAAAACAAGTTTAAAACATCTGTGGAATCAACTATGCAGTGCAGCCTTGGCCAGTCTGATCCATATTAAATCATAATGCAACATACAAAACAACAACAACAAAAAAACTATTTCTGCTCACAATAAGGTTTCATCTATAAGCAAGAAGGAGGAAAATAAACATGTCGTCTTAACAGTATAACTGGAGAAGAGAAAACCGCAGACACGAAAGATCTTTCCGATCTGCATCTGTGAATCCGAGGCTTAAAGAAGGACATCAGTGTAGTTTACATGAAAATAAATACACATTTATTTTGCCTTCTAAAACTGCTGTGGGCCGTTCTGGTGAAGCCTGGGCATCGTTAGCGACTATGAGCTGAGCCATTAGGAAAACGCAAGTCTTTAACTGGTGACTGAAACAATGATGAGTGGAAACAGTCACGTCCTTAACTCGTCCTGAACGTCTTATGGTGTTTGGAGGCTCCAAAGGGAACGAGCGCCTGAATAGACTTTAAGCGTTAGAGATGGTTTTGAAAAAAATTTCTTTCGCGATTCTTTTGTGTTACGATTCATGTAATGCCACACTGACTCCAAAATCGTTTTTTTTCCCCTTTAGGCTCTGCGTGAGCGAGCGCTAATTAGTTATATACATTGAACAGTCCGCGTTACAAACTATTCAATACCAGTAACGATTCTTACTTCAACTAACACGAACAACTTTTCCTATTACTTATGTTTCCGTATTTTTAAAAACACTCATGTAGCCTTTAAACTTGCCAACATAAGCTTTAAAGAACTTGCGGGTGTCTGTTTAAATGTTAACATTACTGTGTATATTACAGTAGAGTAACATTACAATTTGATTTAAAAAGTGTTAACGCTAGTGTCTCCGTCTTAATTTAGATAAACATTTGGCAGCTTTTCTCTCTGGTGGTTTCTGAAAACCCTGCTGTATATATTACACTAGAGTAAGCCTGTTGATTCAATTCTATATTTAAACGTTTTCAATTTCATTTCAGTTTAATAGTGCTAATGTTTATTGTTTGATTTGTCTTAAGCAACTATATTTTATAACATGTTTTGACTTTGCGTTGCCAATTGTTTACATGTCAAGTGTCATACAAAGTGATCCCCCCCCCCCCTTCCAACCTTCTGCTCCACACTCCATCCAGGAGGTGGCGGTGTTGCACAAAACCAGCCCATAGACTCTCACGTGACTCACACCAGTAGTAATAATTCCACAAAACAAGAGTATATTACAGTTTGCATTTTTTTTTTTTTAAGTCAAGTGACCCACAATCAAAACATTCGCCATTTCGTCCAGAAATCACGTCTGCCACAGATGACACCGCCAATCCGGATAACCATGAACCTCTAAAGGCTTAAATTAACTAAACCCACGAATAGAGACCAGGTAATGGTGTATGTTGTGAAATTTCAGCTGCTGGATATTACAGACTTTTAATCATCGATCTCCGGCTGTTCTTAGTGAGCAACACTAATGACGACTTGAACGACCAGATTTATGATACGTGTAATGTTGAACTATCACTTAGTAAAACAAAAACAGTATGAGCAGAATATCAGCACGGTTTACATTCTCATGTCAGTTTCTGATGTATTTCTCTCCCTCCCTCAGCTTCTACCCGTCACTCTGCTATCTGTTCTGCTTGACGTGTGACTGAGGTCACTGGTGTATTTAGCCATGATAAAACTAGTGTGGTTAAAATTTGGATTGGGGGGAAAAAAAATCTACCTAATTTATGTTTTGAAGAAGCACCAATTTAATAATAAATATATTTTAAAAATCTTACATGAAAAACATAAGCCTGGGGCATTAACCCCTGCAAGTACTCAATCAGTAAAAGTAACAGAAGTACATCACATATAGTGAATATTTAGTCAGAAACCGATTAAGCTGTTTTTTAATGTTTGGATTAAATTGAACGCAAGAGAAAAAAAAAATGGCGGCTGGTTTGGTTTTACATTTGGTTTAAATCTGTCTGACTTGACTGGAACTTATTATTAAACTAAACCTAAAATTATTAGTAATCTTACATTTGACATTTCCTAAATCAACTTTCAATAACTGTTAAGCCTTTTCCATTTTGACCCTGATACTCAATACACTGTTTGGCACTTGCTTGTTTTGTCTCATTAGGACTAGGTGACTCTGTCTGTGCGTCTCACCTGAAGGCGTACGTCCTCTGATGCCAGCTGAGCTGGCCACGGATGCTGTAGGCGATGGTGGTGACAAATTCTCCTCCGAGGCCGAGCTCAGAGCACAGCTTCAGTGCGAACGTTTCTGGAGAGTTCTCCTTCTCGGACATGTCCCATTCAAACTGGTCCACCAGGGAAATGTTTCCCACATGGATGTTCAGCTAGTAATGCAAAAATGTGCCACATGTGATGTTCTATATTAAATTTTTTCCAGTTTTACACTAATTAAGTCTGATTTGCTAATTGTTTTTGGTGCATCCTGTACAGATGCCCTACCTTGATGATGACTCTCTGATCGGTCTGTTCGTCCAGGATGCTGTCGGTAGGGTAGGACTCTATCTGCTGCCGGATGGCAGAGGCGATGGCTGGGACGAACGTCAACGGGTTTAGGTCCAAATCGTCACACAGTATTTCTGCAAACATCTCCGGCGTCATGAGCTTCTCTGGAAAGAAGAGACAGGAATTTGAAGGAATCAATATTATGTGCATTTTAAAACCTTATTATTTTCCATTAACAGCATGGTCTTGAATGTTCTACCGTTCATGTTCCAGGTGAAGGCGTCTCTGAGCTTCTGGCCGTCGATCTCCATGTCCAGTCGGATTGGAACCAGAACCTCTGTCTGCGAGGCATTTTCGTGGATCACCGCTGGGTCGTGGTCATCGAAACTGCGAAAGAAAAGAGGTGAGGAGCCCTTCAACATGCACATACACAAACATGTGCATTACACTGTTCATATTCAAAATCTTTCATCAGACACAGGAGTTTAAAAGGCAGTCCTACAATATTCTTCACTGTCACTACATGGCTCAGTATGAGAAGAAAAAAAAAAACAGACATGCACACAACCCAAAAAATAACTTCTGACAAACGACCCTTTAAAGTACAGAAAGGACCAGGGTCATTAGCAATGACATCACAGATAAAAGCAAACATGCATTTGTTTTTGGACAATGTGCGGCTCAAGGCCAAAGCTGTGTCAGCTAAACAGAATTATTTTATAGCGAGATCATTTACAAATTTTATGGAGGAATATGTCAAAGTTGTGCGTGTCCAAATGAACATTAAATTAAAATGTAAACACATGAAGATAAAAATAGCTGGCTGGGTGAATAAAGAACATTCAGATTTCTGGATGACTTAAAAAACACACTGAAATCATCTGAGTGTGGGAGTGGAGGAGGAAGCAGGATCATACTTTTCAAACAGTTGTGTTTGCTATTTTTTCAAGCATCAGCAGAAAACAAGCTTACTGCTGATAAACAACGTGACCTCTGGAGTGGATGTTGGAGCACAAATCCAGCCAAGCCAAACTGCAGAATGCTGCTGGACTGTCAGCCTAGCACAACTCACCAAGAGGAGGAAGGGGTGCATGCTGGGACTGGGTCACTGCCTTGGCTCCCACACAGAACAGCTAGTTTAAATCCAGCCTTAAAGTGATTTCCCTACCATGGTTTCTTATGACCAATTCTGATAATTAGGCTGTGTTGAAAAACAACTAATTAGAAGGGAAGAATTTCTGATTATTGTACTTTCTGGAGCGCACAAATTTGGGTGACACTTATGCTATTATGAACGACGTTTTGCTCTAAATTAATGTTTTTTTCCGATTCAGGATGACGTGCCCCTTCTGCATCTCTTTGATCTTCAAAACTCACTCATCAGAAAAGGAGACAGAATGCTGAAGGGTCGAAAGACTCTACTGCTTTTTGGACCACCAATTTTTAAAAACACACACAGCACTTGGAATTTAACAGAATTAAAGCCTGTTCTCTTAAACAATCCAGTAACTAAAGCTCTAGCACCTCCGGTTCCCCTGATGTGAGTAAAAGAAACACAGCAATCTTGTTGGCTAAGAAGGTAAAGGTTGTTATACTATATCTGTGCCTGTGAGTTTCAGGTGCAGGACCCAAGCCACGCCCCCTCAACTCAGACACACTCCTTGGTATCACCGGCAGTACACAGACTTGTACCTCTGTAATCGTATGGACTAGAAAGAAGCCGTTTTCAGGCAAAATGCTCCTACTTCACAATTTCTCCAGGAAGTGTATCTAGTTATTGTTTATTATTAACACATGAACACAACGCATAATACAGAACAACGGCTGTGCTATTTTAGCAAAATAATTAATTCTGATTAGCAAACATCTTAAAGTGTTTTAATCCTTATATAATTGCATAATAATTAAAATGAAATTTGGATTGCTAAAAAGCTGTAAATTAAGTCTAGAATGTGATTTCTCACCACAGGGGGAAGGTCCTTTTCTTGTCTCGTCCCATGCGGTTTCGGTTGATAGTGGTGGAGCAAGGCACAGCGTCCAAGTGGTGGGAACTGTTGGGCAGCGTGGGGACCCACTGACTGTTCCTCTTGGCCTTCTGCTCCCTGATGATGTCAGAGAAGATACAATTTTTTTTTATCAGTTTAATTATTTTGTGAGATTGAGGAAAAAATATGACAGGCATAATATGATAAGGGAATCTCTGAAGGTGTCATTAGCAATGATTTCACAGATTAAAGCAAACATGCTTTTACCTGAGGTAAGCTGGAGGTTCTGTGCTGATGGACACTGCCTTATACTTCTCATCGTTCCCCTCGAAGATCTCCTCGCACTCAGACGCCTTCAGCAGAGTCACACTAGTGGCTAAAGTTGAGTAACCATGATCTAACACAAAATAAAACACTGCACAAACTGCTGTCCAGAAGCAGGACTAAAAGCGCCTACTGGAAACTGAGCATGCATTCGCGAGACGACTCGATTACGTTTAGGTCTAACATTCGTGAATCTTCTGCTCAACGCATATCAGATTTCAAACAGAAATAAAGTTTTTCCCTGCTAATCAATGATTATTATTTTTCATGTTAAACAAATGAGAAACTTGTGCATAGCAAGATTAGAATGTGTGTTAATGTCCAAACATATCAGTTGAACAGAAGATAGACAAATTGTTCTTGAACTGCTTTCTGGACTGTATGTCATATGCATTTTTTTTTTTTTTTAATTCATGCACGTTCTGTACAAAGGCCAGCGAATCACTTACCGTGTGAGGACGCTGCGATTTTTTTCCTTTCCTCTACTGATGCGAGTCTGCGCCACAACGACGGGTACCTTTTGTACAGCGACCCTCTGAACATACGCAGGTAATTTCCAACCTGGGAAGAAGAAAGAATGCCAAGAAAGATGAAACGATAACACTTTTTTACTGAAATGTAGAATCGCAATACACCAAACGAACTAAACAATCAGCATTCAAAGATCTGCTTTATTTCTACATAAAGGTGAACAATACAGAGGCGCTTTAGTCTGTCCATCACTCTCATGTCCTCATTTCTGTACTCTTTGCTCAAAAGGATCAGCATTCAATGCTCTCACCACTGACTTCATCTCATAGCTCACTGACCAGTCGAATATTGTCTTTGCTGTCATAGCGCTTCACTGCATTCTGGGACACTGAGTCCAACATATGTACTAAAGATGGGGGTATTTAAAAAAAAAAAAAAAAAAAAAACGATTCCGTTATGAATCACGATTCTTGTGTGTGCTCAAAGAACAATTTTTATATTTATAATAGAGATGACACGGTCGACCAGCCAGTGGCCAGAATTGTCTGGTTTGCAGTTTGATAGGCTGTGACCGGTGACACATTTTTATGGCATTACAATATAAAAATTTGCGCATGTTAAAAGCTTCCAATATGCCTTTTTCTCTAAGCTCTGTAAAGGAATTAGTATAATCATTACACGCGCTTACACAAGTCTCAAAATACCGGGAGCGCTAATTAGTCATTACAAGCCCCGTGTGCCTGCATTAGAATCCGTGCGTGCCACTCAACCCACAGCCACTCAACGTCAAGACTTTGAGAGTTTGAAATTTGTTTTTAATCCTGAACTATTCACACATTTCAATTCCGTGTGGTAGGAGTGAATTATTTGGCAAGTTTGTTGAGAAATAATAATTATGACAGATATGTGCTGCTCAGTTAAATGTCAAAGCTAGTTTGTAAAAAACAATGTTGTTATAAGGAGCGGACTACATTTAATTGAGCACTAAACTTTTTTTTTAGATTTAGAATTGGTACAAAATCGAAGGGAAAATATGATCGGAATATAGTGGAACCTCAACTCACGAACACCCGGGGTACAATCAAATCGGTTTACGACCAAATAATGCGCCTAAAGTTTGTCTCTGTTCACAAACACCTCCTCTGAACACGACCCAGAAACCGGGATGCCAAGCTGCCGCTATCAGCTGATCAATAGCCAAGAGTGCGCCGCGGAGCATCTCTCTCCTGTACAGTTCTATTTATATTTAGCGCTGTATTATTTTTTAATAATTAGGGCTTTTTCATATTTTGATGTATTTTGTTTATATAACAAAATCTGCTTTGTCTTTCGGCTGTGCCTTTTCAGGGGTCGCCACAGTGAATCATCTGCCTCCATCTAACCCTATCCTCTGCATCCTCTTCTCTCACACCAACTAA
>JAQMYL010000011.1:24089233-24130630 GCA_030014365.1 Clarias pachynema | reverse complement strand
AATTATTTTTATGTATTTATTTTTTTGGGCTGTAGAACGAATAATTTAAGTTTCCATTATTTCTTATGGGAAAATTAGATTTGGTTTACGAGTGTTTTGGAATACGAGCCCGCTTCCGGAACGAATTATGCTCGTAATCCAAGGTTCCAATGGTTCCAATGGAGTATATATATATACTACAAGACACTGTGGTACCTTCACGAGGGACATGTTACACACAGCCTGAGCGGCCTGCTGGAGCTGATCCGGGGTGCTGCTGGAAATGCCTGTGCTCATCTTTAGGAAGCTGTGCGTGAAGAAGAAGGCTGAAAAAGCCTGAAAGTATATGACACACCCAAAAAATGTATCATATATATAATTGCTACTACAAACAGTTTAAAATATATAGAAGAAGAAAAGCTAGACTTTTTTAATGGAGTTGTGACATACTGTACCATGAAGCTGCCACTGGTGTTGGGCTGGAAGACTCCATCAAAGGAGCACCGGGAGAACCGACAGTTTTTGAAGGAGAAGATCTCGGATACATTCCCCAGACAGTGCCGGTAGTTGCCCGTACCTTGTATGATCAAAGGTGTCTCAGGGTTATATAATGCAGGACGCTGTGTTTTGATGCAAGGCGAATCAAAGACGTCTCTGAGTTTCAGGGTCTCTCTGTGGTCTGAAGGGTAGCAGGGATGGTGCACGGTGCCTGTGCTGTTCTGTGTCTAGAAAAAGAAAAAACACAAAAAAGGAACCCTTCATTTATCAGTACTAAGTGTTTTAAAATGTCCAGTATGATCAGATTGTAAGTTGAGTTCAGGACAGTCTCTAGAATCACAGCAGCAGTTCAGGTAAGATTATCCACTAATATATCTATATATGATTTAGAGGTTGAAAACAATGCACTACATAATGAAAGATACTTTAGGTGGTCTAAGCCTGTATGTACCGCAAACAGGTGGGCCAGAAGTCGGCGCAGAACCTCCATTTTCCCATAGCAGAGGTAGCTGTGTGTGTACAGAGAATAGTCCTGTCCGTAGAGACGCAAAGTCATGCCGTTCTCCACATCCTCAACTTTCTCCTGGTTGACAAACGTGATCTGAGTGGACGCTCCTCCTAAGTCCAGCGCACCAACCGTCTGTCTGCCCGAGTTTAACCACCGGCCTACAAAGCCATACTGATGAAGAAATTCAATGAAAATCCAAAACCTAGGCCTCTAGAGGGCACTGGATGCACGTCAGTGCAATTAGAAACAAACCACACGCATTCAGATACTGTACCTTGATGAAGTTTTCTAGGAGATAGTTGACGGTGACCCATCCGTATGCTCCTTCCTCCTTCCCACTCAAGATTTTCACTCCTTTAAATTTGAAAGGAAATGATTTGATCGTTTGTTCCACTTCCTGAAGAACTTGCGTTGACTTCTCAGGGCTGGACATGCTTTGAGAAAGAATAAAAAAAAAAAAAAATAAGCGAGTTATGTTTTAACAGAGATCAATAGGATTGTCACTCATACACACTTCAGGAGCCTCATGCCTGCCGTAGCTCCCAGGTACACGGGTGTGAGGTGATGCCGTGCTTGAGGAACGTCCGCCATGGCTTGTTCCAGGCATGTTTCCAGACTGCGGCCTGCAGCGCCCTGCTGACCAGCGTAACTAGAAATACCTCCGCCTGCAGAAAAAAAAAAACAACTATTCAAGATTCAAAGAACTTTATTAATCCCAGAGGGAAATTGCTTATGCTAGGTTACAGTTGCTCACAGTTGTTATCTAAGGAAAGGTAATAAAGGTAATAAATAATAATAATAATCTCCAAAAAAAAAAAAAAAAGTTCTTAAAACAGTAAGTACCAAAAAATATGACCCAAGAGCATTTGTAAGTATTGCACAGTAATCTAGTATATGTATGTAATATTGTATTATTATATGTAATCTTGTATTACTGCATGTCATTTAAGTTACTTAAACATGAAACATGGAGAAAATAGAGGTTTAAGTAATATAGGAATGAAAAGAAATGGAAAAAGGACATCTGTAAGGTACAGTTAGATTCCGGATGAACAGTAGTGGTTTTAGTTTGTACAGAAAAAAAATCCATGAAATATACGACATCTATAGGATAAAAATTGATTGAGAGATGAAAAACTTGTTCCGTTATTCCTCAAAAGTCAAACGTGCCGGGTCACATCACACCAAGCAGCATTGTTGATTATTTTTCCATGAAATTCGGTTGTCTCGAGTGTTTTATTCCCTACCCATGTCTGCATAGAGAAATGATCCAAGACGCATTCTCTGACCTTTCACCTTGCAGTCACTGTGCTGGGTTACCACGCCCGTGCCGTTCTGTTTGTCCGCCGGCCATCTGTACACGTACATGGTCGTGTGAGAGGAACCAGCATCCAGGACGATCCCATACTGTCACAGGGCAAAGAGGGAGAGCGCATTAATATTCAGTGACAAGCTGCAATTCTGCTTACTGTACAAGTCACATATTGTGGGAAGAGACAAACGTTGCATCTGCCCTGCTTCTCCCTGTATCCTGTGTTTCTTAGAATGGGAGGGGGTACAGTATCAGTCTCACATGCCAGAATTGAAGAAATGGACAATGATGAAAGCAAGGCAGATGTACCGGATGCATGTAGATTAATGTGAGCGTGTAGGCTGAACAGCTGTACTCCTTTGGGATGTTTCATTCGGAAATACAAGTATCCCTAATGTAGAAGAAATCTTTTCGGTATGCCACTTTTTTCACCACTGTATGAAAGAACACTTTGCTCATCTTCTGCAGACCCATGTTTACTTGTTTTTGCCCCTTTTGTCTTCTTCTGTCAAACTCACTCTAATGGTTCCCACCACAAAAATAATGTTTGTTTGTTTGTTTATTTGCTCTGCATGTCTTTAAATCTGAGGCAAGGAAGCTCTGAAAAGGATTTAACAATAATTACTTGAAGCTTCGTAACACACATTGATATCACCATATTAATAATTACATGGAAAATTAATCCAAGCTGAATAGGGCTAATGATGAAATATACTTCAATGTTTATGCATGTTGCATTCAGAAAAACTCTTTAAAAAAGTATGCAAAAAGTAAACAAATAAAAAAAAATGTAAAGAGAAGATAGTAAGACAGTAGGCTGGTAAGTAAAGAGTCAATGCAACAGGGATATAAATATATGCATTATGCATATTTCTCACAATGTTTTTAATTCCATACTTGCTCAAACAGCAATAATAAAAATGCATGCTTTTTTATGCCTTAAAAATTCTATTTAGAAAACTGGTATAGCTGGTATGAATGATTACAAGTGAGAACGTTAATGAAAAGTATTGCATTTGCAGTAATGCATGCCTGATTTGTGATTTAAGTAAGATATTACCATATTTTGTGGAGGTTCCTGGATCTCATCCACATGCACCGTGAGCAGGAGCAGAGCCACAGACGAGAAGAGCAGAAGCGCAACCGAGGCGAAGATCCAACTGCGCCGTTTGTCCATTTTGTCTCCAACTCCTGTTATGGTCTAATGGGGATCTGGGCTGATCTTAATGCTGCACCATGCACGGCCTCGCTATTCAGTCTGATGACTATTACATTAGACAGTCTGGGCAGAGTTTCCCACAAGCATCGAAGCACAAAGATCAGTGTGAAATGGTAGAAGGAGAACACTATCACAATTGGACTCTCTCTCTCTCTCTCTCTCTCTCTCACTCTCTTTCTCTCTTTTCCCAGTTAAGATGCACAAAAGGAAACTCTGCCCTAATCAGTAAAAAAAATAATCTCAGGTCTGACAACTAGTTTAGAAATTATTTGAATAATAAAAAAAAAGTAATAAACTAATGCAATTATAGTTAATTAATTATAGTTAATCCTATTTGTTTTCTCTGCAATATCTTTTTGTATGGTCAGAAATTTCTTAATTTCTGAATTTTCATTGGGGTTGAATCTCCAAAACTTTAAAGTTACCCTGCGTAACTTTATTATTATTATTATTATTATTATTATTACAACACCGATTTTGTGCAGTGATTCAGGAAATAAGTGACTTTCCCACTGTACTCTGTCTCAATCCAGTGATTGCTGTCAAACAAACCTTTTTTTTTTATTGTTGACAGAGAGAAGCTACCAGCTGTAGTCAATCATGATCAGTACCAGGAAGTGGATAGGCCTTGGGCGTAGCAAATTAATAGACATTTTGGGGACTTTTAGCACAACTGAATTAATAATCAAACCAATTGTGCAGAAACAGTTATGAGAGTAAAAACTCCCTTTATTTGTCTATATAAACCTCTGCTACACTAATGCACTTATCCCAGTGTCTACCATCAAGGTAGAAAGTTGTCTCATTATTCTGGAGCCATGATCAGACCCACTGCTTCATGTCTGAAACACTGGCCTCCCAAGAACTCCTTTAATGCCCCAAACATGTGGAAATGGCTTGGAGCGAGGTCAGGACTGTACTGCGGCAATATCTTCTAGACGAGTTCCTGTAATATGCAAGTGGTGTTGGTGAACAAGTGATACATCTCTTCTGCAAATTGTTGACAAGTTATCTGTCGATTTTCAAGCATCAGGCGCTCCACTTGCTGAATGTTCATGGGAAAGACTGCAATGGGCTCTGAGCCACCTCGGTTGGAATCGTCATTTACGGACATGCAGACGTTTTAAAAACTTTTGCACCATTCAAATGTTTTAAGAGTCTCATCACAGTGCTGTACTTAAAGTCTTCTGTAAATGTCAATCAGTTTTACGCCTATATTCACCAAAAATTTCATCACAAGTCCCAGTTTGACTTGAACATCCCTTGTGTTTTTGTGAACCTGTGTTGATAAAAAAAAAGAAAAAAAATGTCTTTTTTTTTCTATTAAAGGTATATGTTGTGCAATCAACAATATAATTTATGTTGAAAGACCAGTTCAAAGAACCCATTGAAAGCCCGATATTGCCCGATAAAGACCCCATTGAAAGCCCGATATTGCCATGACAGCCAGGTGAATGTATGTAAACGTACAAGCACAACTGTTTGATATTGCAGCCATTACACAAATTTGCACAATGGACAGCTATCTCAAATAAAGTCTGTTTGCTTTCAGCTGCATGCCAATTAAAAGAGCTTCTGTGTTCTGCATGACTGACTGCTTTCTAAGTCATTGTCATCCCTGGTGAGGTCTGGTCACATACAGAAAAGCTCTCGGTATACCTTGTTTCCTGGAAGACACTATACAAAAGCAAATTAGTTCCAGGGAGCCGACACGACTTCATAAAACCTGTTTTGTTCGTACCTGCTCTATAAGGGGGTGTTCTGTCAATTTCTTTCCCCCATCTGCTTCTACTCAAATGTTTGTGCAGTAGAGCATTGTACGTGTTTTATCACAGTGATACAGTGGTAATAATTACATGTTGAAGTTATCTGAATAGGGATAATGCAGAAGTATAATTTCATGTTGCATTCAGTTACGGTGGATTGCAGTGGCCAGCGTCGTGGTCCTGTTCCCACTTCTTGGTCTGTGTGTATGGAGTTTGCATGTTCTCCCCGTGTTTGGTGGGTTTCCCCCAGGTACTCCGGTTTCCCCCCCACAGTCCAAAGACATGCAGATTAGACTAACTGGCATTCCCAAGTTGCCTGTAGTGTGTGAATGCGTGTGTGAATGTTGACCGGAGGTCCTACCATGGTAGTAAAATGTGAATAAATACAGTACAATGGTCTCCATTGGCCTCCACAGTCCCTAGTTGAACTATAAAGGATCCTGGATGGATGAATGTTGCATTCAGCAAAAAAAGTTCTACATTTTGTTGAGAGTTCTACACTTTGGCGGAGTCATTCCCATATTCCGGGGGGAAAAAAGCGTTAAATCCAAGCAGGACAGATCTGTGCTGGCAGCACAACATACAGTAGTGTGTTAATGATCAGGTCAATGATGTTTGAAAAAATATATATGTGCTTATATAGAAGCCTATAGGTTCAGGCATCAAACATTTGGGTTTTCAGATATGTCAGGTACTGTAGAGCAAAAGTTTATTTTAAACAAAATATAGTAAATTTTAAATGAACTAAAATTCAGTTCATCATATTGCCTAGGTTGTGCTGAAAAAAAGGACATGTCACTCTATATACACAATCCTGAGCCCTGTATATGTTTATTAAAAAACAGCTATACAAAAAATGTTAAGTTGTTACAGGCTACAATAAATACATTTGTAAACGTGTATCAGTTTAGCAAAATGTTCTGTTAAGGTAAGTAATATGGTGGGTTCATTTATAGGTTTTTTTTGTTGGAAAATGTGGGAATCTCCAATGTTTTGAACAAAAGACGGGTTATGTGGATTTATATCAAGTATTTTTGTTACAGTTTTTACAAAATCCGCCGGAATGTGAAAGGTCAGGATCTGATCAGATGGCGTAATTCAAGCATCTTGCAGAGTCATGGAACAGGCTGTAAAAAAATGTCCCCGGATTAGCCATCCACTGAAATACCTCCACTGTTTTAAAGAGTGAATTGATGTGCTTGGGTTGAATCCAAAGTCTAAGCTCTAAGTTCTTGTTTAGCACAGTATGTGCTGGTGTGTGGGAGCCAAACTCCCCTGCTCAGTGCATTCAGGCATCTTGATTTCCACTGCTTCTGCTCCAAAGCAAAACCGACAAAGACAGATTCCTGTGAATAGTGCAGTTTCTATTCCAAGCAGGAGCCGTTTTACCTCCACCGGTCCATTTAACTGTGGACAAACCCAAAGCAGGACGTCCCCCAGACTGCTACACGCCGAAGAATCAGACCGGACAGAAGCTCTGTTTCATTACTTTTCACTTTTTAAAATCATCTGTTGTGATTTGTGCATTGGCTGGCTCTTTCCTGCATTTATCAGACAAAACTACATGTATAAAACAAATCCACAATTTAGATTTCTGTTTAATGTAGGATATTTATTTATGTTTAATTGAATAAAATCTCACATACGTTTACTTCTGGTCATTATTTACCTTCGCAAGGTGAACTCGATAGAACTTGCTATAAATACAAAGTTCAATCAAAAATCATTTAAAGGCAGTGTTCATAATATCTTCAGTACAACGATACAGTTTCATTATTTAGAATAAATGCAATCAAAGCTTTTAATATCACTTGAAATAAACACACCCCACACACACATGAGGATGAAGACGATTATATGCTACAACCTTCACAGTCATCAGATAAAATCAATCACCAAACAGTATCATATCTCCAGTATCATCGTCAAAACACACACACACACACATACAGTACACACCAAAAAAAAATGTAGTCTTCACTTTAAATTCATAGTACAGTTCTATAAAATCTCAATCTAATTCTGTCCCAGTGACTAGTGAAGTCAGAGAGCGTGACACTTGATTTATTTTGGTTGTTCCTTTAACCTTATCTCCGGTCTGTATTTCACTAGGAATAACTTTAATCCAGAGCAGACGATACGTGAGGGTTTTTCTATAAATGCAAGGCTAAACTGTGACCACAGTAACTCGGCTAAGTGAATTATTGTCATCGTAAACAGACGCATTGTTGACACAAGTTTGCAGCGATTGGATAGGTTCCCGGTGGCAACGCTGCCGTGAATGTTTCCTGTCTTTCGTGGTATTCTCTCTCGTCTCTCTCGTCCTCATGTTGCCCTAGGTTATAGGATTCACTCTTTCTGCAAGTGTGTTTCTAAAAGCATGCAACAGACTCAGCTGACTGTTAGTCTGACTCCTACATTTAGGCGTGACACTTCCATTTAATATGACACCATGATTTTATGCTTGCGACACCAGTAGTTGGTTAAGACCTATCCCTATTAATCATCTGATCATCCATGGTTATGGCACGTACAGTATATTTAGGCTCGCTCGTGGGGTCCTGTAATCAGATCTGTCCTGTAATCAGATCTTTCATGATTGTTTATGACTTGACACATGATTTATTTCATTCATCCTAAGATAAATTTAACACAAACAGAATGCACATTCTGTAACTGTCTTTGTCGACTCATGACTTAGATATGCCTGTTCCTTGGAACGTGAAGTGTTTTTGCACATATCTATCTTTCTCCTATCTTTGCCTTGGGAAACACTTATCAGTATAAAAGCCACACACTATAGAACTAGAACACCCAGGTTGTTATCATGCACATAACTAACCTCAGTCTAGTCATCTTACTGCAGTTATTTTATTTTATTTTTTTTGGTCATCCTGAAAAGAAAAGAAAAATAATCGTGCTCGTTGCATAATCGTGCTTCAAAGGTAAAAATAAAATAAAATAAATTTAAAAAAGTGAGCAGCAGCATACCGTCAATGCATCAGCGATGCAAAATCCCTGATAAGACATCCACGCGTCATTACATTCATTCATTAAAAAAACATTTTTCACTCTATGTTTACATTACAACCCAAGTGTTTTAGCCTTGTATCCTTCCCTTCCCTTCCCTCCACAACGGCCTTCATTCTCCTTCGACTCCAGAGGCGCCGGAGATATCGTTGTCTTCATAGCACAGGTGCCACACAAAGATGCACTGGTAGTTCCAGAAGAGCAGAAGCCCCATGATGGTGAGAGCCATCAGGGCAAGAAAGGCCACAATTAAAAGCTTTCTGGAACAAATGGAAGGGTGCGTCGCTTGATCTGTGAGAATTGCACGTTCCATATCAGGCCGAGGCGCCGCGTATTTACTCAGACATTTTTTCACCCAGTTGCTGTAGGGAGATAAGACGGGTGTCGGCAGCCATCGCTCGTTTTCTCCCATCCTTCCGGCGCTCTAATGGAAGTCGACCTGGAGATATCTCGACCTGAGAACACACAGGTTGTTGTTGTTTTTTTACTTGTACTATAATGTACTGTATACTGTACCACACTGTACTGTAATGTACTGTATACTGTACTTTTTTCCTTACATCATGTTTTTTTTTTTTATCTACACAGTACCTCATTACCATTGGCCCAAATATCTGAATAAATGATTTCTTCAATTGAGGTTGAACTGGCATGCTTGTCGACGTGTTTAAAACCGATGTGTGGTCAAAAGTATGCGGACACCCGACCATCACAACCCGACCCTATGTGTTTCTTGTATATCTTATCCATTCAACAGGTCGCACACTTCTGGGAAGGCTTTCCGCTAGAGTGTGACTCTGGAGATTAAAGCATAAACCATTTATGAGACCTGCGGTACAGTCGGCATCCATTCCACTCAAACTACATCACTCCAACACCAGCAAACCATGATTAGCATGTCTTGGGACACAGCCACGCTGGATTAGGTTGGCATTAGGCCCGTGAGTTCCTGTTAAAGGAAACCTTAAAGCATACCAGGACATTCTAGACCAGGGGTCTCCACATCCAGTCCTGGAGGGCCAGTGACCAGGACAGTTTGTAATTAACACAGTTAATTAACAGATTAGTTAAATCAGCTGTGTTTGAGAAGAAGAATCACCAAACTGTGTTGGACACTAGTGGAAAGTGTTGCCAAACTTACGTTATTACTCTCGATTTTTTCAAATAAAACTTTTAAACACAAAATTCATTGTTATTTCCTTGCTACTGTACATGTGAGATGCGGTAAATTTGACACTTCATAACATAAGTTAGAGTGGAGATGTTATCTCGTGACGCTTATGTCATTAGCTCTGATGGAAATGTCACCCTAAGGGTGGGAGTGTCCTTTTAAATTCCTTTTCACCCTCATGAAAGAGATGTTTCAATGATCTGACAACAGATGGACACTTGATTTAAGAGTTGTCTTAAATAAACTAGTTGTCCTTTCGTCCCATTATCATCATGATGGAAGCATCACATCTTTTATTATTATTATTATTATTATTATTATTAATTACTGCTATTAATTTTCATTCGTACTTGACTTTCAGGACACAATGAAATATAAAGATGCAATGCCTATTAATATTAGTTATAACATCCAAAAATAATTAAGTTTTACAGTGTCATTTTGAAAAGTTGTTTTGGTTATAATTGTTGTATGACTTGTTTTAAAAGTTGTTTTTATATAATATTACTCCACAAAACACACTGACATTATTCAACATCCTCTGCATATCATACTTAACATAAAGCATTTACCTGTAATTATATATATATTGAAAATGGTGATAGAGTTTACCTGGTCTCTTCTAGTTCACTCTGGAATGAGGTTTATTTCAGGTATGTGTCCACGAAGACAGATAGAGAGAGTGATCTTTTAAAAAGTACAAAACAATGAAATAAAAATAAATTTGCCTTGTAGTCTAGCAGACTTCTTTCCTCGTAAGAGCTGCTGCTGTGTTGTTTTGTTGCTGTATGAGCTGCAGGCGTGGATACCGCCCTTAATACTGTCAGAGCATGTGTGCGCGTGTGTGTGTGTGTGTGTGTGTGTGTGTGGAGGGAGGAGGAGAGACAGAGAGAGATAGTTCGTGCAAACGTACTGTACGTCCTCATCATGTTAATTGGACAGAGACCAGAGCAGGTGCTTCCTACCTCCTAAGTTACAGGAGAAATTCCCAGAAGTTTCCCTACTGCCTACAAACACTGCATGAGGCGTAACTTAAAGGAAAACTCCACCCTGAAATACATTACATATGTTTCTTAAACTATATGTGATGGATTTAGTGATTCTCGTGCTGATTTTTTGAGTTAGTACTAACAGTTTTCTGTGTCCTTGTGAGCGTCAGGGACACTTTGCTAGGACAGTTACAATGGCATTTACCAGGAGTAAAAATAGGCATTGATCTTAAATGTCAGGACAAAAAGCATTTCCCCCCCTTCACACGACATGTAAGATTATACTAAAGAGAAATAGGCTTGGAGACTATCCCAGGAGATTTGGCAAGGTACACACTGTTCAGGATGCCAATGCATCACAGGGTGTACTCTCATTCACATACAGTACTACAGGAAATTTGGATTTGGAAATCTGCATGTCTTTGGACTGTGGAAGGAACCCAGAGTACGCGGAGGAAACCCGCCAAGCACGTGAAGAACATGCAAAGTCTATGCACACAGATGCAGGAATCGAACCCACACCCTGGAGGTGCATGGGGACAGTGCTAACCACTAAGCCACCGTGCCGCCAAGTCAATTGGCAACTGGAAATAAATCTATCTATAATCCATCCATCCATCCATTCATTGTCGAATCCGCTTATCCCGTGTAGGGGTCTTAGAAACTTTCCAAGGAAACTTCTTGCACAAGGCAGGGGAGACCCTGGATTTGGAAATGGCAATCGGCCTACAGTACAATGCATTTCTTTGGATTGTAAGAGGAGACCTGGAGAAAACACCAAGCACGGGGAGAACATCCAAACACACACCTGAGGAGAGATTTGAACCCTTAACCCTGGAGTTGCGAGCCGATAGTGCTAACTACCGGCCAAAAACTGGAAAAATGTACAGCTTTATATAAACTCGGCCCACTGTATCAGTAGGGGATTGGTTCCAGGACCCCCCCAAGACTTTCAACTCAAGATTTCATTCCCGAAGGTCAAACGATTATTCTAAAGATTATTGTTTAAGTCATTTAAATGGGAGATTTATATTATAACTATGTTTCTCATGCATATTAAATCAGTCACACACTGTTTGCCATCTGCACATATTTTATTTGCACAGAGAAATCTGATTTGCATTGTATCCTAAAGACTAACAAAAAGTTTGCCTTAACTCAAAAGCAAACATTGAAGCATTTTTTATAAAAAACAAAACAAAATAATAATAATCATTTATAATAATAATAATAATAATAATAATAATGCGTTCTAATGCAAGTGTTTGTCTATGAACGCGTGTTAAAGCTTATTTCTATGTGTATGAGTCAATTATCTACATACTTCACAGAATATCAAAGGCTGTCTGGAAACCGAACACATCCTTATCAAGTGCTCCAGAAAACAAAAAAAATACAGCCTACTGTAAAATGTATGTACACTGCATTAGACCTGAAAGCAGATATAATAGTGTGTTGTCATTATAAGTACACAAACTATGGGATTAGAGAGAGTTAACACGAAAGGAAACATGCACGCGCTCATCATCACACGTCAGAGACGATGAGCTTCAAAATTATATCCAGTCCTTGTCAAATGTAACACCAAAAGGCAAATATTTCTTATCCAAAATAGTCATTTTAGGGACAAAAAAAAAAAAAAAAAAGGTTCTATTACAATCATGACAGTTGACGTCACATATACTGCATTCATTTGATCTGAAAGGAAGCGTGAACAAACACGTTTCTGCTTCACATAATTCACATTGCTGGCTCAAAATTCCTCATTAAGAGGTCAGAGGTCACTCGAGACCCAAAACAACAAACGTTTCTCAACCCCAGAAGAGGGGAAACGGCCTGTTTTTTCGCATCTAACCAATAGGTGTGTACAAAAAAAATGCAGCACCAGAGTCCAAAACAAAGCAACTCACTTGGGGTTGTCCTCATGTAAAAGGTCTCACAAGAGACGGTTTTGCCTGAGACCCCCAAGTGATGGTTGGATGAAAAAACGTGGCAGTTTGATGCACCCCTTTAAAGAGACTGGAGATGAGAAAGCGTGAAAGAACTTCAACCACAGAGACAGAGAAAGAGGTTTTTCTTTTTTCGTTTCCACATAGCAAAGTTTTCTTAATTTTCTTAAGCCACTCCTGATACTGTACATAATACTCGCTGAGCATCAAAGTGTGCAAAGCGTTGGTATTGCGGGAGGAAGGAGAGGAGAGCGCTTTCTTTTGTGACATGGCTAAGAAGTTTCACATGCATTTAAACATGCAAATGGCTCACTGCTAAAGAGCGCATGGCTTTTTAAGGTATACAAACAGTATTGAGTACAAAACCAAGAAACGCACACTTGGTCATAAAATAAGGTCATATCATCATCATCGTCATCATCATCATCGTAAAGTGCCATATACAGTATTGTTATATCATTAGAAATAGTATTTCAAGTATTAACACTATTCACAATGCACTAAATGGAACTACTCTGATAGTATTTGCATGCTCTTTCGTACACCGTTCTTAATCACACAATAGACAACACTTGAAGGAGAGAAAGCAACTGATACTGACAGATCAACAGAAATGTCCTGAAATTCAGTACAGTTAGGTTTATAAACATATGAGGTCTGGACAAACATAGTCATAATAATAATAATAATAATAATAATAATAATAACTATGATTGCTTCGTTTCTTTTTCTGTCCTAAAATATTCATACAGCACTTAATGGACGTAAGAGCATACACAATACCAACTGATACAAAAATACTCAAAAGATTGTGATTGATTTCTAGATTTAAGGAGATCTTATCATGTGTCCTGGTTCGAACGCGAATAAGTGTGTGTTCTTTGAAATCCAGTGTCATGTACTGTAGCTCTATCGGCATTAATGTTCTCTGTAGAAGATCAGCTCTTCTCTCTTCTCCTCATCAAAGGTGCAGACGCTCATAAGTGCCTCGGGATGAGGGCAAATCCTGGGCGAACGCTGATTCCCCCCACCCCATGTCTGTGTTTAAGGAATGAACAATCCCCCACTTCCTCTTTCTCCGTCTCACACCACGGTGCTAACAGACGGGTCGGACAGGTTGAGCTGGCCCGTGATGTCTGTTGGTGGGTACTGCTGCCAAGAGAAAGGAAGAAAGCGGAAAGAAAAAGCAGAAGAAAAAAACACACACAGGACACAGGTAATTAGTGAGACTGGAACATCTTTGACCAACACAGCACGGGCGTGCCTTCACCAATACCTCCTAAGGCAGTTCAGAATTAGGTTCATCAAAAGATAACCTGGATCTGACATCATGCCTGATTTTATAAACCCCTCCTCCAGGACGTACACCTGGTCGCCACTTTATCAGGGTATAAGTTGAGCTTTTTTCCATTGATGGATTTGTTGGAATTGGCTGTCACATTTTGTGTAGTGGTAAATGGAAGGCGAGGAATATGACACTTTGAGCCGTGCCGTTATAGTAAAACAATCAACGATGGAGTGGTACAGTACAGTGCAGCCTAGATATACTGTACTTCTCCCAGACCGATGTTGATTATTTTACAATAGCAGCACACGCTGAAGTTTTTCCTTCCTCTTATACCACAGCAAGTTTTTTTTTTTTTTTTTTAATAGAATGACATGTCAAACTGTTGCTCTATTTCCTATTGTGGAATGTCATGGAACAAGTTAGGTCTATCACGTATGACGTATGTTGTTATGTTCATCTGTAAACAGCTAGTCCTCCCCCTAACGGTCTCTTTGTTCTCTTTCTTGAAGTTAATGAAAGAGAAAAAAATGCACCTTGTCAAGTTACAGAGGACGTGCAAAATGCAAAGTATTATTCCTGGAGGCTTTCCCATGTTGGAAAATGTAAAATTACAGGCTTTACCTCTTTAAGCGCTCTTTCCAAAAACATTCAATGAACCATTTTATAAAATAGCTACACGGTTACACAAGTTTTTTTATTTATTTATTTAAATCTATTTATGCGTTAATCTTTATTAACCTCTACCATTCAAGTCCATGCACATTTATTCAGGAACAGAACTGAGAACTCACACTGCTGTGGTATAAAATGAGCCTCCCTGGTAAAGTAGACTCTAGGTGTATGCGCTGGATCATTGTATCACCTTTGCTGCTCTGTATTTAAGAACGCACATGGCATTTTTATGCACGTGCGGTTTTGGCTCATCCGTCTTGTTTGGGTTTTGATTTTCCTTTTCTGTAACTGACTGAGGAGGCATTCAGACTTACCCAGAAGGGGAAACAGACTCTACAGTGCTTGTTCCTTCCTGTATGAATTGTAAGCCAATTCCTTTAAACTTAACAAACATGCAAATCATTTTTGGGGATAAGGGGTGTAACGGTACGTTCAGTAGGGTTGGTGCGTATTGTGATCTGGGAGAATACATGCAGTCTTTAAGACTTTTAAGCTATGCTGGCAGATTTTCTTTATTCAAATGAATGAAACAGTCATGAAATTTGCAGATATATGTAATTAGTAGAGTTTGTACAAGTTAGATTCAGAGCGCTGGTCATAATTGCTTTATTTGTGACTTTGTTTTATCTTGTGCCACGTTCGACAGATAAGTTGGAAACTGGACATTTAAGTTGCTAGGTGCAAGATGAGTACATATTTATTTCCTCAAACTGCGAGCTGTATATTCAGTGTTTTAGATTTTAGCAAACAAATATGTCTTTATGTTAATAAATCTAAAGTTAATACTTGTATATACAGTATAACTCATTTTCCAGTAAGAAGTTTTACTTTGTTTATGATTGATGCACTGATTGGACTGGATTTGGGAATAAAACCCTATTATAAAAGACATGCTCCTTGTTTACTCTGATCAATAAGGGTTCACTGAGTTGTGCAAAAAATAGTAACAGCGCCATCACCAGTAGCAAATTGTAAAAAATAATGTTTTTTCAAAAATCTTTAAATATCCCTTGATTAAAAGAAACATTTGCAATAGACAATGCTGTTAATATTCTTAAACCATTTACTGCACATAGATACCTAAATGCATTTATTTATTTATTTATTTATATATTTATTTTTTAAGAAAGGTATATGCTTTTTTGTGCATTTCCCTATGTCTTTAGGAAATTATGGCTAGTTTGCCAATTATTACATGTAAGTTTATGTTTACAAGTTAAATTCATAATAAATTAAAGGATATTTCACGTCTTTTTTTTTTTCACTGCACTGAAAACGTACCGAACCCTGACTTGCATACCGTTACGCCCCTATTTCAGGAAGTCAGTATATCCTGACATCCATGATATATTGCTATGTGCAAGTAAGGTATGCAGATACGACTTGCATGTGCATGTTGAAGCTATACTGTTTTACAAGGTTAAAAAAAATAAATAGTGAAATGTACCAGCACTGGAGATCTTGTTCCCCCCCCCCCTAACTGTAACGTTTATCTAGAAGGGATGTGAAGGGGAAAAAAGTGCATATTTTTGCTCTTTGCAGATATTTGATATCTGCATGGCTGGGTTAGTAAATTCTCCATTCCATGCAGATACCTTCTTTTTTTTTTTGGCTATGTTGCTGTATTTAGTGTCTTTGTTGCGTGTAACGATTGCTGCCATGTTACAACGGCACGGCCATGTCCTCAATGATACGACTGAAGTAGACAAGTTTTCCAAGTAAACCCTGCCATTGTAAAATGGAGCATAGCTCAAGCATTTGACTTTTTTTTTTTTTTTTTGTGAAAATGAGAAAGTAGAATAACTGTCATCGCTCTAATCAGTCAACACATCTTCACATGCTGAAGAAGAACGGTTAAGTGTGTGTACAGTTGGCATAATGCCAAGAATTTGCTTCAGATTTGATTATTTAACAAAAAGACGGAAAAAAAAATTAATGAAAAAGAACCATGGACACATGTATCCATAACACCGTCTTCACAAAAATTTAAAATTTCAAAATTGCCAAAATTTTGAAATTTGTTTCTCTTGACTCAAAGCACTTGCAGAGATGGATAACTAATGCCTATACAGTCCTTACATCACTATATCTTTTTTTTTTTTCAGTGCATGCTAAACTATTCTACAGAATACAGCACAAGTTCTCAACCCGGGTCCTGGAGAACTCTCAGTCCAGCACATTCGAGCATTTTCCCTGCTCTAATACTTCAAAAATGTCTGGGGGGAAAAAAACTAAAACATACATGATAGGTGGTTCTCCAGGCCCGGGGTTAGGGTTTACTGTGGCATAGTTTAGCTTGCACTACATTCACCTTATTAGGGATCAAAACATAAAGCAACAGTAGTAAAAACTTGAAATCATGAACACATTGCTGTATCTTTTTTTTCTTCTTTTTTTTTTTTAAATATCAATATTTTTAAATCCAGCAATACTGCTGATGAAAAGGCTCGCTGTTGAGAGGGGTTGTGTTTTTCGCAGCCTTGGCATCGCGTCATGGCAGTGCCTCTGGCCCCCCTGTGAATACATGTGCCCGTTGTGTTCTCTGAGGAGGCTCGCTGTTGGCACTGCGTATCAAGCCCACAGCGCCCCCTGATGAGAGACAGTGGATCAACAAGAGAGACAGAGACATAATACTACTACAGTACAACTACCACCATCACAACCATGGAGGAGGGAAGAAAAGATGCAACTACATCTACTGTTTCTATTACTACCACAACACACTCTGCGTTTTTTTTTCTTTTTTCTTTCCCACATACACGTCGCATGCGATCGGAGGACGAGAGGAGTTGTGTGGCATGTATGTAGGGGACATCAACACTCCATATATATATATATATATCCATTAAGAGAAATTCAACACTGATATACAAAAAAATATTTGACTGACAGCATGGTTGCTTCTCTTCATTCTGGATTTTTTTTTTTTTTTTTTCAAATTGAAATGCTTTATCATTTATCAGATTATTTTATTCTAAGGCTTTCATACACCCATGCACGTAAACACTCGACCCAATACAATTTGACTACAATTATAACAAATACATTAGTAAATATAACTAAGATAATATAGATTATTACAGAAAATATGTCTAATTGACTAAAAAAAACAAAAAACAGATAAAATTATATCTGAACCATTTTTTGAGGAATTAATTATTTTTTTAAAGTTTAATTAAAGTGTGATCACCAACCAAGGACGATCCGTGCACTAGAAATACACCCACACAAATCAACATTTTCGTCAATTTTTGTTCTTCTTTGAATGTGAATATCCACCATGGAATACTCCCATCATGTCTTTTTTTAGCATTTTTTAGCTAAATTTATTATTTTTTTTAATTCTATGAATGTAAGACAAATTTGTTAGCATTATTATCTAAGGTGATGCAACTCTGGGAACTCCTGTGCGTCCTGTTGCTAAATATGTTAGGATGTCAAAAAAAAGAAAAAAAGAAAAAAAAAAGAAATGCAGAGTCCGGCCTAAAACAAACCAATGAGAATTAAGGCTTATCATCTTTACCGCTATATATTTTTAATATCGTAATTAATTTTAATTATTAAGCACAGCCTTATGGAAGATCTCTAGAAGAACAAAATGCATTAGCATTAGTAGTCAATTAGCCTATTCCATGCCTTGAAAGAGATGATGTGCTGCTCAAATCAGAAAAAAAAGGTTAGTTCGAGTGATAACACAAACGCAACACCGACGCATGCCGCTGGGAAACACATAATGCAGCGTATAAGGAGAAGATCACATTCACGTCAATCATATCAAGCAAATATAGAAACATGATAAGAACGAATACATACACACATACAGAAATGTACGAACACCACAGACACACCACATCCAGGACTAGCAACACCGGAGAGAAGCAGCCCAAATAAAACCAGGTGCTTTGCGTTGCCCCCCTCCTCTTGGATCACACCCTCCCTACGTGATAACCCTCCAAATTGCACCTTTTGTTTTTGTGTCCTGTAAGCCCTAAATCCTAAATCCCTGCTGTCCTCTTTGGGGGGCGAGTCCTAACTGACAGATGAGCTTAGGATGTGGACCGAATGGCTGACTGACAGACACGTGGCCGGAGTGGAATGGGACTCTCTTGGATCGGACATGAGATGGCATTTAAGACAGGAAAATAGGAAGAGAGACAGAAGGAAGAGCGAGAGAAAGTGGGAGAAAGAAAGAGTGAGGGACTAAGAGGAGGAGATGCCATTCCTTAATCTCCTTACCGTGTCTTTGGAGGACCTACGTCTCTTGATGCTGGAGGCCAGGGTGGTACTGATGGACCTAAAAGAGGGTTTCTTTTTGGGGTCGGGCTCTGCTCTACCACTTTTCCTATCCTAAAATGAATATATACGTAGAATAATTATTCATGGTCTCTGGCTGAGTGACTCCGTCTCAGCCTGGCATTAGAATCAAAAACCTCTTTTACCCCCACCAACCCTCCCGACAAACAAATCTTAACCCAAACTATGTGTGTGGAGGCTTGGGGAAACCATTCACAGTGTCAAATCGACTCTGTACCGTGTATCTCGGGAAAACTACAGGATTTCCTGAACACAAAGTCTAGCATTTAAAATGAGTGAAAAGTTTTTTTTTTTTTACATATTTCAGTAGAAAAAAATTACCATGACAACCTACAAATCTACTTAGAAAAAAACTATTCTGCCAAATTATAAAGGATTTTATGCTGAAAATAACTTCTCAGTTTGATTCTCATCAGCATCATCCACATCATCACCTAAGAGAAAATTAACTTGCGGCTCAAATCGTCTCATTACTCGAATCATCACTGTTCATCAATGGGGAAATAATCGCTGATTCCTTCACTCACTTCAGCTCTCATGGCTAATAATTTGGTATTTATATACATTTTAATACTGGTATAAGCACTTTCCTGTATTTGCTATACTGAGTTTCTATCCAGCAACTCAATCAAGTTGTTAAAACCCTAGCAAGGTTCGAGCCATCTTTAGGCAGACTGTAAAGATTTTTATCACTGTGCTATCTGCTAATTTGAGCATGATCGGAAAAAGTCGTCTAAGTAAAAACTTTTGTTTTGGGGAAATGAATAATAATAATTACTGGCAGAAACATCATCAGCCACAGTGACATCCTTTCTGACTGGTTTTCCCAGACCTCCACACATGTCTTAAAGATTTCGAGGAGACTAAATACTATCACTAAAAGCTACTGTATATGAGCTTTTGAAGAAGAACAGCCCTAGTTAGGTGTAATGGCTCCACCTGGAAACATAGTCCTAGGTCTGTGATTTCAGACATATCATTTAAGAAGTAAGAAATTTTTCCCCCTCCTTTGGCAAAGTAAAGGTCCTTTGCATGTGTACCACCATAGACTTCTGTGCACTTCTCCCATCATAAACGTCAAATTCCCCAGAAATTCATCCATCAAGCATATGATACCCTGTTTGTTTTGTCCAATCCTCCCTCCCTCCCTCCCTCCTAGTATCCATCCAAGGGCCCCACGGCTACTCTCTGGCCTCTACATTATGCCACGAGGGTACAGCACAAGACTGAGTGTGTTAGTGTGAGAAAAGCTCATATTTAAGGTATTCTTACATCCTGAGTCTCTACAGAGGAAGAGGGCTGCATAGAGGAGAAGAAAAGAAAAAAAAAACAAATAAAATGAATATTTAATCCACTTAAAGATCATTAAGACTTTAAGATCAGAAAGCAAAAGCAGAGGGAGCGAAAATGAGCTTGCTGAGAAACATAATGCCACCGATGAAGCCAAGCAACTCTTAATATCACAGGAAATCACAATAAAACACAACTTCTTTAAAGAGGGTGGGGGCGGCAATAATAAAATGGAATCAATAAAATGCCGGAGTAGCAGAAGATATAACATGATTCACTATATATACACAGTAATATATAAATACCATTTTAAAACATTATACCTTTTTTTTTTTAGGTATAACGGAAATTCACCCCAAACACCATACAGGAGAAAAATAGAATTCAATTCTTTTTATAAAGTGCGGTGTGAATTTCTATCACATGCAAGGTTTGGCAGTGAACAAGAAAAGCGTATTATGGCACAAAAGCATATCAACACCAGACTTCTGGAGCATTCTTTCATATCCTTAATGACCCCTGGACACCGTCTGACACTTAATTTCAAACACATCTCAATACCTCCATCACTTAAAGGTAGCACGAGAATATAGATCATATCTAGTCTTGTACGGAATGAATGGCATTAAGGTTGAATGTAACTGAAATGAAGTAGCACTGAATGAGCGATGGCAAGGCGACTATGCTGTGCTCATTCAAATCAAAAGCACTGAATGATGATCATATAAAAAAAAAACTTAAATGAACCATGATTCCTAGCTGAAATAGGAACCAGGATGTTTGACCTTCACAGCTAAATCCCTAAAAATGTTCTGAACCGCATAAAGAATTCTGTTTCAGTTTCTTTCGTGTATAGAAATGAGCAGGAGAGAGTCGTAGCGGTACACTGACATGCGTAGACCCGCGAACAGCATCGCCACACTGAGACAACACGCACAGCTCGACAGAGCACATCAGGTCGTATGCATTTCCTTTTACTGATTGACACCAGCGTGATTGGTCTGTGATTGTCATCCTAGTTAACCGTCAGGTGGTGCACTTTGGAATAATGTATGCAGATTGCAAACTGGATCGTTATTCTAAATGGGGAAAGAAATGCAAGCACGTCATGCTTTTTTTTTAACGTTTTTGCAAATTATTCGAAAGTGCAACACACCTGTTACACACACAAGCTACCCAAATCACGGTGCACTGTGTACTGTACATGTCAAAGGTGGAAGTTAATGTTTTTTGATGTGTTTAGACACACACACACAAGTACACTCAAGAGTCAACTGACATAGAGTACACAAACTCTCAAAGCTCTCACATATGCTAGGATCAGAATCCTGCTAAGAATTACAAAGTAGAAACAAACTCTACATAACACTGACACTACAGTCGAATTATTACTTTAAACCCAGGAGTAACACCTTAAACCTGTTTCTCTTTAGTGCTATCTATAAGCTTCTATACTGTACAGTAAGTCTTCTTAGCAGGAACCAAACCAGCAAACCGACATCTTCTGCGTGTACAAACGCAAATCTGAACGAAACAGTCATTCATGGATGGAGTATTTGTGTGCATGTACAGTATGATAATGTGCGTGCTTGTGTGTGTAACGTGTATGGCAGGTGGTTTCTGGACATTGATTTGCAGACACAGACACGAGACTGTGATCTTACCTTTATGCGGCACTGACCTTTTGTCAGTGTGTACAAAGTGCCAGCATGAGGGTGGCTCACCTCCACGCGCACATCACAGTCTCCAAAAGCCTTGTGCCATTTTTCTTATTCACTCACCCTCCCTCCCTAAACCCACAGCTCTTCTGGGGAGGCCTTGTGACACTTCACAGCCAAAGCCATGGGCAATGAATAGGATTGAAATGTTTCTGCTTCACGAGCAAAGCCTAAAGCATTTCTTCGTAGATCTCTGCACTTTACTTGTGTTTAGACACCAATGCATTCTTAGACTATATAGTTACGTGCCCCTTCTGTCTTAGAGCAGTATTGCAGAGTTGTGATGAAGAGACTGGGCTAATGTAATGGTTCCTTGTACCATTTAGGACTCCATTTGCATTCCGTCTCCACTAATCTCTTTGGGACAGTTTTGTAAAACAACTCTACAGAGCTACGCTTTGAAAGCAAAAAGAATGAAAGTACCCCTGAACATGTCATTTTGGACACATAGTACCCCAAAACTACTAAACTTTCCAAAGAACATGCCCTCCATGTCCACTTGGGATCCTGAATAGTTAGCCGGTTTGCTAATTTCTAGCATTTGGCATTAAAATACAATTTGATTTCTACAACCAAAATTTGGTTCAGTGCAACAATAGCTAAGATAGCTGGTTAGTTTATGCTAGTAAATTAGCTTTGCTGTGGATCAAAGCTAATTTACTAGCAGAAACTAGCCAGCTAGCAGCAAAGCTAATTTACTAACAGAAACTAGCCAGCTAGCTTAGTTATTGTTGCAGTTATTTATTTTACATAATTACCAGTTTTACTGAAAGGAAATCTATCAGAATGTGCAATAACTCATATAATTTCGATTAGCAAATTTGCTAGCATAGCATGCATCCCAAACATCTGCTTCTACCCACGTTTTTCCCAGTTTTGTCATTCGCCAATTTCCATTTGAACAGTGAATCAGTCAGACTGTTGACTAAATTGTTACATTTTTTTTGGGCACTGCTACTTTGGATTTGATTCGATTAAATAGCACCAAAGTTTATTGTGCAGTAATGCATTAGCCACCGAGAACATTTCACATTTTCTCAAACTGCTGCTTATGCTACATTACAGTGCAGTGTAACACACTCAGAGGAAAATGCTACCTGACTAAAAGAGCTCAAAGACTTCCTAGTGTTGCCAAAAAACGTCCTCCCACCCAGACCACAGCATGGCTTGTTTTGCTCTCCTAAACTCCCAGCCAAAAGTAAAATTGGGAGTTAAACTCAAAATCTGCCAAAAATAGGACGAAATTAGAGCCAAATAAGTTTTTTTATTATTAAAAAGTTGATATTTAATACTGTTACGAATAGTATTTGGACCACAGCTATCCCTACAGCTGGAGTCAGTTTAATCATAAAGAGTTAACCATTAAAAAAAAAGAATTGTTGTAAGTTCAGGGGTACTTCAGAGCATTCATCTAGGTTAAAACATAGTTTTGCAGCGTAGTTTTAAGATGTTCTTATGCGCCTACAAATGAAAAGAAAAGCTCAGCGAGGATGAAGATAGTGAAATGGATTAGATTGCTTTACGTACTAAAGACGGAGTCCCAGCTGCGCCCACAACTTGACTCACAGAACTCTCCTTATTGTCCTGTTGGGACAGACAAGAGACATGGCCCTGGTTGGACTTGTCAAGTACTTCCCGGACCGACCCTGGGATTGTTTCCTTGACTGGCATCTTAGAGCCCAAGGAATGAGCAATAGCCAAGTCAGAGATCATTGATCTCCCAACCATCCTCCAGCTAGGAGAGGTTTCACTGAAAGTTACACCCAAAACTGACTGCAATTGTTGTCAGTGATCTTCTGATCTTTTCAGTGGTGGTGGAGATAGTGTCTTACCTGCAGGTTCTTCCTCCAGACGTTGACGGCCGCAAAGGCTAGCTGCATCTGCTTCCTGCGGGCGTCTTTGTGTCGTTTGTATGCAATCTCAATAAAAATGAGGAAGATCCCTGCTGCAATGCCTCCAGCAACCAGCATAAAGACCCCTGGTAGAGAACAACATAGAGATATTAAGGAAATCACAAAGGAACTTTAGGAAATGTCAATCTCACAAATGGAGACTTGGGGCCAACTCCTTAAAATGAGTTTCAAATGTTGCCTAACATGGATGAAGAAGGAAAGAGAAATAAAGAAAAGGCATTGGACAAAAAAGGGCTACAGGACCTTACCGCTGCAGTTTTTGTCCAATCTCTTTTAGATTATCTGCAGAGTGCAAACCATACCTGCCATGTTTTCAAAGGTGAGTGTGGCTGGGGCATTGCTCCTTGAGTCACACTCCTGGTATCTCACCCAGGTTTTATCCAGATCCTCCATGAAGCCATTCTCATGGGAACTGCAGGGAGTCGAGGAAGGGGGGAGAAGTCAATAATTATTAAACAGCGTTTGGTAGATGGTTGTGTTAATTCCCAAAAGATTGCACTGCACCCAAATGCACACATATACACGGATATACAGACAGCAGAGCAGGGCTCAGGAGAAGGGAGACACAGAGAGAGATGAGTAAGAACAATATCTCCGATGATGATATCTACTGTATGAAAACAAGACCGGACTAAAAGTTACAGGAGCGTACAGTATTGATGCTTCGGCTGGGACAGACCTGAGAATAGCCAGGGACACATTCTGTTTCCAGGGGCTGTCCTTGCGCATGCCTATGCCAAAGCCCGAACGGAAAAACAGCTCTCCCGTGGTCACCAGGTCGCACTTCTGCGAGGCTTCAAACTCCAGCACCGCAGAGTCCCAGATGAAAGCATGCAGCTTGCTGTGGGGGGGGGGAGGGAAGGGTAGGAAGGGAAGGATGGGTTTTGGGGGGTATGGTGCAACAGTACAGTGAATAATAACACACTTACGCCACCACTTTCCTTCTCACCTCTGCTCCACCCACTTGTGTGTGTCTTTAAAAGTTACCAGAACTACAAACCGTCATCTCATATGCAAAGGAAATCCAATGCCGGACCAGTGGACCTTTGTCCCTCATTGGATTCCCTCAGAGACGATTTTGCTGGAAACCTGAAAAAGGTGTTCCTAAGCTCAACATTAAGTCTTATGTGAGTGAGAGAGACATAGGTAGACCTGCTATGGGTTCTCAACTCGGCCTGACACCTGAAAACACCTGAGGCCCATGAATCCTTCAGTAAACACACGATCAGACCTGCCGCAGTCGTTGCAGTGGTGACTCACTTGTCCCGGACAGCCTGGATGGCCTCAGCGGCGCTCTCGTAGTTGTGCTTCTCCATGTGACGGTACATGGTGCTCAGCTCGACCTGGCGCCGGAAGTAGATATCCACCGAACTTTGTTTCACTGTGGCGTAGATAAACTTGTCTGATGGGTTCCTCAACTGAAGACAGATAAAGCCAACAAGCCAAGTATTATAAGCCATTATTTTTCAGGTTGGCATAGCGATGAAGCAGGTAGCACTGCCTCCACTCAACTCCACGATATTTGATTTTATACTGAGCTTGTGCTGCTGTCTGTCTGGATCCCTGGTTCTCTCCCAACTCCCACAAAAACAAAGTTTGTACTAAAAAACCCAGGATGCCTCAGACTTTTGCACCGTACTGTAGAACATAAACAAAAATGTGATACAATATGACAACAAACAAACAAACAAACAAGGTTCTTACCCTCGGGTCATTGATGCCGGTGATGCGCTCCTCAGGCCGGTCCAGCACCAAGAAGGCAGCCAGATTGGCAGTATAGGATGCTACAATGATCATAGCGAAGCCGGCCCACACCATTCCTAGGATTCTCGCTGAGAAGCTACGCGGGGCACCTGTGCAACAATATTAAATGTAAGACTCAAAAATCTTTTTTTAAAAATGCTAAAAATCATACTAATAATAATGTAAACCTAGTGAGAATTAGATAACATTCAATTATCCTATAAAAGTATGGCCTAATCTATATATTTAGCACTTTTATTTTAAGATAATACGTTAATTAACTCATCTTAGCTTTCAGTTATTATTAGTAAGATTAACATTTTTGTGAGATAAATGTTAACCTAATCCAGTTGTAATATTCTTCCTGAGATTCTACACGCAGTTGTTAAATCCAAAATGTATTACAGCTAAACTTTCTGATGGATTTTTTTCTGAATTTATGGTGTTCTGCTAGGAGACTACAATAGCAAATGCCCTGTCTAGAATTAATTCTCAACCTTTCTTTCACAAAATAATTATATAGTGATTCTGATCTAGCTGAGAAATTATACTACTAAGCATCCAATTATATTCGGGCCAATTAAATGTGTAAAAAAGTATTTATTTTACCCAGATGAGAATAACACATAGCTACCAATTAATGCTAGAATCCGATAATTCAACCTCATGGTCATGGGTTGATTTTAAAACCGGTATGCTGCATTTTCCCGTCTAATTATTCACAGACTGGCCTTTAGCCTGGCATTTTGTGATGTGTTCAGATAACAAACGGTCAGCGTAACCTTCTCCAATTCCAGAGTTCAGCAACACTCCCCAGGAGAACCACATCGCCGAAGATAAGGTGAGGGCATCCTCTTCTTCTTCTTCACTGTTTACTTTAAACCTTCCAAACGGGCTGAAAACAAGTAGGCAGAGGAGGATCAGGAGAGAACCGCACAGGTTTTTGACAGATTCTGACATTCCTAGGTTCCCAACAAAGACAATGACATTGACAACATCTGAATTCAAGGACGGGTACAAATATAGACATCGCAAATGAGCAAGCAAGCTGTGAAGACAGAAAAAGAAAACAGGAAGCGAGATAGATCTCACACATCCCAGCCAGCCCACATTTCCCCACCTTCAAGCTGACAGCAACAGTGATGTCCCTTTTTCTTCGATAAGTGAAACACGCCCAGAACATGAGAAAAACAAATCTTAGAGACGCACCACATGGACGACATACAGTAGCAAGTCACACCAACACAAATGTGTACCTGAACCGGTCTAGTAGGTAAAGCATCACCGCCACCACATGCACCGACAGACCCACCAGCAGCCACAGCGTGCTCTGGAACGGCTGCATGAACGAGTCCAGTGTACTACGAGGGATTTCCTGTAACACACAGTGATGTGTCTCACATTTCTTACCTTATAAACCGTATCTAATGGATCCTACCAAAGTTTAGGAGATACTGTAATCACAGGATTAAATAAGTAATTAAATCTATAATAGTAGCAACTGCATACACACAATTACATGAAGCAGCGTTTTGTTTTGTTAGACTGTGATAGAGTCGACAGAATAAAGGTATGAGTCTTTAATCTTTTTAATGGCTAATCCTCCGTGTAATAGTGACAACCACTGTGCTCTTTCACAGACTTACCAGCTGTGAAATGCTAATACATATTTCATCCGCCCACCCTGGAAGAAGCAGATGTACCTTTTTCACGAGGATGGTGAGGCCCTGATATTTGAACGGTTTGGAAAATTCAATGTACTGAGCTCGTTCGTTGTTTATCGTCAATGGAGCCACGATCATGTCCGCAAGGCCGCCCAGGAGCTCGCCCATCATGCCGTTCCACTCCTTTTTGTTGCTGTTGTTCACCTGCAGCCAAGAAAAAAAAAAAGTAGCCTGAAATGCTTAGCCTAAATAGCTTAGCCTAAATTGCTTAGCCTAAATGTAGGCTTCATTCTCATTAAAAAATAGTGAATTTAATGTAACGCCTCCTTCTCCTAGTATTAGACCCTATAAAGGGTTCTCTTACCCTGGGTTCTCTTACCCGAAACACCAACGTAAAAAGTTATACTAATTTTGCCTTCTTAGGTAACTGTTAACTATTAGCTATCTAGCTACTCCAATGTACAATAAACCTTAAATGCACACACATCACAAAAGGTTGCCACTCAGTATTGATCTTTTGAATTATTGTATTCTTAATAAAAAATATATATAACGGCCAGATAATAATCAATTTGGTTTATTTTTCAATATTACTCAATTCAATTCAATATGCAAATAAAACATCCAATAGTTTCTCAGTCAACCTTATTAGACTAACTATGGACCCTTTTTTAAGCTTAAACTAAGCCATATATAAATACATGCCATTTACATTATACTTTCATACTCCAATCGAATTTTAACCCCTTTAGTGTCTGGGGTTAATTTAATGTAAGTGAAACGCTTAGCCTAAATGTTGCCTGAAGGTGTTGGACATACGCTTGCTCCCATCAAGGGATGCCACAGAGAACCATCCGAGCCACATACAACTTGGCACAGGTTTTACATTGGATGCCCTTTCTGATGCAACCCTTCCAATCTATTCAGGCTTTGGACCAGCACTAACAATGCCCGCCATCCAGTGGCTGGATTTGTCCATTGGATTCTCCTCATCGAACCCTGGCATAATACTGCACATAGCCTGAAGTGCTTACCCCAAATGTGACATTTATTAAAAGTAATTATGTCTTATGACAAATCCATCATCGATTTGCTTTATATAATGTTAGGTACTATATAAAAAGTAGATCTAAATAATTTAAATAATAGGCAAGCACCTGATAAGTACACTTTCGAAAATTCTATTTATTATGCAAACATTTAAAAATGACAGCTATACTACAGGCAATAGTACAACTAACAAGAATAATTTATTGCATGCAAATAATCTGGCTGAAGATGTAAATCTCACCCTCTCCTGTGTTCCAAATTTCCCATCAGCCACTAGATGGACCTCATAAGTAAAATTCATAGTCATGGCCAGCTTGATCAGTAGATCGACGCAGAATCCGTAACAGCACTGAGGCACAGTCGGGCGACCTGTAACAAAAAGCCAGGGAACGGAAAAAATCAAGCCTTTTTTTTAAATGATCCTTTATCTTAATAATGAGCCTAAAACTCTTACTATACTAACACCAACTACAGTATACATTATATTGGCAAAAGTATTAGCTCGCCTGACTTCAAATACATATGAACTTGAGTAACATCCAATTCTTAATCCATCGGGTTTAAAGCATTTAATGATGTTGGCCAATTCTTTGCAGCTCCAACAGCTTCAACTCTTCTGGTAACAGTTTATGGACAGCCCCTTCCTTTTTTGACATGACTGCACATCAGTGCACAAAGCAAGGTCCAGAAAGACATGGATAAGTTAGTTTGATGTGGAAGAACTTGACTAGACTGCACCTCAGCCCCGATAGAACACCTTTGTGATGGATTTGAGCGGAGACTGCGAGCCAGGCCTTCTCGTCCAACATCAGTGTCTGACCTCATAAATGCTCTTCTTGATGAATGGTCAAAGATTTCCATGAACACACTCCTAAACCTTATGGAAAGGCTTCCCAGAAGAGTTGAAGCTGTTATAGCTGCAAAGGGCCAACATCATAATAATCTCTATGGATCAAAAATTGAATGTTACTCAAGTTCATATGCATGTGAAGGCCGGCAAGTGAATACTTTTGGCCTTCACATGCATATGTACTTGAGTAAGTTTATCTTATGTAAGTCACATTCAGTAACTTACATAAGATAAATCATAAAGACTCCATAAATCTCTGGTAAAAACACACAACCATTATACACACATGACCTAAACCTGTGTCGTTTGAAAGGGAAGCATAATGAATTTGCAAACACAAGACCACATACACACATGTTCCCACACACATTGAGCTCTTAACCTCTTAACTCACACATGTACACTGTTGTCAGCATACTTGCACTCACAGCTCATCACATACCTATATATGACACATATATATCCTGCACTTTATATCACAAACATTCTAATTGTGTTACCTGGGATGGTCTCGTTTGGTCCAGTGCAGATCACCTTTTTAATTAAGACACCGTTTGGTGTGTACTCTTCCTTGCAGGTCCCTTCCAGCGTGGTCGGCTTCACGTACACGAAAGGCTCCTGATGTATCGTGACTATCTGGAATAAATCAGGGGAAAAGAATAGTTAAGGGGAATAGTCTAGTAAATAACTTTGGGCAGAATCTAAACCACAGCACAGAAAATATCCTTCAACATTCATCATACATCTTACTAGTTAGCATGTTGGATTTCTTATCCCAAAAATAGGATGTGGGTTCATTAAATGATACTCTACTTTTAGCGATGTTGACATCTGGAATCCTTTCGGCCTGTCTGTATCTCCTCCAGGCCAGATGATCTTCCTCTGCTTGTTTAGCACCACCTAAGGGAACAGTAGGCTAAAATAAGCTTTGTGTGACCTAGATGTAGATTTTTGGAGTGATTTTATGATTGAGGTGCCGTTTGTGTCCCACATATATACAAGTATGTATGCAAGGTAAAAACAGAACCCGGAATTCAGCTTATGCAGAGGTAAAGTGACCTTCACAACAACCTACTGGGCAAAAAGTACATATCGTAGATCTATGACAATAAAGGTTAATGCAAAATACATAATTTACATCATTAGATACTAGATAGATAAATTTAGTATTGCAGTAATTATTGCAGTACTATTTATATTAATTTTAAGAATCGATTTAACATACAGCACTTGAAGCACGAGTATTCATGAATAAGACATTATAAGACATTATAGGGGAAAAAATCTACATTTTATATACTTTACATTCGCTTGAACTGAAAACACAACGAGGCCTATGTAGCCTTTGGAATATAAAACTCAAGCGATTCCCAATTTCCCAAAGATCACCAGAAATGTCATAACAAGTCATATAATTATATTATATAATATAATATGAACCCAGCCCACCTGAGTTCCATTATAAATTCCGACTTGAATCAGCCTGCTCTTCTGATAGTTAAGGATGCTGTAATGAGCGAACTTCCTGTCGCCATCATCATTAAACTCCACTCGTCCTGTCAGGCCTTCTGGGTATTTAGATGACATCAGAACCCTGCAACACCGTGAAACACCAGTGAGATGAGAAGCTTTTCTCTCCCCCACATGCACAGACAAATGAAAATTATGCAAACACTTTCAAATTTATGCAGAGTAGGCTACACCAGGTTAAATAGGAAAAGAAAATTCATAAAAAACTCTTGGATCAGACACAGTGTTCTCCACTGTTGCTTCATAGCTAAGCACCATCCTGACCTTTTAAAAAGTGGCCCAGTCTTCCAGATGTTGGTGTTGCCCACACAACCCCGAGGGGGCTCGGTGATGTTCTCCTTCTCGAAAAGCTCCTGAATGGACTGAGCCACGACTGCCACTGCATCGCTAATGTGCGCCGACTCGTTCTTGCCGTTAATGAGCTGAAGGCCAATAAGCCCTGTGTGTGTCGGCATCAAAATAATTTAATGAGCTGGCTGTCTGTTGCCGTTAATAACACTACTAATATACAAAAGCAAAAAACCTTAAGGTCCATGCATATAAAATACCTAAACATCGGTGAATGTAATATTTTAGATTTAAACACGTTTACATTGTGTGGCCCTAAGGCTCAATTTTAAAGACTTTTTGTCTTACAAGCTTCACAACAAATGCTGTTTTTTTTCCCTTTGACAGAGAGTTTAATATTCTTCAGCTCTGATAGAAAATATGGAGAATATTGTTAGAGCTAGATCAAAATTATAAAGGGATTCGCTTACTGTACATTTCTATAGACAATAAATCCTGGATCAAATAATACTCTATAGTACATATTATAGTACAGTAATGTAATTCAACATCAACACATAACATTAAACATCCAAGACTTACTTATGACACACATCTAAAGACATACGCCGAAAAAAGAGACAGCAGGAAATAAAAGTGCTTTTCCCGAGTCTATAGCTCAGCTTCGTCGTCACATACAGTACGTACCATCAGGAGCTTCACTCAGAGCTTTACCAGACATCTCTCGCTCTCCGACTAGCCAGACGTAGCCGGAGCCGGTCATGTTGAGAAACCGAGCAGTCTTGTAGACGGCAGCAGCGTCATCTTCACTGCAGACAAACGCACATTCGTTGCAGGGCTTTCACTCTATTCTAAAGGGCTTCTCTAAATATAATTAGCTTTATAAGCAATTTTTGTAACAGGTTTAAAACTTAATCCTTCATACATCGAAGTAATGCTTATAAAAGTAATATATTTTTATAATGTGTACATTTTACCACTACCAGAATACAGTATGGGAATGATATTGCAAATATTTTGAAGTCTCAAAATGAGCATATTATTTTTGGTCATAAAATAACAAAAAATAACCATAAAAAGTGATCATGTGTTTCTCTGCTATTTCTTTGCCTATGAGATGCATTTTTTAATTATTTTTTTCTCAGACATGTTTGTATAGTTGGTTAAAATGAAATAAAATTCAGTTCATTATATTGCCTATTACATGCTGAAAAAAAGGATATTTCACAATCCTGAGCCCAATATGTGTTTATTAAAAAAAAACAAAAAACACCAACCCAAAAATGGCTGTTTTATGGTTCTGAAAAATTCTGTACATGTTCAGAGAAAAAAACATTTACAACATACGATGCTTTATTTTTTCTATGGCACTTATAACCCACAGTACATTGAGTACCATCAGACTAATATAACAGAGTGGCTCTCATTATGCATTTCTGCACCATGATTACCACTCAGCATTCTTGGTAATGCTTCAGACTGTAGAAATTGTCTTACCTGGCGGACAGAATGATCACACGAGCCTCCAGCTCTTTGGCCTCCAGCAACAGGGCAGTTAAGTTAGTCTCTTGGTTGAACTGGAGGACTTTCTCTGCCTGGGATCGGGGCAAAGAGTCAGTAAAATCTAGTGACACTTCCAAAACCCAAGACCATGCTGCCTCATTTACCTTTCTTCACTGCTTTGGCTGAATTTTCTTTGCTTTTGTGTGATTGAAAAAGGAGGAAAAATGACAGCGCTCCAAGGAAAATTGGATTTAAAAAAAAAAAAAAAAAAAAAAAGCTAGGGGGGAAAACGTCTGTATTGTTGCATGCAATGCTGAGGGTAATCAAGGCTCCAGAGAACGGCGTGCATGTTAGAGGTTTGGGGAGAAAGGCCGATGCAACCGGAAACTGAAACCGGGAGAAAGGGTGAGAGGTGAGAGGCTTGATCTGCCCAAAGGAAAAAAAAGAAAAAGAAAAAAAAAATAGGAGGTGCTACGCAAAAGGGAGGAAGTAGTATTTGGGAATGTGACGTGTCCCATACTAGCGCATCTAAACAAAGGAACAAAGGAGCTTTTGTTCTATTTGATCTGAATCATGCATTCCTTTATTTGAAAGGAAAAAAAATGATAATGACAGAAGCGGAGCGTGTTTACTTTTCTCTCTGTTTTTTTTGTTTGTTTGTTTGTTTCTTGAAAACCGAAAATCATAATCGTTCAAAACAAGTCCATTCGTCATTTAAATCATAAGGGTACCAAAAAAAAGAAAGTCTCGATGTAAAAAGAAACACGTGCTACCAAGATAAGGGCAATTCTGGGTTGGCCGATGGCTGACTGGCCAAATTCTAGTTGCAACGTTTAAGTTGGTGGGCGGCGTGCATTGACCATGCAAGTATACCTTAGGTCCTCGCTTGTTGTCATAGGACAGTTGGTCGAGGTTTTCATAGTTCCTTTTTTTATTCTGATGAGTAATGTGCACAGAGAAAATATGCAGACACAGAAGAATATTATAAACAGTTGATTGGCAATGATGGGCAGTAAAGCATCTAACAAATTGTTCTGCTCCAAATTGGAAGTCCTAAGACTGGGGCTTTGAAAAGCATCAGAGACTGTCCTTATTCATCACTGACCTAGAAAATCCAACATACCGTGAGTTGTGACTTTAGGAAAAACATGGTGGTATTTTTTCTAATCAGAACTCAGCTTCACGTAAAGTATTGTAAAGTCTAGTTACCCGCAAACGTAAAACGAAAATGTGAAAATTGCATTTAAAGATCTCATTATGACGTCAGAACAGGATCACTGTGGAAAACCAAGCAACTAATAGCTGATCACAAACTGAATTTGGTTTTGTTGCACCACCTAACTACTACAACACCTTTATTAGCACCTAACAACTATATCAAAGCATGACATTCAGTGTGTTTGCACCTCTAATACATTTTGAATATATTACATCTTAAAAAAAAAAATTTAAGCTACACAAATGGACCAAATTAGTTTTTAGAGAAAACCTTAATGTTACATTGCATGCCTTTGAAGATAAAAATGTACATGCAAAATGTACAAAAGGTGTATCATTAAGGTTGAAACAAGGCAGAAGGTAATGTACATTTACAGTACATTTAAGAATTAAGATAATCGAGGCAAGATTAGAAAGTAGACAAAGTAAAAACATTTCCGATTAAGTTTGTTAAAATATATTCACTGTCTTTAAGTTGTGGTTAAGCGAGTTTGGGAAATTATTCAGAATTTATTCATGAAATCCAATGAGTTTTAGATTAAAATTTTAACAAAGAAAAATTGGAAATAGAGCTAAGAACCATAAGAACATAGGAACCGGAGCTATATGAGGTATACGCAGAATAGGGGACCAAAAACAAAGTACGAGAACTCGTAGGAAAAGTAGGATAAAAGGTACTAGAGCTAGTGCTACGGGGAAAGAAAGTACAACTACTGATGCACCATCAGCTACATCACCTGAAAGATATCTGAAAGTCTCGTAGTGCTATGCGGAATTCTTGTAAAAAGATGAATAAGATGGAAAGACTTTTTAAATATGGCCATTTAGCTAGCTTAGTAATAGGCCTTCAATCATTAGCTGGATTTTAGTTACCCAGTTGCTTAGCCACATTCTTTTCAGCGTTTGCTTTCCCTTTCCAAAAAAGTAGGAATATGATTCATAGTACTATTTAGCAGTTCATAAAAATGTCCACAGTCGCTTTGTGAGAATAAATTTTAACCTTGAATCATTTCAATGTTCTGAGAAGTTCTGAAAAGGTCCTGGAACCATTCTGCTAATCTGCTCGCTTTATGAACAGAAACTGAGATGCTGCAGTAGAAACACTTGCTTTTTTTGTTTTTTGCTGCAGCATATTGCATTCTTCTCATCTTGTGATTTTTTGAGGGCAACAGCCTCAGGGGAGCCTTAGCCATGCTCGGACGGTGCACGGCTATTCTGCAGTGATATAAATAAACTCTTGCAGCCCCGGAACATACAGTTCTGCACTAGATATATGTCGGAGCTCAGCCTGATTATGGGCTTAATCCTGGTTTTCACCAGGTGGTTCTGAAATTGTATGTCTTTTCTGATTTTAAACATTATGGATATGGTTACTGTAAATCACCATAATAATCACTCGGTTAGGTGTGCAGCACCGATATTTTTCGAGCTATATCTGACATCATGGTACCAATCAGCTGAAAATAGTTCAAACATCCAAATACTTCTGTAAAGAACATGATGATTACTTATAAGGTCAATACTGCAAGTAAAGTTCCATATGCAAAGTCACTTCCTGATTGTTTCTTATATAAGCTTCCCGCTTGTTAGTATGAGTTCTGAGTCAGCGTTTGTGTTGTCCTTAACATATAAGACTTCAATACTGACCTTGATGTTTGGATTTTAAACTCTTTTTGATGTTACTTCCTGTGTAAGGATCCTCCAAGGATCTACTTTTTATTTTAGAGTTTTACTTAAAATGATTAAAAATCCCCACTGAACACTGGGGATCTAAACCGCCAACTCCATCCCAAACCTCTGCACCCAATATCACTAACGTTAGTGATGTCACTAACGTTTCGGTGGCTTCATGGACAAATGCTTCAAAATCCAGCAGAAATCTTCCTTCCCAAAAGAAGGGAGCTTATTATAACAGAAACGAAGGATCTTTCATTAGATGTTCAAAAATCATACATTGCTGTGCTAGATGTCCTGTATTAGTCTTCACATACGTGATTCCTCTACGGTCACGTTTCTCGTCTATCACAGTATCAAAGGATCTACATGACATTTTAATTTCAATCTCTTTTCAATATGTTCATAATAAAGCCAGACAATATAAAGTTCTTGATATTCATCTTGAATTAAGCCAGAAGGATAATTAATCGGCTCATACAGCATAACTCTGCAAAATGACTCATTTTTCATTAATAGATCATTACAGAATTCAATGCATATTTGATGAGTGCGGTTATATCAGCAGTCTGAGAACAATTTCAGCCCAATCGACTATAATCTACACATGGGAACATTAGAGAGAAACCAGTAACACACAAAAACCCCCTTCAATTCCCAGCAGTTTTAAAGCTTAATTGCAACTACACTGAAATAGTCCTGATAGTAATAATGTTCTCTATCTGCTAAAGAGGGCACCGGTAATTACTATAGCACAAATGTCAATTGGGGATCGTGGTTTAGCTCGAGAGCCTTTAAAAAGTTTCTCATCATCACAACACAGACATCATTGCTTTAATAAATCAAACAGCAATCAACCAAAAACACACTGCTGCGTGCTGATATAAAACCGCCGACTAATTTAGAATGTTAATGCTTTGAGAATACAAAGATACAACACCCTATTAAACATAAGCTCCAGTCGTGAGCCGGTGATGCTTCTTAAAGCCCCAGTTTAAGGTTTTAATTTCGCTTCTTCCATGGAGCAACTGCCATGTGAGATGAGTAAGAAATGCACAAAACTTCAACTAGATTAGACCACATTAGACGTTGTTGATGCCTTTGGCTTTTGCCAACATTTACAAAATGACATGAGATGTTTTTCACGCAACAGAAAAGCAAACAGTTACATACACAGAAGACCTCTGAGATTGTTAAATGTACATGTTACACACCCATGCGCTCATACAGTACGCTCAAGCTTCGGACATCCGAGGACAGCTCACCTTGGTCTCCCTTTCCTCCAAGAGGGTCTCGAGTCTCTTCTGTGCGGCTCGACCTTCATGATCGTCGCTTACGATCAGGATGATGTGGTTCCAGCGGAACTCACGCATCATGTCGAACCACACGTGTGCCTGGTGCGAGTAAGGCGGCACTGTGCGCAAGAAGGAAAGATGGATACTCTGAGAGGGAGAAAACAAAATGGAGGCAGAAAGCAGAAAATGGAATTAGAAGAAGCCTCTATTTGTCACAGTCAAAAAAAAAAAAAAAACATTTCACATATCCCAGTCTGTTAGAGCACAGGGTCAGCCATGATACAGCACTTGCTCAAGGGCCCAGAAGACGTAGCTTCGTGTTGCCCATAGTTTGTAAGTGTGTGTACTTGTGCCCTGCAATAAATTGGTGTACAGGGTGTACCCAATCTCATCCCTCGAGGACCCTGGAATAGGCTCCAGGCCACGCATGACCCAGGATTAGAAGTAGTGTAGAGAATGAGTCATAGTTTTATTCTTTTTTTTTTTATGCTAGTGTCTTGTCTGAGTATAAATATGACATATTTCCCACAAATTACTGAGGAATATTAACCTCTTATACATCTTTACATTCAAGGCCAAAATCATATTTCCTGTTTTTGCATTTGTTGTTGTCGTTATAAAGTAAATAAATCTAATATGTCATCATTTGTTTGTTCTCTTGAATAAAGTTCTCAAGCGTACGGTCATCTGGAACCATGATCAACTGGAATAGAGTTATGTAAATTCATTACATAAAAAATAAAAACGAATAAAAATAAATAAATAAATAAATAAATAAATAAACTTAAAAGGCCACATGACACAAACACAATTTCATCTCAGTGGCATGGATTTAAGAAGAAAATTGTATATCAGAATAAAATTCTGAAATGAATATAAAATTAATTAATTAATATTCATTCAATGAAAAGTAATCATAACACATTTCTGGTAGACACTGAGCTTACTGGATTTTACAAAACAACAGTAATTAACAGAGAAAGTAAAATATCTACATATAACAATATTTAATGCTGAGAATAACATAATTCTAGCAAATAATATGAAGGTTTTAATAAGTAAACTGTTATCATTCATATAGTACGATATAATCATTCCAAAATGATGTTAAAATAAACTATTCTAAAAATAAGCATGTCCGAGCATAATAAGATATAACTACAGGTCTATATCAAATTCTTAACTTGCACAGAAGTAGTACGTATATACAGTATGTATATATTTGCCCCTTAATATTTGAGTAATTTTGCTCATTTCACTTATAGTATAAACTGCAGTGCTTGCTGTAACTTAAAAATGCTAATATATTAAACTTCAAATTCTGCTCAAACAAGCCCATTTATCCCCTCCCCCTATAGCATTAACACCAAAAAGCATTAACACCAACCTTATCAGAGTAGATGGACATTCTGGTCGTAAGGCCGACTACAGGGATACGGTAGAAGCCTGCAGTATAGGAGACTGGTGTAGGTGTGAGGTGGTCACTGGACTGTGGAGGGTGGCTCACCAAAATCGCATAGACCTGTAGACAGCACAAGCAAAGACATTTCTATTCCCTAGACATGAAAAAGTAGGAGAAAAAAATAAAAATAGTTGACCTAGATATGTCTCTTTAAGATACACCTTTGATTCTGAAGCGGTATAAAATATTCAGGTTTTCTAGGCAGCGAGGGCTGGAAACGAAAGCTAAAGAATTTACGACTTCCTACCCAGTACCTCAGTCTTATTATTATGATTATGAAACCAGTATAGTTGAGCCTCAAAGCAAAATCATGTACATTTTATTAAATCATAAATAGACAATGCCATTTGCCAGTGATGTTTTTTCCTTAAAACAAAGAGCAGGTTAAACCCTACTAGAATATTTTATACCAGTAGGCCTTGTCTTGCTTTAACGTAAATGAATCTGTCAACAAATTGTGTGAAATTTGTCTCTACAAATGACAATTACATAAAAATCCCTCAACAATTGAACAGTGCTTCTCTGTCTAATCATTTATGCATGACAAACACATTGCGTTGGCAGCATTTGTTTCAAAGGGACCCCAGATGCTCACAATAAGGCCATATTCAGTAAAAAATATGGTAAAAAACAACAGGAAGAGACAAAAAATGTGGGATTTTTTGGATTGTCTGCATAGCCGTAATGGCTCTGTATCTTGACAGGCTGCATGCTTGGGCCTCAGATGAGGTTTTTCCATCCAACACGCGCTCAGGCATCTCTTTTGTACCATCTGCCACAAACCATCGTTTCCAAAGATCGATGCACATTGGTGAAAGGATAAAAAATAAAAGATTTAGAAAATTTGAAGAAGATTTATGGCGCACTTTGCATATAAACAACCCTGAAAATACATACATTGACTTGTGTGTTTAACAGAGAATTGGAAAAATGAATGCGATCTAATTTTGAGAGAAAAGCTGAATAGGGTTCTGGACATTAAGGGATTACTGTGTATTTTCTATAGAGCCTGCCAGCTCAGAAAGCATGACTTCAGCACTTTTTTAAAAGGCATCAACCAGGCTATGAGTGCTTAAAGTGCTTTTAATTTAATTTGGTGCAAGCAGGCTTTTAATGATGCAGTGCTACTCCTGACTACATCGCTCCCCAGAGATTCGGCTCGCTGCAATACCCAGGATGCCTCTCTTCTCAATCTCTGTGTATCCATAGATACGATTTTCATTACATTTTAGTTACCGTGCTTTTGAGGAAATAGCCATTTTGACATTGTCTCTGGGTGAACCTGAATAACTTTAAATTGCCCAAATAATAGTTTGGCATTTACGAGCATTTATAACACACTCCTGCTGAATCCTCAAATCTGACTGGACGTTTTAGTTTCTGTAAGCAATAACTATTCTAACAACTAAGTAAGGTAAATGGAAATTGTTAGTAACATGTTTTTCTTATGGAGATGTTTGTTAACATTAATGAAAGATGTTGGAATTTGTCCCATTGAAAAGTATTAACTTTATTTCTTTTTCCAGCAACATGACAAGCTGCATGTTTTGGTCTTAGATAAAAGGTTATTACTGTTCATTAATAAATTACACATAGCAATCATTAGCAGATTCCAGTAATATGAAAAAAAAACCTTTATAATGTGCAGCTATTGAAAAATAATCAACAACAGGGCAGTAAAAGTGAATTGTCACTCCACATCACATGCTGATGTAAGGTCAGGTGTAGTTCAGTGGTCAAGGTGTTGGATCACGGTTCGGAAGATCCTAGGTTCAAATCCCATGACCCCCAACTTGTCCCTGTTAGGCCCTTGAGCAAGAGCAAGGCCTTTAACCCTAAAACTGCTCAGATGTATAATGAGATAAAAATGTAAGTCGCTCTGAATAAAGGGTGTCTGCCAAATGCCGTGATTTATTCCTACCTCATATAACTTTTATTCATTCTAACAAATGAATGACAAGAACTGCTACACAAGTATTTATTCTGTAATTGAATTCCTAATGTCACGTTCATTCGCGTTTCTATTCACAGAGATTGTGATATCGAGGCCATGCACTTCACTCATCTCTAGAGTTCCACTAAAGTTTAACTAGTTGTGACACTCCTTCTTATATAACGGATCGTAATGCGTACGCCCCATTTATTTTACACCTACTTGCTTTTGTAACAGCTGTGCTCCTACCACAGGAAGATCCAAATCCCCGACAGACTGACAGCAGGCTACAGAAACACAGATTTTCTGTTTATATCAGAGTTATCATAGTTAGTTCTGCGTCTGGACTGCACCCAGTCACGAACAAGCACTGACAGTTATCAACATGCTGCCTCCCAGGTTTAAAAAAGAAAAGAAAAAAGAAAAAAAAGCTACAGTAAACAACTCTGGTGTCCTTCACGCAGTGAGAGATGATGTGGGATGCTTTATGTGATTTAACATTTTGTTTTTATTTGTTTTTAGCTTATTTGTCTCCCAGTTTTTTCAATTCCCACCAATTAGCTAGTTCATATGAACCAGGCTAAGCAGCCATTTTTAATCAATTCAGATTTAATAGGTTCTCAAATATCCCTGGCTTAAAATAGTTTGAGAACCACAGGGCAAGTAAAAGGGCTAAAATATCATTCACATGAGATAAATACTGTAAATCCAGGCATTTCATCACTGATCACTCTGATCAATGATGGAGTGAGTAATTCAATCCTGCACATCCAATGTCTTAATTTTTGACTTTAATGAATGTTATAAATCTACTTTTAACTTACAACCCATTCACTTATTAATTATGAAGAACAGTATTCAGTTACTACAATGAACGATTTTGTTACTCTGGTAAAGAAAATAGGAAATGGTTTTAGCTATGAGAGTCACATTCTCCTTTCTCAGAAAAAGGGTACTTGAGCATTTCGTGTCTCTGGGGTGATACCCTTGGATATAATGTATCTTTCAAAAAGATTCGACTCTAATTACAAACAGAGATTTAAAGGTACATTGTGTGCCACTTTTTTGGAAAAAGATTCACACTTGAGGGCATTCACTGTATATAAATATACAAATACACACACCCAAAGTTATGACCCACGTGAGCTCTAAGAGTGTCACTATAAACCAATTTGTCACTTGACCCGAGGGTCATGATTTGATCAGTCTGACTGGTGCACTGATCAATACAACCACTCATTAATCTTTCAACCCGTTAACAAAATGCTTTAGCACACACGAGAAAAAAAAAAGATTCAAGCACATCCTGACCTTTTGTTTCATTTGGCCCACATTTTCTCACTATTGTTCTGTTATGAATCACTGTCTGACTCACTGCTTATGAGCATTTCTATGGAAATGAGCCTGGTAGTGAAATAATGACTTTGTTCTAGATATCACTTGTGCTAGCAATAAAGAAAATATAGAAACTAATCCTACAATCACTGAAATATTGACTGTGGAATTGAATTTCTGTGATGACATATTTTTCGATGAATATAAGGTATGTTTTTTTTTAATATATATATATA
>JAQMYL010000011.1:24050455-24072982 GCA_030014365.1 Clarias pachynema | reverse complement strand
GATTATACAATTTCTTTATATACAAACATTATGATTTCACTGTCTATTCTATTTTCACAAAGAGCGCATTTCAAGACCTTTATAGAGGTCAAAGGTTATTTTTTATCAACCAATCACAGTCCTTGAATTGCTGCATCATCCCTAGCAACGGGGTCAACCACATCTCCTCACTAAGATATAGGTTTTTGTACTTTCCTTACTTAGAGTTGCTTTAAGAAGTTTTCTAATCACTTTTAGTCTAGGACTCCCAGCTAGGACTTTTTAGGCTTAGATAGGAGCTCTCTGAGGGAATTCTAAGAAGCGTTATGAATACGGGCCCAGATCACTATAAATATCACTACAAAGATACACAAGTTACAGGAACACTACAAAAACACACTAGTCACTGGATCACTGTAAAACTGCATAAGTTATTGGATCACTACAAAAATAGTCACTGTAGCACTTTAAGTCCAACTAAGGCAATACATCACTGTAAAAATACACAATTCAATGGATCAGTGTATGATTTGGGGCAAGTTAGACAAGTTAGCTACACTATTTTCACTATCTTTTAAATCTAAACAAGGTGTAATAACAAATATTTTTGTTCAAAAATGACATCTGGATTACATAAGAAATTGGATTAATTAGATTTTTTTTATTTCCATTCTTTTAACGCACGCACACACACACACAATGTTGTTGACTGAGTTCATACTGACGAGGTGTTTGGAACAATTTACCTGAATACACTCTGCACGCAGGATGAATTTTGGCACCAGTGGAGGAATGTTGCTCTGGTAGAAGATGGTGTGTGATACACACTGCAGCAGCGGCTCCACTGGGGTCACACAGTGCAAGATCACACCATGGCCCAAGAAGCTGTGTTTAAACAGCAGGAATACTACACCTGGGCCAACCTACAGAGAAAACACACACGTCTTGTCAATCCTAACAGGAATTTTGACATGTACGTGCAGACTGTATATCTTTTATTGCTCTGTGCCATGAGCCTGTTTTGTACTAATGCTATTATTATTCTACATCGTTGTTGAATTCTTTATACTGATTGTGCACAAGGTTGTCCGGACAGTAGTTCAGGATGTAATTTAATTCACATATTTATACTTGTACAAACATGCTTCTATAATAATAATAATAATAATAATAATAATAACATTAATTATAAAAGCATTCAATCCTGAATGGTTTGCAACCCTTAAAAGTTCTGCTTTGAACCCTAATAGTATGTTGTCTGCTCCTTCTTCACATTCTTTATCGTGGACAACGTGACTGCACCACTTCCACCGAGTATGCTGCGTGCAGTCAATTGGCCTTCAGCTTCACTTCTTCACACACACACACACACACACACACACACACACACACACACACACTACACTGTACAGCCTTGAGCACTGACACGTCTCCCACATATCACTGCGTATAATTAGCATCACCATGGTTACACGCTAGAGCTTTTCAAAGATACCACAATCACACACACAGACAAATAAGCGAATGCTGAAGGTAAATTGTGTGTGTGAAGGTCAGATGTGAAAAGCTCCCCCTTGTGTGGCAGTACATTAAATTCTTTACACTCGTGTCAGTTTTTGATCAAATGCTGCTCGAAAGAGATTTTTGTTGCAAAAAATAACAAAATCCATACGCGTTACACACAAAAACACACGCTACTCTGGCTTATGTTGCACTGCTCATGAATCTTGTAGCTGCATTTAATATGAAGCCTTAATATGATCATCAATAACACAATTCCATTACAATGGACATGACATCTGAGCTCATATTGAAGAAATATAAGTCTATAGAGCTGTGCTGATATATGTAGCATTGGTGTAATGTAGTCAGTTTTCTGTTACTGATAAGCTGAAGTTGATTAATTAAAAAAAAAAAACATTCCCAAGTGCTTTATTCGTCATGCATCACAGCAATTCGCCAATTCTTGAACAATTATTTGTGTCCTAAATCAATGCCGAAATCAACCCTGATTGATCAGAAGGCATCGATTAATTCTCTATAGAAAGTTTTCTCTAAATTTTGCACAAGCAGCTCCTTCATATAACAGAACAGCATTCATTTGTATAAGCAAGTTATTCTATGACTTGCTGCTGCCCCCTGCCGGTCAGTTATATCATTACCTGTCTGGCCACTACATTCAGGTCCAATAGAGGCCAGTGTCGACCAAATACAGTGAGAGCATGCTTGACCAACATCTGAGAACAGTGGTTATTCGGCTCTGGCTCTGGATTCCATTCCACCTAAAAAAAAAATTTTTTTTTTAAATGCACACACATGTAGTAGCGAAGACATTTAAGTGAACAAGATGATGCTAGACAAGAAGTGTCTCTTTTCCCGTACTAGACTACATGATGAGTCATTGAGTAAATGTCAGGAATTACACTGCATGACAGCAAGGCACTTACAACGACGGTTCCAGAGCTTAAACAAGCCTCTGTTAAGCTCTTAATTAAATACAATCTGTAATGTAACCTCACCTTGACCTTGTAAATTATGCATGGAATAAAACACTTAGTGGCATGCTGGTATAGAACAACGGAGTAACGTGATTGATATGGGAGGGTGTAGGAGCAGAAGAAATGCTACAATGACAATCTAGATGATGGCTTGCTCACCTTCCAGTCATGGCGGATGAACTCCCAGGTTTTACTGTTGGTGTAACGAAGGTCGACGCCACTCACAATACCTGGTGTGTGGAGGTGGGCCAGGTGAGCAATGTCTGCAGCATTCTCTGGGATCTCCTAAGGGGGAAAATCAAGGTTTGTAAGTGTAAGTGTAATATCCTTCTGTTTCCCCCCCCCCCCCCTAAATATAATTTAAAATCTCTCAAGCATCACTGCTCAACCACATTTATTTTCACAGATATAACACTCATAAAACTGTAACTATATATACACTGGTGATCCATTTTTTTTGTGATGTTTTTTAACTTTTTTTTTTACATGCAGCATTACCTCTATGTGAGCATTGATAAAGTGCTCTGTGCGTCCACGGTAAACCCACTCCTTGTTGGTGATCTCTTTCTGCTCAGGTATCGTCCAGCCTGGTTCCTTTCCATCACAGTGGAACCAAACCAAGATCTGCTCATTAATCTCACAGCTGAACCAACAGCGCACCTTAGCAAACTCTGGTACTGTACATATAAAAATGGGGACACATATTACAGCAAGACAGATAGGGAGTAACCAATTATATATTTGTACATTCACTGGACTGCTATTTTCCATCCATTCATCCATCAATTGATCCATCTTCCATCCATCCTTTCATTCATCCTCCTATTCATCCATACACGCTTCTATCTACTCATTCATCCATCCATCCATACACTCCTTGTCCATCCATCATTCATTAATCCATTTATGTATCTGCCATTTATTAACTATTTAATCCATCATTAACAGCCATTATACAATTATACATTTGCTTATCCATCCATCCTCTTATCCATCCATCCATCCATCCATTTATCCATCCATCCTCACCTCCATTCATTCACTGATCCACTCTCCCATTCATCCAACCGCCCATCTATCTACCATCTATCCATCCAATCTCTTGTCCCTCCATTCATCAATTTATGTATCTGTCCATTTATTGTCAGTTCAATTTAATCATCAAAAATTCACTGACATTTGTTCACATAAATAACCGTTCAATCATCCATTTATCTATCAATTAACCAATCCATCCATCTTCCCCTTCCATCATTCCCATTTCTTTTCATCAATCTCTCATTCATTGATCCATTCATTTATCTATCTATCTATCTATCTATCTATCTATCTACCTATCTACCTACCTATCGATTATCTTACCTTTTTCAGCATATGGGATTTTGACACACCTCCCATCCTCTCCTCGAAACTGCCACCCATGGAAGGGACATTCTATACAGTTGCCCACCACTCTGCCTCCTACAGCCAGATTGGCCCCTAGGTGGGGGCAATAGGCATCCATTACATAGACCTTTCCATCCTGACCTCGAAACACAGCAACCTGCTCGCCTGAGAACATAAACACCAAACAGGGAATTAACAACAGGGGAAACGGTCAAGTCTTTTTCTGGAAATCTGGCCATTGCTATTCTCATTACTGTAATGTAACAAAAAGTAACTTCAGTGTTAAACCCAAAGTAATCTAAAGAGGGCAGCAGTGGGCCAGTGATTATGCTTCTTCAAATGAATACAGTACTCAACCACAGGATGCCCATCAAAGTGCAAAATTGTATATTTTACAATTTAATATAAGAAATCATAGATGAATAAGTCCACATATAGAGCAAACTGTAGATTTGACAATCAATCTTTGGCAGTTGATAAAAAGTGTTGATATAAGAAGTACAATATTTATATCACCGTGAAGACAATGTTAGAAATCTAATAAAAGAATACACCATGCACGATTACAAAAACAAATATTTTATTATGTACAAAATCTAAAAGTGACCTGTAAAATAGTAAGAAATAGCACACATTAAGCAAATATATGTATGTTTTTGTACAGTAAGGATATAGAAACTCTAGGTTCCTGTTAAATGTAATTCGGACACTAACCTCCTGTCTCATCATAAAACTCTGAAACATTTGCAACTTGTGTCTCTTTATAACTGCACTTCCTGGAGGCTCCTCAATCAATAACTTCTCTCTTACCACGTCAATCGTAATTAAATAAAATTCTCTGTGAACTGTCCCTAAGGTGACATTAACAAACCTCAAAAACTCTATGCATTAAGTCTTTACTAATTCATACTTTTCTAGCTTGTAACCACTGATCTGATATCCATAGTCTATTAAGATACTGATCTTTGAGATGCAGATACTTTTAAACATTTCAAACTGACACAGCACTAAAAAAAACTGAGAGCTTATATTACAGTTTCTTCACTCGCAACTGCAGGTATAAGAGTACATTTGATAGATTACATTGTTCTAAGCTTAGGAACATCCTCTTTAATTACTGGAAATGGGAAAACCAATTAACTGTCCAACTACATGTCTTTATCATAACGTTGTACCAGATCATCATCATCAAGTGTGCTGGCACAAAAGTTAAAACTTCAAAGGCAAATTATGCAAATAAAGAGGGGAGACAGAATAAAAGACTAAAGCGCCACTGCTACACTATTTTCAAGTAGCGAGTCTCGCTGGAACCTATAGGCAGGTGAAATAGGTACTTTTCAAAAATAATTTAAAAAATTTAACTCAGATTTTATTTTAAAATAAATATTTTGCTTAGCTGAAAACCACACATCAGTTACATTGATAAGTTCATCATTCAGAGTCAACTTTTTTTTCCAACAGTCGACAACGTGTACGTGTTCCTAAACCAGTCTTCATCTTACATTGCACTGTAAATCATGGCTCCCAGCCAGACTTTGTTTAATGCCATCCGGGGAGAAATATGATGTTTCTAAGCACCCAGTATGCATTTGTATCCCATAATAACAAAAGAAAAGGTTCCCAAAATATGTTTACAACACAAAAAGTTCTCTCCAAAGCAACCTTCCTAAGAAACACAAAATCAGAGAGGAACAGAATAAAGCATGTGAGGTAACTAAAGACACTGAACTGCCATGGTGACAAAATTCAATCTCCAAGCTTAATCCTCAATTTTTTTCAGCAGTGAGGTTACATTTGGTCAGTAATATAAGCAGTATCTGTGGCATAACAGGAGTCAGCAGATCTTTGGTCTTGAGTCACCATAGGGATGCTTTGCTCTTTGGGAATTGTTAGTCGTTTTTCAAGCTTTTATTTCATTTTATTAAATGACCTGAAAAATGTATAATCTCTGAAATATTAAAGTATTTACGTATACTGTATTTCATATTTATTAGAGTTAATTGTTATTAAAGGGTTCTTTTCTGACACATCCATTTAGAAACCACATTTATCATTGTTCTTATTTTAATTAAAATTTTGCATGGCTTATGTTAATGCAAAAATAATGCAAACAATAATGCAGTCTCAGATAGGCTAAATGTTCTTAATTAGATGTAATAAAATAGTGCTTCTGAGGCTCTGTATAATACTGTAGTAAATAGTATTTATTTATTCCTTATATGGTGATATGTATTTACAATTTAAAGCTGCTGAAAGATTAATTGTAATATTATAACCTCATTTTATTATTATTATTTAACAAATAAGAACTTTGAAATCACAACATATTGTGTACAAAAAAAAAAAGATGCATTAAAAACACTGTGTCATGAAGCCTTTTTATGATAAAATGTTATCAGACTCAGGGTGTGTTCTGGCAGTTCCAGTCAGTGACCTTCACCAGTGTAAATGTGCTGAATCGATCAAAGCTTTGGCATTGGTTACTCCTGGATCTCTAGGTAATGTTTAATAGGTGCTATCAATATGTCATGAAGACCCACTGCATTGCTACTTTTTAGTTACTGTGTTTAGTATAATACACAATTTTAGTTTAGTTTAGTTTAAATTAGTGTAATTTTAGTTACTGTGTTTAGTATAAAGTTGTCAGGCAAGTAGTTATCAGGAAAAAAAAAAAGAAAAATTTAAAGAAAGATTATTTGTCAATTTAATGTGTAGATTGTTATTTATCAATATTGTAAGTTGTATTTTTATTGTATGCTGTCAGCAGCAACTTTCAAATACAAGAAAAGAAGAGAAAAGAAAAAGAATAACATCTGGTAAAATAATAAATTAATTAACAAAATAAATAAATAAATAATAGCAACTGCAGAATTTTACATTGTTTAAAGGGGAAAAAAGAACAAATATATTATAAAGAGAAAGAGCAAATATAAAGAGAGAGTATAGTACTTTTGCAATGGGCTTTTTGGAATATTTTTTTCTTGCGCCTAAAGATTTCGTGTAGGCTTCATGTAGATTCGTTTCCTTTATGTTTTTTTAATCCGATTTCATGAAACAAGTCCAAACCATAGTTAAGCAAAGAAAAACAATCACTACAAGGTTTAAAGGAAACCTTGTGCATCCAAAATGAATCGGTTCTTATTACTGATTTGAATCAGAGAAAAGAGTGGGAGTTATCACTGCCCCCCACAATGAACAGACAGAGCAAGAGAAAAGAAAATGGTATTATTAAACAAATAATAATATGCATGAGTTTTGGAACGTCTAAATACTTTTGCAATTGGCACTGAGCCTTTATGTTTCACAATAGGGTGGTAGTTTCTTTTATCAAAGATTAACTTTCAAATATTTGCGTAGCTTGTGCCAGTTATTGAAGTGACCTCAAAACGGGCAGATCGTTGCAAAACTGGGTGAGGAGAGCTATTTTAATGCCTCACACACACGCACACAGCTCAGCTTCAGAGGGATGTACAGTACTAGACCCCGGGGGGGAAATAACAGCCTTATTATAATACAATAATAAACCCCATAATGATTCAGTGAGTCACAGGGCACTCGGTGATGAGTGATGATATTTTACTGAACTTGGACAGATCGTTATTAACATCTGAGTACGTCCTACTTCGGGCCTGTGTCTGATCTTTTTGGCGGAATCTCGTTATGACACGTTATTCCCCACGCTCGTGCTGGAGTGCGCAGTGCGTGAAAACCTCGCGCGCGTCATTTTGCTAAGGGATCTACAGCCTACGTACCCAGCACGGTCACGCTCTTGACGTCTCCCCGCTCCAGCATGTGCGAGTCCAGGATGCGGTACCAGCCGTTCGGGTAGACGGGAGGCAGTTCCCCGGTCTTGCGCCTCCGCCGCACCTCGTTGGCGGCACGCGCTCGGGAGCGCCCGTCCTCCGCGACGTATCCCACATCGTCGGGGCTCCGCAGCAGCTCCAGGGGAGCGAACAGGAGCCGGTAGAGCCAGCCCGCGGCCAGGAGCAGCGCGCCCGCCAGGATGCACGCCGCGGCGCGCGCCGGAGCTCCGGCCAGGCCGGTTTTCCGCCACAGCTCGGGGTAACCGTACCCGCTGTCCAACAGCACGTCGGACGGGTCTCGCACGTGCATCAGCACGGTGGCGGTGAAAGCGATCGCGACCCCGGCGAGCACCTTGACGAGTTGTGAGCTCGCGGAACCCTCCATGATGCAGCTCGATCAGTGCATGTCACACTGCTGTCACACCGGCGTAACGATCAATTACCGACAAAAACGCTCGTGCCTCTCTTTGTAAGGCGTGACGTCACGCCTTTCCCCAATACTGTATTAGAATGTAACCTAGGTGAGACGCGAGCGTTGTTGTGTTTGATGCATGCATCAAGGTCGCCATTGTTCCTGTTACTACAACATGCATTTGTGTGCCCAGAGGAAAACAACAGCAAATATCTTAAAATGCACACTTAGAAATAAAGGCACACTACTGTACTTGTAGAGCAGTGTCATTAATTGTGAATATTCTCTATGCATTTATAGGAAACTGCATGTGGTGGCAGGAATTAAAGGTTGTGCACCAAAGTAAGAGGCAATAAAAATTACAGATTGGTACCTTAGGGTTTTAAACAAGTTCTAATTTGACCAAGATTTAAGAAGTTTTAAGTCTTCTAAATTGGTCTTTATTGCCATCCAAAATGGCTCATCTGTAATTTGTCTCAATGCATCCTGGACAAAGGTGGAGGATTTTGGATGGAATATTCTGTCATTTAGAGTTATTTCTGGCTAGTTTGATCGGAAATTTGGTGTCTTTCAGTGTTTTTGAGATGACTGATTTAGCAGCACCAGTCCGATGTAATCCTACTTCTGTAGTTATATGATATTTAAACTGTTTCAAATGCACATTTTGAAAACCAAATCACATACATCAACAGAATCTGTTAAAGTAATATTACAATTTTAGTTACAAGCACAATATTTAAATGATAAAGTATAGATAGTGCTCCCTGGTGCAACAATATAGAGCCATATAAGGTTCTATATATAATTTATTTTTCTTAGTGTGGGACAAGGGTGACAAGACACCATCTTTTTTTGAACATGTCCTCATTTGAAGGCCAAAAATAGTGATCCATCTGAAATGTACAGTAGTGTGTATCATGTGTGTTAAGGTTGTATGGCAGGTTGATACACACAGAACTTCATGCTGAAACGAAGTTTAGGGAAGAAATGTTCAATATGTGTTTATATACTTCATAGATAAATATTGTTCTGTGCATTTTTGAGCTTGCTTTTTTAAAAATTTTAATTTGTCACTCTTCTACAGTTCTACTGTATGTAAAACATCTAACAGTGTTTTTAGACCTTTAAAAATTCAGGAACTATCCAAAGAACCCCTGAAGAATCCCTTGTGAATCCTCAGCATGGCTTATTTTATTTAATTTTGCTTTTACTCAAAGTATTTTGAAAGCAAGGTAATAAACAGTATATTTTTGAATACAAGTGATAAAGTAATAAAAGTAATAACGACTCGATTACCCCATCCTGTCCTTTTTCTGTTACCCAAATTATGAAACTCATCCGTAATTCAAGAAAGGAAAAAACAAAGGAAAAAATGCAAACAATTTGGTTTATTGAAAACAGTTAATTGTCTGTGACTGAAAGATGTGTCATAACAGTGATAACTGGAGACAGAGCTATGGAGAATTTCACTTAAGACTGGGAAAACTCATGTAGGTGACGCTCCAGAAGTGAACGAAGCGAGCTCTCATTTTCTGCTTGATAGAGTTTTTACCCATGTCACCATTGATGTCCGCATACTGGTAGCCATCACTCAACTTGGGCCATGCTACGGGAACGTCCGACTCACCAATGTTGGGGTCACTGAGCAGGGCAAAGAGAGGACATGAAGTACAAAATTAGTAACTTGCGGTGGTGGACAAGTCATAAACCAAGAAACAGCTTCCTAGTCCCATGATTCTGTCGCTCTAAGACCTTATTGACGAAGGTGAAAAAACCGGTAGCTTGTATTTAGGAAATTCTATAATCTAGAATATTGCGTTTGGCTAACATTTTATCTATTCATATGTCCTTTCGGTGCACATCAATTTGTTCACAGCTGCTCATGGATTTTTTGCAGAAACAGTGCTTAAACACAGTGCTGATCTCTTTCAGACTCATGTTGTGGTAGTGCATTACCCAGATCTGGCAAAGTTGGTCCAATAAGCGATCATGTATTTGGAGACACGGCGATGTCTGGGCATGTAAGCCAGGGGAGTGGCGAAAGGCTTTCCAAACACATACTGCAGGTCGTCAGCATGGTCAGCCCCCATCCAGCTGGGATATGCAGGCAGGCGGCTGGGCTCTGAGAACAGGTACGAATAAGTACGTCCTGTCCTGAAAGGATGAAAGAATAAATTTAATGAAAGGGGTTATTTAATTAAAGATCCAATGTCAGTAAATGTTGTAAAAGTCATCCTGATAATTTTAAACGATCAGATCACTTTATACTAAGTCAAAGAAATGCTTGCTACTCGGAAATGAGCAAAATTTTAAAAACACGTTAGTTAAAAATATAAGTCCAGAGGGAACTTTTCAATTTTGTTTACATTGACAAGAATAAGAATTCACCCACTTGGCATGTTGGGCATGTAAATACAGAGACGTCTGTGTTGGCACCAGGAAAGTGTAGTCAGTCTCGATGTCCACAATTGTCTTTTTGATATCATTTTTACCAGGACTGGTTCCCCAGTTAGAGGTGTACTGCTCATAAGCTGCTGAAGCTGCTGCTGCACCTTTATCACTCGTCAAAGCAGTCAGGAGGTTTCTGACATCTTCACTGTGTGAGCAAAAATGCGAAAGAAGACATTCTTGTTTCTATAGTAACAGCTTCGACTTGCATATTTCCCTATAACGGTATTTCAGAAATGTCTTATTCCTTACATACATATTGTACCGTACACTCTTGCTAAAAATTGTGCAATATTGGATTTTTAAAATCTTTAAGGTATCTACGCTTAAACCTGTAACAGTGTATTCTTATAATATGAGTAATATGAGAGCCAGAGTAATATGAGAGCTGATACAAGAAGCAATTTAAGAATGTAAGAACGTAAGAACCCTTAACTATCCAAAGAATCCTTGAAGAAAACGGGAATAAGAGTTTACTAAATTATTTATCCAGTGCAACACATAAAATCCAAGGACCAGAACTCTACAGTGGGAGAAGGTGTTTCTTACACAGGCGTGGGCTGGAGCGGCTGGTTGATGGAAGGAATATCAAAGCCAGTGAAAATGTGCCCGTCCATGTCATTAACTCCACCAATATAGTCGACGTCAGCAGCGTTACTGAACAGTGTGCTGGGGTCAGCGGGCAGGAAATCACCGTCAATCACCGGGGCGAGGGCCAGGTTTTTCACAATGGGGTCTAAAAGAGGATTTTACACTTAATGATGGGAACTTGTGTTATCTCTTTAATTGCTTCCAAATCCTATTCCTGGATTAACAATATACGAGGGGCGTTCAGGTAAAACCGAATAAGTGCTTACTTGTTGCAGAACCATGCAGGTTAAGGGTTCCAGCAAGAGTTATCGCGACTGAGTCAGTCATCTTCAGGCAGGCTCCCATGCTCTGATCTGTGGGACAGCCCACTTTCTTAGCAACCTGCCAGCATTTAATAGAAACATTTAAATTTTCGACATCAGGTAGCAAATTGGTGCCTAAACAAACGTACAATTATGCTATTAGTATAACAGAACATGATTTGCTCATGAGTGCAAACTTTTGTCACATACAGTAGTGTCTCTAATAATTTAATATATTACATTATAATCAGCATGTGCAAGAAACAATTCATTAATAAATATGGGGTAGCAAGGCTGAGTGGCAGTTGCCATCTTATGCCACCAACCTGCCCCTCATCTATGTCTCTGGATAAAATACCAAAGATCACTATAATATTCCAGGATATTCTCTTATAGACAGAAGTATTCAGATAATTTGATTAATCATGTGACACACAGTATACTGATTATCATGGTTACCTCTTCAGCAAAGGCTCTAGGATTCCTATTAACAGCCCAAGGACACAGAGCAACACCACTCTGGGAAATAGCTCTGCGAATCAAGCCTTTGTTGTGTGGGGTCAGCATCTGTGTTAACACACACACACACACACACACACACACACACACATTTCAACTCACAAAGGAAAAGCGCATAACCATACACAATATGGAATCAAAAGAGAAACAATCCAGTTTATACTGTACCTGAAAGCTCACACTGGCTGCTCCGGCAGATTCTCCGAAGATAGTGATGTTGTCTGGATCTCCTCCGAAAGCCTTAATGTTCCTGTGAACCCAAGCAATGGCAGCTTGCTGATCCCAGAGACCATAGTTTCCTAAAAAAAAAAAGAAAAAAGGGTGTGGTCAATTAATCACAATAATATTTTTCATAAATGATTCTAGAAGGATAATTCAGGTTGCTTTAAATTATGTAGATCTTTAAAGATCATTCATAGCGCTGTTGAATTCCTGATTCTGATTGGTTAGAAGGTGTTGTTCCATTTCCTGTAAGAGCAGCTTTTATAATAGGGGCAGCTATCACAGTCACAGTAAATCACAGTAATATCAGTTGCAGCAAGCCGATTTACACTTTTAATTGGTAGATTTTAAAGAATTTTGTTAATGCAACAACAAAACAAAAAAATTCTACCATTAGTAATTATTGCTCCGGTGGAAAATAGTTATTGTGTTTATTACGTCTACAACAACAATGGGTAAAGAATTATGTAATTAAATCAAATCAAATTAGATGCCCGTGATACTCACCGGGCAAATCCGCGTCTCCAGTACTGAGAAAACCAAGCGCACCGACACGATAATTCACAGTGACCACAATGACGTTTCCCCGGTCAGCAATCTCTTCTCCATCGTACAGGTAGTTATCCAAGAAGTTGGCCCCCATTGAGCCACCGACCAAGTAGCCACCACCGAAGAAGTAAATCATGACGGGGAGGCCGGTGGAAACTAGAAAGGAACACATTATTACACTATAGGCATTGCATCAGTTCTCTGAATGACTCCTTGTCCTAGTGGTAAGTGTATTCTTACTTGAACGGCCTTGTGGTACCCAGATGTTGAGGTACAAGCAGTCCTCGCTGCCGCGGGTTCCACTCTGAATCAAGTCCAGCTGCAGGCACCTCTTAGGAAAGTCAACGGCCTTCAAAACACCTGCACAGAAACAGCTGGAGGAAGTTGGCCCGTAGAAATAATGAAATAAATGGCACTGTCGCCTTGCACCTCCAGGGTCCGGGTTCGAGAGTGAGTGACTTAAATAGTATCTGTGTCTGGATTGCAACTTTTTTTTTTAATCAAATGAAGTGGAAAACGTAGCATATGCTTGATTATTAGAAGGGAGAAAGTCGATGAAAGAAGCAGTTACACTCACCAGTCCAGCCCAGGTGAGGAGTCGGTTTCTCGAATCGGACTGGTTGTGCGGCGAACGGGACGCCTTTAAAGACATCCATGTAGCGGAAGAGTCCTACATTACGATTCTTCCCCTGAACCATCCCTCCCTCCGTGTATACAACTCCCAGCTATGGCATACACAGTTAGGAGACAGCATGAATTTGTTTAACTTCCACAAGAATATGGCCAGATGTTTTGTTTTTTTTATCTGTAATTGAAAGAATAACTTTTTGAGGTAGAAAAATAACATTATTTAAAATTAATTTTAGCTTTGAACCAATGCGACAGTTGCACTTTACAATATGTTTTTTTAAAACTTTTTGGGAGTAGAATATAAAAACAAGTTTTGCCAAAATTATAATTGTCAAATTTTATTTACAGACAGTCATTGAACATATTGACTCACCGAGGATGCACTTGCAGTGCTCATAAAAAGCCCCAAAACCGCTAAAATTCCCAACACAGCCATGTTTACTCTCTGACTGCAGTAAAACCAAGAATTGTTCTTTTGCCTTATATATAGATACATATATCTGCTCATATCTCTGCTCGGCAAAATTGGCATAGCGCTATGTTTATTTCAAGGGCCAACACATGTCTCCTTATCTTTAGTTCTCATGGTAAAAAAAAATTATAAAAAAAAATCTAGGAAGCAAATATCTTTGCTCTTACAACATTAAGAGGGTCCTCTTTCAAACGGCAAGTCAAATACAAGGTTTGGTAGACTTTATTAAAGCTTAGCACTTACACATCAGCTAGAGGACATATCATTGTTAGAAGGAGTCTCCAGTGTTCTCCAGCTGATGTGTAAGTGCTAACTGATGTTAGCTGATGTTAGAAAGGACATGATTATGTTTTGTGGATGTGGTAACAGACACCATATTCGTTGTCTTCCTCTACATTTTGCTCCTGTCACTGACACTATTGGCACTGTAGGAACTGGGAATACTGTGGTGCCATAAAATGGTGTGTTACATTATGAAACTGGAGAAAGTAAAAAGTCTGATAATTGCCTGCCAGCTTACATCTGTGTCTCGTTCTCTATAAAACACACACCTGCGGCATTTCCAAGTAATTTGCGCAGCCTTATCTCTTTTTAGTTTCATCAAGGAAATGCAGATAAGCAAGGCCTAATAGTATGCATGAGTTCAAATATGCCCTGATGTCCCTCATTTATGTCTGTAAAATGATTACTAAGAAATGTATTCATACTTTTATTATTACAGTATTCACACCACATAGCTTTTAGCATTTAGTGTCAATTCACACTCTGCATTTCTCAATCAGCCTTTGACCAAATAATTATTTTAAAAAAGATATTTATTTCTTTTATAAAAAATACACCTCTTCCACATTCAACAGGTAATTTAAGCAGAATGATGTTAAAGTCCACAATTCTAGTTTATATGTAATCAAGCATTTCTGTCTCCATTTCATTTTCACTTCCATCTGGCTTGAAATCTTCATCGTCGTCGTCATCATCATCGTCTTCATCCTCGTCACTGTCCTCAATTTTACGTCCGGCCCGGACGGGCCTCAGCTTCGGGGAAGACAGAGCTGCAAAAAAAAAAAAAAAACTTTTTTTGTACATGTACTGTATGTAGAGCTGTATGGAAAAGTTTGGGTATAGTTTAGGCCACATTACATATAAACTTCTGAGTTGAGAACTGTCCAACACTTTATTAAATCCTGGAGTGATAGTGCTCAATCATCAAATTCACCGAAAAACGTGGTCAGAATTGTTTTTTTTTAATGATCACTTAAACAATAGGTGAAGCTCAATCAAGAATAGTGAAATAAAAGCATTTCCACACACTGCAATAAGAACTCTTAGGATTTGGAGCACAAATATTACATAGTGTCCACTGTACAAAGCTATGGAGACAGTGTTATGATCTGGGGTTGCTTCAGTCCCTCAGGTCTATAGACTCAGCAACGTTATGTGGCAATAAAATGAAGTCAGCTGACGACCTGAATGTACTGAATGACCAGGTTATGCCGTATATTTTGCCGTTGTTTTTATTCACGGGTGGCACAGGCATATTCCAGGACTTAAATTGTGAATGAGTGGTTCTGGGAGTACGAGAAATCATTTTCACACATGGATTAGACACCACATCGCGCAGATGGTCAAGGAAAATATTACTGTATCTTAAATTTTTGGTCAGGCAGTGTGATAGTGATAAATTTTAATTAAATGCAATTTTTGACTTTTTAAAATTAACCTCTAAGAGTATATTTCATCATTTTATTAAACTATTTTAATAATCAACACATTAACATTGTCATCTTCACAAAGCATGCAAAAGATACTTAGACCATACTGGTGTACAGATTTATCCTGAGTAAAAGATTGATGCTAGGCACCAATACATCCCAATAAAAGAAGTGTTCAATCAACAGCAATAACTCCGCTATCTCATAAAGTCTCAATATCAGACGCGAATGTTCCAATATCATAGGAAAAAATGCAGGTGCGCCTTCTGGATCCTGAATAGCAGTCAATATTCAACTACCCTAATGCAGTGAAATTTAAAACAAATGTGTACCTGAATGAAAATTATTTTATTCTAACCTATTACTGTTGATCAATTAATTACAATGTACAGCTAATGATCAGCTAATGCACGTTATTCTTTTATTTTATTACTTTTTATTTACTTTTTTAAAAACATGCCAGGAAGGTTCACAGGGCATCCGGGTGAGAACAGAGATATGGTTCAGAACTGGAATCCCACAGTATGAAAAAAAAAAAATGCACATGAGCCTAAACCAACAGATGCGTGTGCCAAACACTTACAAGGTCTTTTAGCTCGTGCCACCTGCATGATCATGGAGGACAGGATGTTTCGGAGCTCGTCTGCAGTCCTCGGCAAACACCAGCCATCACGTTCGTCACACACTTCCTCCTTCCCGTCGTTTTTATGAATGATGCTTTTAATTCTGACAGCGGGCGATCATAAAGAGACAGCAAGTGTGTGTAAGACTTATCTAAATATTGTAGATGCTTAGGCATGTTCTGTAACAATTTTTGTTACATAGTATTTTCTCTCTGATTTAAAAGACAGGGTCTTACTTCTCTACATCCAGATCACACATCTGGTAAAACATCTGTCGGTACGGTGGTAACATTCCTTCACGGAATATGTAAACTGACTCCTGAAATAAATAAAATATCAATCAGACATATTTTAAAAATGTCATCTTGTGCCATGGATTATTTTTATTTGCCATCTTTTATTGTATAAAGCAAAGCAACAATATAATACCCTATTGAACCTATTGAATTCTTTTTTAACATTCATTTCCATAATGACACATTAGACCAGGATACTGCATATGACATACGACAGCAATGTTAAAAAAAACATAAAATAAAAAAGCACACGAACCTAAGACAAAGTTTGGAGCTAGTATTTACCTTAAGGATGTATTTGGATGAAGACTGTAGAGAGCTTGATGAACCTTCCTGGGTGATGTCCTTCACACTAACTGCTTGAGGAACTAAATGTAAAAAAAAAAAAGGCGTCAGGAGAAAAGAAACTATGAAATAATATGCATTCCATATTACAGACCCATCGTTACAGACCCAAAATGGACATTTGAAATTTGGTGTTCGTGACTTCGTAAAGTGCATACTGGAGGAACAGATAACATTACTATCAAGGTTCCCTTAAAACAACAACCTTTATGTTTTTCCTCACCTGCCTTGTTGACCGCGGTTGGAAGAGTGTACTGGTAGGCACTTCTTTTAGCTTTTACTGGTATATCATTAAAATTATGTCCTATGAAGAGAGTGACAGCGAGAAAAATAGAGAGATGGAAAAACAAAGCATGCTATAATTACACAAACAGTACCAGTTAAAAGATTAGACATAACTAAACCGCATTCTGTTGAAACAATGCTGAAGGCGTCTAAAATATACAATAGTTTCCTTTGAACAGTTGATATTGAGATGTATATCTGCTACTCATGCTCTGTAAATCCTTCATAACGGCTCTAATCTGAGGTGCTGGTTGTTAACTGGTGACTCTAAATGAACTTCTTCTTTGCAGAAGTGGTAAGTTTTGGTCCTGCTTTCCTGGGACGGTCTTTATGAGAACCAGTTTCATCATGGTGCTTGATAGGATTTTTCCAAATGCACTCGACACAATACTGTTCTTGCAAGAACTATTCCTGAACAGCTGATATTCGTGTCTTAAAATAACAACTGACGGGTTGTGGGTTACGGGTTGTGTTTGTTCTTAATTACCTAAAATCTCTTTTGTTCAAGAATGTAGAAAACAAAATCACTAAACTAAACATTGAATTAGAAGTTCTGTTCAAACTTTTGACTGGTAACGTACATATGTTTTAAACAGACTACAAAACTCTAGGAACAAGGAGCGGGTCAACGTGATCACTGACCCCTAGATATTTTATTAGTCTGTTTCCAATAATTGCATTTATTTACTTATTTAAATTATATATGGTATAATGCAGACTGATAGAACTGATACATCCATATTGAAACAGCATTCTGCCTGAATCCAGTCCTGCTGAAGTCCTCACCATGTTTCACACCACAGCGGATTCTGAAGTCCAGAACCTGGTAGATTTTGGCCTCTGGGTGCTTACGGGGATCGTAACCAAACCTCACCCACAGGCTTCTCCATGGCCCAGTCAACTGATGCACATACAAGAATAATATTCAATATAATATTCAACGCATTTCACAAGGTATGACATGTACACCACAGCACTGTTCTGCACTCTCCATTCCTATATATAGAGGCAATTGTGCATTAAAATGAGTGCTTTTTAATATTATTTATAATACTAATACACAATTGCTTCTGTACTAACCTGCACTCAAATTTGTATAGTGTACACTCCATATAAACATGTTATAAACATGTATTGCTAGCAAAGACAGGTTTATAAAGGAGTCTCCAGTGTCAGTGTTTTAGGATGGAGTGCTCTGCATTTTGTTTAATGCTATATACACACACATCACAACTGAATATGGTGCTTAAAGATATAATACAATGTGACTTCCTTTTGAAGTGTCAGTTTAGAATTTGACAGAATAAGACAACCTTCATTCGCTCACCATATAATAAGCCAGAAAGGGGAGCAGAAGCTTCAGCTTCTCGGGGTGAATGTTGATGTTGGCTTTGACGGCGTTGCGGGACCATATGGGCCGTCTATCAAACAGCTGTGAGCAAGAACATATAACTAGAACAACATATAACTAAACATACCACAAAAAATTTTAATTGTGTGGATCTGAGCTGACATATTATCACATGTCATAAGGGGCTTTACTTGATTTCATAGTATTAGCTGTTTGCTGATTAAATCCAAATGCACCTCTAAATAAGTGCTAAAATGTGCTAATATTAAAAACATAAATATGTGTTATAACTGCATAATTTGATTAATGGATATACACTATATAAATATATGTATAAGCTATATGTGTATTAGAACTCACCTTCTTCATTTCCTCTTCTGCCTTGACATCACTGGGGTGCATACCATTTTTCTGCCAGTTCATTTTAGCAGCCTCTAGTGGCTCAGTGGGAACAGTTTTATCTTCAAAACTCACAAAAATGGCGTTGTGCGCTCTCCGGGCTCGATTCGGACCGATCAAGTTCTCTTTGGAAAGCAAATGCGAAGGGTTTCCTTCTCTGTAAATTTTTAAATGATGAGAGTGATGGAAATTATTTGAATGTAAAGAAATCATCATTATACAATATAATCCGACATTAAACTGTTAATCCCAGTTAAATAATGAACTGGATAAGCTCTAAAAGTAACATTACTTTTGTATTAGGAATATGAAGTTCATGTAGATGTGCTGTCTGGCTAGCTATACAAAAAAAAGTTATACAAAAAAAGAAAAATTTGCATAATGAAACATAATTGGCTCTTATATTTTGTGATGCAAAAACACTTACAGTAAATTACAGATGCTATATTTTCAGAAACAGTTTCAAATTGTTGACCGGTGCAGTAATCATTATCACACTATGACCAGCGTGACCATTTTTAGAAATCCTTTAAACAGGATTTAATAATAAATGTGTTTGGAAATTGACTTTTTAATGTTTTTATTTTTTACCAATAAGATTATGTGCATGAATCCGAAACTTTTTGGTACTTAACCAAATGTTGTGTTTACCTGTGTGCAACATCTGGCCGGTAGTAGTAATCCACCGGGTTGTCCAGACGAGAAAAGATAGGAGGTGGAAGGAAGAGCGGCAAAGGTTGGTCAAAGAACTCCTTCTTTTCAGGTTTGCGCAAAATGACCTTATCATACAAAGAGACCTGGGATCCGTCAGCCTCTCTGTGCATTGCCAGGTACTGAAAATCTGCCATTCCTTCACAAAAAATAAACAGGTTCAGTTGTGAAATTTTAGGTTTGGTTGTGAGATTTTACTTATTTATTTATTTTTCATAAAATACAAAAACCTTGAAATTTATACGTAGTGTGTATGAGGCCCAGGATCTCCATGAAGACGTGAGACTCCCCGCTGAGTCTGTTTGTTCTTCGGCGCACTCGGATCAGCAGGTTGGTGGAAGAATAGCGATTCCCACATAGAGGGTGACAGAATGGGTCCTTGGGGCGGTACCGCAGCTCTAGCCTTTTGGACGAGTCTCCGTACGTCTATATAAAAAAAAAGAAAAAAAAATTGTTCATTACGAGGGGGTATCAAAAAGTGTCAAGGCTAGTTTTGTAGCGCCAACAGATGGCAGCACAAGGCTGCAAGGATAATCACAGGGAGCACCAACCTTCATAAGTCAGTGTGCCAAAAGACATCGTCCTGTGTACATCGGAAGCTGTGCAACTGGTGCTATTCTAAGCACTTACATCATACAAGTTAGAACAAAGAACGAACATGAAATTCTGGCTGAAACAGGGCAAATCTGACACAAAGACGTTTGACATGAGCAAGTTTACAGCGATGTCGAGGCAGGTCCAGACTGAGAGCATGCTGCTCGTCTCTTTTGACATTCGCTACATTGTGCATTGAGAATTCCACCCCAGGGGCCAGACTGTCAATAGCGAATTCTACTGCCAGGTTTTAAGGTGTCTAAGAGAAGACGTATGGCAGAAAAACATCTTGAATTTTTTTTATACCATCTCGTAGAATACTATTATTCTAATGGCTACATTTTACTGCCATTTTCTCGGTCATCACTCACTCATCATCTATGCCGCTTTATCGTGTATACATGGACATGGGGGCCTGGAGCCTATTCCAGGAGACATAGGACACATGGCAGGGGACACCCTGGATGGAGTATGTCTTTGCATGTTTTTTTGGGGTCCAGGGGAAACCCCCCCAATCACAGGAAGAACATTCAAACTCTCCAATCACGGGGAGAACATTCAAACTCCATGCACACAGACCAGATGCGGGAATCGAACCTGGACCCTGGAGGTGCAAGGCGACAGTGCTATCCACTACGCCACCGTGACGTCTCTGCCATAACTTTCAGTATAAAAATATAAATCATTAGAACAGATATGAACAGTCATGTTGTCAGAAACCTGATTTTGCAGTGTCTGAAACCTTCAAAGTTACAACTACTACAAACACTGGAGACTCCTTCCAAACATGATAACAGTCAAATTCACACCGTGTGTGTATATGTTTAAATCTCTCAGATGTCTTCTAGAAACGTACACAATTAAATAATTTTTAAATTAAAACAGTGATAAACACTCACCTTGGACAGCCCCTGATCCCCTCCAATGGTTTCCAGCATTTTGTCCACATTATTAACCAAACCCGGATATTCAACACAAACCAGTCTGGTCTCTGATAACGGCAACGTCGCGGAGTCTTTACTTTTACACTCAGCTTCCGTGTCTGAAGAGGCTGCGTTTGCTGTCGCGTCCATTGTTATCATATTATTCAATTAACCGAACACCTCATATCAACATATTCACTGTTATCACCGTGAGCGTAAAATGCCGACTAATAAAACGTTCCGGGTGGAAACGGTACTAAATCTGCATAGTTCCGACATCGACCAAAGAAACCTAGAGAAATCAGGGTGTGATAAAATGTGTTTATCACATTTTAGATATTGTCTGCAAGTCCAAACTAAATTCCCTTTTAGATTTATTTTTGAGAATACCGACTAAGCTTTTAGTAAAAAATAAATAAATAAATAATAAAACCCCATGAATTACCTGTTATTTTGAAAATCCTGTAAAGCTGTCAGTTTCTATAAATGTTGCCAGATTGCGACTTTTAATTACCAATAAATTTTTCAGTCAGCTTTTTCCTCAGAAATCACAAGCATTTGCCTAACTTTAGCAATTTGCTCTTCTTTAGTTAAGTTAAACAACATTTTATAACTTTTTAGGAATGTTCTCATTTCGTTTTGGGGAACGTAAACGTTCCCACATGGTTACATGAAATATTGAAAAGCTTTAGTGCTCTGATGCTGCTGCTTTTAGGTGCTGTGTCTTTGGAAGTACAAGAACAAGAACATTTAACAAGAACTTTTTTTGCGATATTCTTTCATGATTTATACCATCTGGGGTTTCTGCAAAATATTATGGTGGCATGGTGGCTTAGTGGTTAGCACTGTAGCCTTGCACCTCCAGGGTCAGGGTTTGATTCCTGACCCTGGATTCGATTATGGACCTTTGGTCCTTGTTGGACTTGTTGGACAGAGGTTCCTAGATGTATGGTTGGATTCTCCAAACAATCAAAGGTTAGTGTAAGGCTATTTAAAACATATGAAATCATTTTAAGAACACTCTTTGAACCTTTGCGCTATTTTAATGATGATGTTGGTGATAAATTGTATTAAATTATTATTATTATTATTAATAATAATAACTATGGTAACTAAATTCATGAAATTCAATAACATTTATTAATTCATCTTTTATCCAGTACAGGGACACAGGTCTAATTATATATAGTTATTTTTTCTTTTTGCTGAAAAAATGCTGTAAATCAATGTACATGGCATCTTTCCACCCTTATTCAGAGGTGGAAAGAGTAATAAAATGTTTTACTCAAGTAGAAGTACTGTTACTTCAGTGAACTTTTACTGAAGTACAAGTAAAGTTATCCTTATAAAAATCTACTCAAGTAAAATGCAATTTTTTCCCTTCCCTGTTGTATTATTTTTATTATTTTTCATTTTCATTCATTTATTTTTTACTCAGTAGCGAATATTATTTAAAATGTAGTGAAGTACAATACTT